>JAEQBH010000928.1:0-337500 GCA_016808115.1 Tetrastigma voinierianum
AATCCCAATTCTTATGCCTAATCATTAATACTTATGACTAAACTGCTTTACAGTTTCAATGGGTAGAAAGAAGAAGAGATAATTTAATAGATTCGAAAATCCCAAGAAAGAAAATATGAAGGTGACTGTTGAATCAACCCTTTATTTTCTTATTACTATTTTTTGTCCTTTAAAGTAACTTCAAAGGAGAATGGCTTCTATCTGACATATTTGTTGTACCAGATCATCAAAGATTTGAATTTTAATCCCTTTTTCTTTACATATATTTAGGTCACCAATCAAAAATGGAGCTCACGACGAGTATCGACTTTGCGCAAATTATGACGTTATCTTTGAGTTCTTCAGGCTTGCAACTAAAGCACTGCTGGTTGTCTTAGGATTGGGTATTATATATGCCATAAAACCATCTCAATTTCCTTTTTTCCTTACATCCAAACAGTACTAATTCAAATGCTTCCTTTTTTTTTATCTACATGTTTGTCAGGAATAACCAATGTGCAGAAAATAAAAGACAAGAAAGAGAAACACACATGGTGGCTGTCCAGATCATGGATGAACTACTCAAAATTCTTCAATGTATGAGTATGATTGGACTGGAATGAAGCCCCTGCCATCAAGATACAGTAAACATGAAGAGGCAAGGCCTAATTCCCATGAACTCATTCAGATACTAACAAAAGCGAGATTAAAAAAAGACAGAAATAAAGAGAGATCACTGCATCTGAGACAAGTTCGTCAGGAATAAACAAAAAGGAGCACATGAAAAGTGGTATTCCCTCTTTCCCATTCAGTTGAGTCAGTTACATTTCACCATATTTACCTCCACCACTTTGACAAACTGCTTAATGTGTACATAATGTTTAATTAACCTTAATCACGTTTGTGCTCTTGGCAGAGAAGAAGAAAACTGCTAGGAAAAGTGGATGCTGCAAATGCTGATTGCAGCAAAGAATGGTGTGAAGGAAATGGTTGAAAATGTGATCTATTTCTGTAAGCCGTGTATGAAAGGACTCAGAAGAAAGAATGCAGTGCTTTTAGCGGTGGAGAATAGACACCCTAGTGTATGTAATTTACTTAGGAAGAATTTTATGAGAGACATTGTATTCAGTGTTGTGGATAATGACGGGAATAGTGCATTGCATCTTGCTGCAATGTTAAGGCATACCCTACCTTGGCATATTCCTGGCCATGCTTTGCAAATGCAATGGGAGATTAAGTGGTACAAGGTCAGCCTGGTTAACTTCTTTTCATTTCTCGGTTTTAATTGTGTTTGAGCATGCTATGAATAACAGGTATTAACTTGAACTCTATTTTGTGCAGTATGTGAAGAAATCGATGCCCACGCCATTTCTTTCCTCACTTCAACTAATCATAATAAGACTCCAAAGGAAGTCTTCACAGAAAATCATGGTAACCTTATTGCACAAAGAGGAAAATGGCTAAACAACACCTCAGTTCGGGCTCTGTTGTTGCCACCCTGATTGCATCTGGCCTTTACTTCCTTTTTCAATGTACTGAGCAGTTTTGATAATGCTGGACTAGCGGTTCTTGAACAGGATTGAGTTTACAGTTTTGCAATTGCATCATATTGCTCTTTGCTCTTCGGTGACTTCCCTCATCATGTTCCTGGTTATCCTCACATCCAGGCATCAAAGAAAAAGAGTTTTCTAAAGAATTGCCTAATAAACGCCTGAGGTCTGATAGCTCTCTTCATTCCATATGGTCCATGATTTCGTTTTGTACGGCACACTCTCTTATCCTTGAGAGCAAAGTGAAACATATTGCATTGCAGTATATACAGTGACCTGCTGTCATTCATTTTTGCTGCAGCTCAATTTCCATTGTATCTTGATCTTCTGCGAGCTACGTCTAGGAAAGTGCCTTAGCGAAGCTACAAGGTCGATCTCTAGGGTTTCATGTTTATCATATATCTTTGTTTGTGCCACTGTGACGATGAGATAATGTAGCCTCTGACATTACCCATGACTATGGTGTTAAATTTCTTCTTCCTTGTTTAATTTTGCATATGAAGACTGCTGCTTTTTTCTTTCATGGATTTGAACCACATAAGAATAGAATATATAGTTAATTTTAAGTTCCAATTTTATAATCGTCTTATATAAAGATGAGACAATATATATGTAGGCATTAGGATTTTCATGGACCCGCCAAATCTTAGACGGCTAACAGGACTGCATTAACAGCCCAGACTAGGTAGAGATTTAAGCATTATATTGCCTTCTTCCTAAGCATTAACCAGGACTTTGTTGGAAGGAAAATGGAGGGAAGATGGAGGAAAAACTTGAAGATGTGAGAGACTAGATGGTGGAGGAAGGGGCTAATTGTATTATTGAAGGCGTCTTGTTTTGGCAGTACAAACTCTCAAGGAGGTCACCCACTATTTGTACTAGTAACACTTCCTTAACCAATGGATTAGGATTGTGCCAACACAAATCTAATCCTGAGTGGTTGCAAATGACTCTTTAAATTCTCTACAAAATTCAATCCTACCTAATTCTAAAGAACTATATCTGAAATATCTAAAATAGGCTTCTAGAAGTTGGACTAATATGTCTCTACAACAATTTGGGCTTTTATTTAGTACTACTAAACCCAAAACAGTGTAACTCGAAATCATTTCAAATGAACCTAAAATCCAAAATCAAGTTTATATTTCAACAACCTCCCTTAAACTTGATTTTTTTTTTATTCTAATCAAACTTCTTAACTTGGTGAAGTCTTCTTGCTTGAGTTGCTTGGTGAAGATATCAACTACTTGATCATGAGACTTCATGCACTCCAACTGCACATCCTTCCTCGTGATGCATTCTCTAATGCAGTTATAACGAGTATCAATGGGCTTACTTCGATCATGGAGACTAGGTTCTTAGCTGACTATTGTTGTCTTGTTGTCCACGAAAAAATCTTGTTCATCTCCTCTTGTGCAAACCTAGCTCCCTTTAATAAATTTAGGAACTTGAGCCCCGCATAATAAGCGCATGAAGTAGTAGCTACATACTCTATTTTACTTTGTAGGAAGAGTGACAATCGATTGCTTCTTTGATGTGGCGAAGACAATGTCTCCCATGTAGAATACAAAGGCAGTGGTACTTTTGTGATCATCCACATCTCTGCTCCAATCACTATCGATGTTTCCAACAAGCTTGTAATCATCGAAAATAGAATAGTATAAGCCAAAGTTTGTTGTACCTTTGAGATAGTGGAGAATTCTCTTTGTCATCGAGTTGTTGTTGGATTCTCCATGTAGAGATTCAATTTATTTACTATTGAGACGAAGATTGAAGCTCAAATCTTGATTTTTCTCTCACTCCTTGTCTCTTGATTTCTTTCATCATTTTCTTACTTGTTGCTTGATTGGTGATGATTGGAATCCAGTAATGGAACATTAAACACCCTCTAGGGGTGGGGATTAATTGTTGAACATTTAGATTTGCAGATTTTCAGTTTATTTTGTGGGTTTGAAGACTAATTTTCTATAATTGGTATTGTTCATATAATGAGTTGTTCTTAATATTAGTAGCTTGTACCTAGAAAAGGGTTGTATCTTGCTCTGATTTCCAAGAGGCCCTCTGAGTGACACAATGATGGAGATTCTTGACAGTATGGAGAAGTTACTTGGGGGTATGTTAGACTAATATTATTGAACTAATGAACTCTGAAATATTACTTTGATAGATCACTAATTTACTCATGGTGTGAGGATTAATTAGATGATGTATCAGTTTAATGTTTAGAGGTCCCATTGATGCGATAAAATGACCTTTCGGAGTGTTAGCATAGATCTAATCAAGGAGAGAGAGAACTTTATTAGATTTGATGGCTGAGATACCAATTACATTGGAGAAGGCTTGCATTATCCTGTCTATGGGAGCAAGCAGTCTTCAGTCCTAAGAAAAGGGTGTGAAATGCGGAAAGGGAAAAATTTCTTAATTCTTAGAAAGAGGTTATATCCCTACAGTAATTGATTGGGCTCGTGTATCTAGAAGGAATGTGATTCTCTAATTAGTGAAATGTATAGTGTGTGGAGGAATCCAAGCTATACAACAATGCTCTTGGACAAATCCAGCATTCAACTCACAAATGTTGCGCTTTCAAGGAAATGTAAATTGATTGTTAAATGATTATCACCATCCCTAGTCCCTCTCTTCATACATTTTATATTTTAGTAGTTGTTTGCTTGATAGATTTTAGAATTAGGATTACTTTTAAATCAGTTTTTATTTCAGTTAAATTGATTTTGTTTCACATCCTATTTGGTCGCCTAAATAGTGAAGAGCCCTTATGTCGGGGTGCTCAAATTCCAATTAGAGAAAGCTTCAATCCTCATGTTGAAATATCAGGACTTCTGAGTCCACTAAATTTACTTGTATGACCCATGAACTTGTGGAAAGGGGATGAGTGTTGATAATACTTTTCATTTCAGTTTTTTAGTACACCTACTTTTTAAAATCAGTTTTTTGAGTATTTACCACATTCACTTCCTTGGCCAAATTTTCACATATAATACATCATTTGGTCCTTACAAGTTTTTGCAATTGTTGCTGGGGACTTAGTTTAGTCTTTGGTAGTAGTGTGTAAAATTAATTAATAAGTTTTGTGTTACCCGAGGACTTTTAGTTAGCCTTTGGTAGCCATGTAGAAAATTGGTCGACAAGTTTTTGGCAGATTCTGCTAGGGGTTAGTCTTTGGTACATTTGCATCGAAAAATTGGTCGACAAGTTTTTTGTCTGGATTCTTTAAGGGATTAGCGCAGTTCACTCTCTCATTGGAAATTGACATTTTGAAGAACTGGTGATTTGATAATGTAGGCAAATTGTATTTGTATTTTTTTTTTTGTTGTGATTTGTTTCTTAGTTAATTTTTTTTTTATTATTTTGTACTTTATTTTCTTTTGTTTCTTTTTATTTGTTGGTACTTATGGAACATTCAGCCCAGAATGGGTGCTATAGATTTAAGCTTGACAGTTCTTCATCAATTGGCCAAAGAATTCCTGACCGACTTACTCATGGAGCAAGAATTGTTGCCTTATCAAAGGGAGTTGACTCCACACATTTACGGAGAAAGAGGAGTTGTCCCCTGTTAAGGAGCAGATTTTTACCTACATGGATGAGAACAAGAAGATTATTAGTCTTCATGAACATGAATATCAGGATTTAGATACCTTTAAGGTCAGCTAATGCTAGATTGAAAATGTAAAACTGAATGGGACACTTAGTCCAAGCATTCAAAGAAAAACTTTTTAGGACTCCTTGTAGTAACACTTTGACAAATCCCAATGAATGCCTGGATACTCCTTTGAGCAGTGTGCATGAATTTCCTATCTTGGAACTTGTGGAAGAATGTGAAAATTAGCTGGAAATTGAGAAAAAGACACTCCTAACTAAATAGTTATTAGTGGATAAACTTAAATTTGAAGAAGAAAGTCAAGTGATGGCTATTGAAAACATATTGGTGAAGATGGACATATTTACCTTCCCCATGGATTGCGTGACTTGGGGCATTGAAGGGGATCTACAAAATTCTCAAATATTAAGAAGACCACTTCCTTCCTCAAGCCAAGCATGGATTAACATCAACAAGGGGGAGCTCACCTTGCTTGTGGGTGAGGAGAAAGATAAGTTCAATCTCAACGAACCTTTATCTTTAGCGGAGCCAGAGAGAACTATGTGCCGCGGTATGGTTACTTCTCATCAAGAGAGATTTTTATGTTTGAAGGATCCTCATTCTCATAGATGTGCTTGCATCTACAGCACCTAAAGGGGACTGATTTGAAGAAATTGTGGTTGAACCATTAGCCATAATTAAAGAGGATTACGAGTTTAGTTCCACTTCTTGAAATCTGGAAGAAATCATCCGCACAAATTTGAATGATTTATAGAGAGTGATGTCAGAGATGGATGATTGGCCAAATGGGCTTACTAGTACTTTCCAATGAGTCTAGCTGGACTCTAAAAATGGAGGAGCATCTTGGGAAGCAACCCAAGCTAAGTAATAAGGATTCTATCCATTCTCTTTTTTTTTCTTTTTTTTTTCTTGTTGGGATGAAAATTCCAGCAATATTTTAACTTTGTTTGTTAATGTTTTCAGAATCAAGTAGGTTTGAAGCTCAACATGTTGTCATGACTAGTTTACAAGAGCAAAGGCAAGGAGTTGGAAAGTGGTTGATGTACTTATAGTGCTGGAAGTGTTAAAATGATGGAGTTGAGATGTTGAGAAAATTTGAAGTTTTAGAGATGAAATGGACGAATTAATTTGAAATATAAAGTTGGAAGGTTCATGATCATGTGAGGAGAATTGAAGACAAGATGTGAGTTTAAGCAGATGAGAAAGCATTAAGGGTTGCTATTGGAAATTTGAGAGAATATATAAGCATGAAGGACTTATAAAATATAAGCAGAGTGATATGGGCAAGAGAGACAAAGAAAGGAGAACCTAAGGAATTCGAGAAATCATCACACTAGACAACATTGGACATTCATAGTTTTTGTATTGATTGAGGTTCCAAATGGTTCACCTCAGCCCATGAGCACATTCTACATTGAAAGAGTTGTCCAATGAGTCCTTACACGTCCAATTTAAAGCTAAAATGAAGATGATATTAATATAACAAGTTGGAAGAATAACAAGGAGTGCTGAGCAGAATTGCTGACGTGACCATCACCATAATCAATAAAACATAGGCTCTCAAACTCCTTAAAATCCATTTTTCTTCTTCCTACTTTACACTCTATCCGGCCATACTCTTTCCCTCAAACCTTTGAAACTTCTAACCACTTTCAAATTCATCTCCCGTCAACTCGAATCCTAAATCACATCCTCCCGATCCATCTCCATCGTCTCGAACTTGAAACCTATCACAAACCCACAAGCTTACCATTCTTGAACCCCAACCACATTCACTTCCTTGGCCAAATGTTCCCATACAATACATCATTTGGTCCTTACAAGTTTTTTCCACTGTTTTTGGGGACTATTTTTAGTCTTTGGTAGCTATGTCGGAAAATTGGTCAACAAGTTTTTGGCGCAGTTGCTAGGGACTTTAGTTAGTCTTTGGTAGTTGTGTCGAAAAATTAGTCAAGAAGCTTTTGGTGCTGTTACCGGGGACTTTAGTTAGTCTTTGGTAGTCGTGTCGGAAAATTGGTCAACAAGTTTTTTGTGTCGTTGCTAGGGACTTTAGTTAGTCTTTGGTAGCCATGTCGAAAAATTGGTCAACAAGTTTTTGGCATTGTTGCCAGGGACTTTAGTTAGTCTTTAGTAGGCGTATTCGAAGAATTGGTCAAGTAGTATACACATGAAAAAGGCTAGAAAAACAAAGAGACGCGAGCAACAACAAACACAAACCCTGACCGCCGGGGGAACTAGAGAAGACACATAATACATCTTCTAAAAGAATTGTCCACATCATGAATCAAACTGGTTGAAAGGAGCCTGACAAAATAGGACTTTATTATGTTGTAAGAGAAGCAGTCATCTTCAAACACAACTTTGTTCCTCTCCTTCTAGATTTCCCACATCAGGCAAAGAGGCACCACGACCCTCCACAACTTAGACTTTTTTCCCCCAAGGGAGACTAGGCCACCTTAGAAACAAAGCCTTAGTCGAAAGGGATAAGCTGACCCCTTCTGCGCCTAGAAGGGTTGTCCATAAGCTCAGTCTTTGGGCGATTGAATAAGCAAATGCTCTATTGTGTCTTCGACTTCCTTGCAAATGGATTTGTGTGAGTGATCCTCGTTTTTTAAGCTTATTCATAGTCAAAATTTTACTGCACCAAACTTCCCAAGCAAAAAACCCCACTTTTATGGGAACAATGGGGTTCCACATCATTTTGAAAGGCACCTGATGTTGCGTCCTACCTTCTAGAAGATCAAAACAGGACTTTACAGAGTAGGAACTGGATTTTGTCTCTTTACACCCTAGCTTATCACACAGTTGGGGACGACAGCTTTTAGAATTCATTATGCTCAAGAAGTTTTGAACCACTTCCATCTTCCAATCATTAAAGTGTCTTTCTAACACAGAATTCCATCCACCCTTCAGCCTAAAATCTCTAGAGATCGCTATCCTAGCTTTTTAGAACTAGCCACATCGAGAGGGAAGAAGTACGGGGGTTGCTTCCCGCACCTGTGATATTCCCAAAATCGGTGTACACCCATCACCTAACACAATAGAGCAAAACCATTTGATCTGCACTACTTCTTTACTAATTTCCTTCCACAAGCCTACCCCGTAACTGCCCTTAGGGATGATAGGAAACCAGCCTCCTTCCTCGGACCCATGCATACTTCAGGTTAATAACATTCCTCCACGTAGAATTATCTTCCATAACAAACCTCCAGCTCCATTTTCCTAGCAAAGCCCTATTGAACTTTGAGATATTCATGGATGATTGTGCTTTTCTCTTCTCAGATAAGTGACCTAGTTGACCAAGTACAACTTCCTCTAAAGATTACCACCTCCTCATAGGAAGTCCCGTTGAATCTTTTCTAGTCTTAGTTTGACCCTCCTAGGGAGACAGAAAAAGGGGCATTAGATAGGTAGGCATATTGGATAGAGTGCTTTTTATGAGAGTGAGTATCCCATCTTTAGAGATATATTTGTCTTTCCTGCGCCAACCTTTTGCGAGAGCCTTTCTTCCACCCCGTCCCTCACGCAACTAGCCACACATGCTTGGAACCGGCGAGCCCGAGTTAATAAGTTGGAAGGGACCGATGTTGCATCTAACTCGAGACGACCTTTCATGACATCACCCTACCCACAGCAATGGAACTTTTCTCTAAATTGATTTTTAGTCTGAAAAGAGCTTGAAAACATACGAATCCCGACTTAAAAGGTCATTTTGATCCTCGAGTCCTCATGAGGTCGTATCATTCGCGAACAACGGTGGAAATGTCGACTAACTATCATTTACGCATGAACATGTACGAAGATATAACCTCCTTCAACCACTTTGCTCGATCGTCAGGATAGAGAGCACCATTCGATCACGAACAAATCTCACGATAGTGGGTCTCCCTGTCTTAGCCCTCTTGAGCTCTGATAGGCCGAAAGCGTGATGTGTAAAAACTACTAGATGTAGTGCCTAAGTGCGCAAGTGCACGCGTCGTATCAAGTTATATAGTGTACCTAAGTACGGATATCGATCCACGGGGAGAAGCGCGTTGATTACTGAAATTGGCCTTTTAATATTATCTAGACGTAAACTTTGAATGACTAGCTAACTAATGTATGAGATTAAACTAAACGCTAAATTAACTTGAGTAATTACTCTGCTGTGGAGACTAGGGATTTGTCTCCCCCTTCCACTTTTGATGGATTATTACTTTGATGAGTTACTATTCTGTCTATTAAAGACTTCTCAATAATGGGGTGATCGTGCCTAGGGCCACCCTCTCTCGAGAATATATCCCTTTATCTCGCAAACACGGTTGGGTGCATCCTACGCTTAGGCCAATACTCCGAAACTCTTAAATGTTCAAACCCTAATCGACACACTCGGAATTGGGATATCTCTATTTACCGATTTGACCAAGGGTTGCTCTAATCAGTTCCCTAGGAGTCCTTATCTCTTAATCTCGGATACCCAGCATGATCATGCCAATGTTGGCCAGACATTACCATGTATTGAAAATCACAGATATAGAACAGATCGATGCAAATAATAAATAAACTGAAAATATAATTTTAGACTTTAATCCATTCAATTGTGACAGGGTTCAAATGAAACCACAGATATGAATCTAGAATATCTTGGACTTGAATATACACACCAATCAATCTATAAATCATCAACGATTTTTCGAAAGAGAAATACAAAAGAAAGTGTCTTCTCGATGATCAGAGTCCTATTTGCTCACCTTTCAGTGCTTCGAGTCCATACGTTCTTGATGCCCTCGAGTAGTCCCCGATCCTTTTATAATTGGGAGCGAAATTCATGCGGCGTCGCGGCGTTGGGACGTCAGCGGCGTTGAGGCCATAGCGTTGAGGCTTGCGACATTGGGTCACTTATTTAGATTTTTCTGCGGTGACGAAGCACGTCCGCGGCGTTGCGACATCGCGACGTCGCGTTCTTCATGAGTTTTCTTCTCCTTTTTCTTCCGGCTCAAAATGATTTTGGCCACGCCACCTACAATTCACATAAGACCCAGAAAGGAGATATTGGGCTATAATGCGCTTATTTAAATGTAAAATCGATTAAAAACATAGAGCGGATGTGGGTATACTATGAGTGTTTTAGGCACTCATCACACCCTTAAACCTAGCTTCTTGCTTGTCCCCAAGCAAGAAATTGACTCTAAACCCGACACACAATACCCTAACATACTAAACTCGACGCCATGATTGTGATACCTATGTTGCTAGAAGTAGGATCAAAATGGACCGACTTAGAAATCTTGCCTTTGTATTCGAATTTCATAGGATCCATAGGGTTGTTTGACTTTCGATAGAATTCAGTTGAACACGGTTTAGTTGACAAGTGACTCAACCTCCTAGGTTTTCAATAGCTTCTCCTCACTGGCCACGGGCGCGCTCTCGTAGGGAACCCGATGTGCTCGAGCACGACATAAAGCGAGAAGCAGAGCGGGGGACTCATTGTGAGTGGGAGTCCCAGATGGTGAATACAATCCTCGAAATGAAATGGGGCGTCATAATCGGCAGCGAAATTTGAACCAATTATCCCTCAGAAATGCGATATAACACCTCCCGAGATAGCTCGTCTCCACCTCCCCGAACAACATGTTGGAAGTGGAAACATATTAGACCTCATAATGTGGTCTATCAGAAGCATACACTGCGGGAGGTGCCGCCTGAATAATATCGATCCACCAGTAGTGTCCATAGAAGCTAGGACCATCTCATTTGGTCGAAGGATGGGAGCCATGCTTGTCTATATGGGGCTGCGTTGCGAGCCAGTAGATGGAGCGAGTTGTGATGTCGGAGGCCCGACGTATCCCTGGCCGGTCATCGATAGAAAAATGAAGAGCAGTCGGGTTGGCCTCTGCTAGATGTCGTCGTGTAGTAGAACTCGTGACAACGGGGATAATAGAGGCGACGGCATCATGAGCGAGTGGATGGTATCATTGCACAAGGAGAATTGAGTCTCGGGCCGGGTCATGATGCAATCTTGAGAGGTCGTAGTAAACCTCTCCATGGAAATCTCTCCCTCTGCAGCTAACATTCCCCGGGATGGGGTCGCAGGGGAAGTAAGGTCGCCTGATGATGGATGCCGGAGATAAATCTGGGGCTCCGGCAATACCCTGATAAGGTGGAGAGGGTGGCGCCTTGGATCTCGAAGTGGATGACTCTCCTAGGCCTGAAGTTCGGGCCCTCTTGGTTGGTGGGGCCCTTCGAACTGGCCTGGGATGCGAAGGAGCGGGTGGAGTGGAGCTGACCGAGTATGATATCTCGCTTTGGGCGGGGCCACGGAGGGAGGAACCCTCGGCGTCCTGTGTGAGGGGCTGCGCTCTGTGTTTGGGAGTGGGGGGCGGCGACAACGGAGGGGTGTCACGACGGGCATGCCTGGGCCGGCGCTCTTTGTGGTAGAGGGTGGTGGCGGCCTTTGGGGCTTGGAGTGGAGGTCCGGCGAGGGTGGGACCACTGTGCAGCGGCTGAAGAATGAGCTCCTCTTGTCTTTTCCATTGTCGGGCCTGAGGGAGAGCAAACTTGAGAGGAGAAAGGTTTTTCAGAAACTGGAAGGATGAAGTGTGAATTGAAAATGAAATGGAACTAGGGTTTATAAAGGGGAGGAGGGTTAGGTGGGAAGATATGAAGAATTAATGGATTTTAATGACCATTAATTGAATGGCTCAAAAGATTATAAAATTTAATTGCAGGAGCGGGAAACGGAGGGTTATAGGAAACCGAAGAGTTGCAGGGAGGAGAATATGAATAGTGTCTGTAATTTGAAATTTCATAGGTTAAATTTCTAGCTTTGAGAAATTCTCGAAATAGTACACCTTGGCGAAACACACTTTTGATACAAAACCAAAATTGTGAGTTAAGCTAGAAAAATAAGAAAAATTCAAAATTTTGGAAATTAAGGAGTATTAATAGAAATCCTAATTTAAAAATTGAAATAAAACAAAATAAAAAATCTCATTAAAATTTTGAGTGGATTCAGTTCTATAGGAACCACTCCTAGGATGCGATAAGGGTCTCATGGGGGTCGAGGAGGAGAAACTCCTCCATGCTTTGGCGGTGGTGTGCTACGATTGAGTTCAATACGCTCTGGTTGTTAAGCATTATGCTCTCTGGTGGTGTTGGTGGCATGACGGATCTTGGAAGGTAGCGATACGATTGATCCTTAAACCATTGCTTCTTGGTTCTCTATTAATTCTTCTTGCAGTTTATGAACACTATGTTTTCCTTCACCTGTGCCACTAAGGCAGACCTCTTCTGTCTTCTGCTCCTTATCCTTAGCTGGCTTATCCTTGTTACTCAAGTGAAAAATGTTGAGCTTCAAAGTCATGTTGCCGAAGGTGAGCTGCATGACCCAATTCCGGAAGTTGATTATGGCATTAGATGTGGCCAAAAATGGCCTCCCAAGTATGATGGGCGCGGTGATGGCGTGCGCCGTGGCTCATGTCAGAACCACAAAATCCATCGGATAGTAGAGATTTATCTACCGCTGCAGACATCCTCAACTATCCCCTTTGGTATTTTCAGCGTCGTCCAGTTAAGGATAGGTGATGTTAGTAGGCTTGACTCCTCCCGAGCCTAGCTGCTTGTATGCGAGTATGGCGGTGGGTTGACGCAAACTCCCAAATCTAGCAGTGCCTTGTTTATGCAGGTGATTAGTGCCCAAATGCTATTTTGAACCCTATTTATTTCAGGTTTTGAGTGCTTTTATTATGCTTAATCATTCCTAATTAACAGATTTGCGTCCTGTATTTCTTGATCGCATTTATGGAAAATTTTGTAGTTTTGCGAGCTAATTATGCCGAGAAATTGTTGAGTCGATCCAGAAGCCGCAGAAAATTCCGTCAAATCAGCATTACAGATCAAGTCAGAAGGAAGAAAAGCGAAATGTGAGAAAATGCAAATCCTACAAATTGGCATCTGCGGCATGCATCCTACGAGCCTTTGTTCCTCTAGTAGCTTGTTCTCTGCATTTCGCCTCGAGTTTTTGTTACATTTTTTGTTCTTCCCCTATTTTAACCCTTGTAATAGCTTTAGTTTTGGTTTTTTTTTTTTGTAATTTATGCAAGGGTTAGCTCTGAAAATCCCAGACGAAACCTTTGACGGGATGAATAAAATTCTAGAGGCAAAGCTTTTCGACCAGTTTTCTCCAGTTTTCCATTTTCCCTCATTTCCCCTCCTTTTCTCGGCTTCCAAACACCCTACGAGGATGACCTTTCGAGAGGATGTTTAACTAAGACCTTCCTCCTTGAAGCGAGAGAAGAGGCTGCTTTGGGCGGGCCTCTGAAGGTAAGCTGTTAGTCCTCTGTTTCTTAACGCACACATTTATGGGCATTTATGCTCCTAACCTTCACTCTGGGTTCAAATCTCTTAGGTGCATCTTGATCGACTAATTGTTTAGCGTCTTTTAGGGTTCATTGGATGCTTAATACTAGATCGGTGATATTCATTAGTTGCTCTATTTATTAATGTAAGATGGATTAGGAGTGGGGTTTTCTTATCACAGGATCATGAATGTTCGTTAAATGCCATCTTTCAAAAAGAGGAAAATCATAGGGTTTAGTTTTTAAAAGCTAAATGAAGATCGGGGTTCGAGAAATGGCTACGAGTCATTTTCCCCAGCGTGAAAAATAAGCGAGGACCCCTCGGTGAACTTTAGAACCGAATCCGGTGGCGAACACTTTAAGGAGTTCTATTTTACATTTTATTTTATTTATTTTTCGGGTTTGCAACCAACTTCACACCCTTCATTTCACAAACCTTAAGTCAAATTTAATTCACCATTTTGACTTCGCCCGTCATTTATGCAACCCGTGTTCGACCTGAGGCGAAAAATTTATCTGCGGTAAGACTACGCGGTAGGAGAATATAGGATATAAATTTTGTTGATTAGGGATCACCTCTTGTGTACGAATCAAATATAAGACGCCGTTCTTAGGGATGGTGCCTAAGTGCATTGTATTTGTGAAACACTTGTGATTCATCCACAAGCTTTGGTGAATTTCTTTTATATTTCATTGTCATTTTTTATTTTATTTTCATAAAAAAAAAAAAGCGATCTTTGCTTGAGGATTGTTGTTGGTGCTTGTCTGTCTTGCTAGCTGCCCAGGTCGGTTCAGGTGGATAGAGTTTCTCAATCAAAGGTTGAATTTGAACCCGATGGAGCAGGGACGGTATGGTCGGCGTAATGCGAGGGTAACCTAGTTCATATGTCACGGGGATTACATAAACAAGTCATGGCTAAGTCGGCTAACTGTGGAGAGGACAGTGAATATACGTCCGTGAGGGACTATGAGACCCGATGGATGAGTGCACACATGCATAATATTTCCTCGGCTTATATACCTCACCTTCTCCACATTTTACCTCTCAGCTTCCAGTGACAACCACCCTTATCCTGTTAGACAAGCCATCCTGAATTTGAGCAAACGAGTGGATAATTTCGTAGAGGATAATAGGGTAGTGAATGTTCAGGCTAATAGGGAAATTGAGACAATGGAGGAACTCCACTGAACAAGAGGTGGATGGGTTCAGCCCGAAATTGATAAAATTGGACATCTGCGGAATCCATCTCAAAGCTCACGTCAGTTTGTTCATGAGGAGGAGAATGCGGAGGAAGAGTGCTTGGCGACATATTGTGGGTGAACAAGCTCGATTACGGCCGGGAGGAATTAAGAAGAGGAACTAGCGAGAAGATCCTCTGAGGAACTCCCAGGTGCCTGATTATGTAGAATATGGGCCATGGAAAAGGGAAGAAGAAATCCTTCCCTTTGCTTCGAGAGGCCGGTGAAACAAAAGCGATGGAAGTGCCCAGAATGTCCTTGACGATTCCCACAATTGAACCCCCTTGCCCTTGCCCGAGGATGCAAATGCCGCGCGTTAGCCCTCCACTTGACCAAGTGTATATTCTACCTGCACACTCACCCTGACCAACCGTGAAGCACCCACAGGCCACCCCATCACTTTGCCCATGCTAAAAAATTCAAGAGATTAGTGGCCATTGTCTTGTTTACCTTACCTCGAAGCAGAGATGGTAGGCTGCATGAAGCTAGCATGGCATAGTGGTTGGATTCGGTCTTAGGTTCGGTTGGAGCACCCAGGAACCGGCATTTACGAGCTCGCCGGAGTTCCGGCCTCAGGCCTAAGGAAGTGGTTTGGAAACCTGATCTCCCCCTTTTTGTTTTAATTTTTTCTTGTCTTATTTTATTTTATTGTATTTTATTTTGATTTTGGTGAATTTTCTTTTAGATTTTATCTAATTTTAGTTAATTTATGATTTTAAATTAATTTTGCTTTTCTGCAAATTTTCCTATTTTTTATTGTGTTAATTTTTATAGTTTGTGTGCAAATTTTGAAGCAGAAATGCAAATTTTGAAACTCGGAATGAAGAAATCAGCAAACAGGAGCAGCAGAAAATTTTCGCAACTATAGCGAAATTTTAATCTATGAGAAAATGCAAAAAAATTTAGTATAGGTGAACTTTAAGCTAGCTTAGCGAAGACCCAGTAAATAGCGAAAATTACTATGCATAGCGAAAATTTTTATTTTCGCTATCTCTTGAAATTTTCGCTAGCTAGCGAAATGGACAGTGAGTCATGGACAAAACAGCGCACAGTGTTTTTATTTTTATTTTTATTTATTTTATATTTTAATTTTCAAAAAAAAAAAAAGTTTGTTTTTCTTTATATATTATTTTTATTTAAAAAAAAATTTATTTTTATTTATTTTTATTATATAAAAAAAAAAGTTCTCTAAAATAAAAAAAAAAAAAAACAACAAAACAAAAATAAAACAAAAAACAAAAAAAAAAAACATTTGTTTTTATTTTATTTAAAAAAAATTTTTGTCTCAAAAAAAAATCGTTTTATTTTATAAAAAAAACAAAAAAAATTATTATTATTATTTTATTTTATTATTATTTATTTTATTTGATTTTAAAAAAATTCAAAATTTCGCTATTAGACATAGCGAAATTTTTATAAGCTGCTCATGAGGTACTAGCTAGGCTAGCGGTACCATTTCGTAGCTAGAAAGTCTGTAGCATGCGAAAATTTTCAGTTATGCCCATTTTGTCTTTAATTTTGTTTCGACATAACTTTTTCATCAGAACTCCGTTTTAGGCGTTCTTGATGCAGATTGGAAAGCTTAGAGTGTAGAATCAAATATGGCCAGAAGAACATTTTGAGATTATTATGAAAGTGTAATTTAAAAATGCTCAACTGAATCACTTTTTTCCTCTCTTCTTCTCTAACTTGTTTGTTTGAAGCTGAGACGGAGTGAATAAGGTGTTGATGGAAAGCTTGTGAAGTTTCGTATCCAGAAATGATCACATCTCATCAAGGAGGTAACACTTCATTTTCTAATTTTCCAATCCAAGAGCCCGTTTAGGACGAGATGTTTGGGTTGGGGGGAGAGTTAGCAAAGGAAGTGGCTTTTGTATTTATGTTTTGTTATTATTTTGTGCAAGCCCATTTTGTGATGTTCAGTGGCTTGTTGGGTTCCCTTTCTATAAAGCTGTTATACTAAACAACTTACTTTTTCAAAATCTGGACCCATTTTGCAATCAAAATTTTTTGTGGTTTTGCCTAACCTGCAAATTGGAAAATTTAAACTTTGTCCAATTCTATTGATGCTAGATTGGTTCCATGCTTGGTTGAGTGAATGATTAGTTGAATTCTTATTGATTTCGACATTTTCTTCCACCTTTAGCTAACCACACACCGAGCACATTAGGTTTCAATGATAGAATTTGAAAAGCTAGTAACCTCATACTTTGCATAACTACCCTAGTTTCATTGACCGCCTTTAATAGGTTAAGGACCCATGTGGAAAGAAGGCCAATGCATCTTCGAAAAAAAAAAAAAAGAAAAAGAAGAAAAAGAAAAAGAAATGAAAAAGAAAAAGAAAAAGAAAAAGAAAAAGAATAAATATTGCAATGCTTTGCCTTGAGAAACTAGAAACAACGGTCAGGGGGTATATGGTGAAGCCTTTAAAAGCCCCGGTGCCTAAACCTTTATTGGTTGGGGCCCACCCAGGCTTAGTGTTCGCTACATGGGTGGATAGGTGGAGTTGAGCAAGTTATAGGTGTTGGAGTCTCGAAATCATTCGAAGTCCGGGGTGAAACCTGAAGAGTTAGTGGTCGAAAGATCCTCATGACTTGGTGCCCCAATGACCTTAATTGGTTGGGAGAGTCATGGTAGATCCCCGTTCATGGACTTTAGTGAGGTCGATTCTCGGCATTGCACCTACAACACAAAAGAATTGTGGAATAAGAGGTGGAGTCTGATCTATTTAGGTTGGTTAGCATCTTGGAGTCGTGGTAGTAGCTAGGTTGGGAGGAGTGCGGTTGTGAGTTTATTGTTGAGAGTAATCAAATAAACACTTAGGTTTGAGGTGGAAGTTTACACGGTTGATTCACGAAGAATCTTTGATACTAAATTTTGTATGGCATTCTTTCTCTCATGACAGTTATTGGACACGGCTTTGATGATTTTTACTTATGGTTAGGCATTACTCATTCACAACCTTTTTGAAATACCATTTTTGTGAACGTTATTTTGATATCATTTTGTATGCTCTTTCTTTCTTTCTTTCCTTCATTGCTAAGGGACTAGCGATGTGGAGTTAAGTGTGATTAGTGCCCAAAAGTGCTAATTTTGAACCCTATTTATTTCGGGTTTGAATTAACTTTTTGTATGCTAATCATTAATGCTGCGATTTGCACATCAAGGTCCACACTATTTCTTGATCGCATTTTATGGCAAATTTTGCAGTTTTTGCGAGCTAATTATGCCGAAATTGTTGAGTCGGTCAAGCAGAGAATTCCGTCAAACTCAACATTGTAGATCAAAGATCAGAAGGAAAGAAGAGCAAAATGTGAAAATGTGAGAAATCACAAATTGGCATCCTGCAGCACTGTGCATCCTGCGAGCACTGTTCCTCCAGCAGCTTGTTCTCCTGCATTTCACGCCTCAGTTTTTTTGTTACATTTTTTTGTTTCTTCCTATTTTAACCCTTGTAATAGCTTTAGTTTTGGTTTTTTTTGTAATTTGTAAAGGGGTTGGCTCTGAAATCCCAAAGGCGAAACCTTTATTCTGAATGAATAAAATTCTAGAAGGCTGAAGCTTTCGGCCAGATTTTTCTCCGGTTTCCATTTCCCTCATTTCCCTCCTTTTTCACCGACTTCAAACACCCTGCGAGTATGACAACTCGGAGGATGTTTTGGCAAGGCCTTCCTCCTTAGACGGAAAATTTGCTTGGGTGGGCTACAGGCCTTTGTTGGTCCCTCGTTTCTTACGCACATTTATGGGCATTTTATGCTCGCCTTCCTCTAGGTTCAAATCTCTTAGGTGCATCTTGATCAAACCAGTGTTTGGCAATCTTTTAGGGTTCGTGGATGCTTAATACTAGATCCGGTGATGTCATTAGTTGCCTCCTATTTGTTAATGTAAAGATGGAACCAGGAGGTAGGTTTTCCTTTATCTGGGACCATGAATGTTCGTTAAATGCCATCTTTCAAAAGGAAAATCATAGGGTTTAGTTTTTAAAGAAGCTAAATGAAGATAGTTAGGAAATGACTACCAGGTCATTTTCCCCAGCCTTGATAAGCAGGACCCCTTAGTGAACTTTAGAACCCGAATCAGTGCCGGCTGGCTTTAAGGAGTTACATTTTCATTTTATTTTATTTATTTTAGGTTTGCAACCAACCACGCCCATTGTTTTCACAAAACCTTAAAATCAAATTTAATTCATATTTTGAATTCACTTAAATCATTTGTACGAGAAAACTGCATCCGGAGTGTTAGACCTTAGATGTATCTTTGCGATGAACGGCTACGGCCGTCAGGAAATATAGGATATAAATTTTTGTTGATTCGGATCACCCTCATGTACGCGAATCAAGCGAGGTCCCTCGATGTTGGCCCGAAATGGTGGGGGTCCCTGGATCTTTGTATTTAACCAAGGTTCTACATTGGATGATGGAGGCGACGCCGTTAGGAAGGCTTTCTTGTCGATGCTCGGCCTTTTTTGACTATGCGGTCTTGTTTGCCCATAGGTTGGAACTTGTTTGATCATGTCCAAGCGTGGGATATTCACCTTGACTGCCTCGGCCTTCAGGATGCCTTCTTGCTTAGAAGCCTTCTTTTTTGCCTCACCGATTGCTTAGGGAAATTGAAGGGGGGGTGGTGCTGCTCACGAATCCTCTTTAATGAATATGTGTTCAGGCTCTTCTTCCTCATTTTCTTTGGTTTTTTGCGCAAGTTTGGGCATCGGCTACTCAATTTCCTTACCACTCCTCAAGGTGAAAATGGCTTGGACTTCATCCACTTTTGGTGCAGGCTCACTAGCATAGCTTAGTTCATGCACTCCCCTAGGATTGGGAAGTGCCTGAGAGGGGAATCTCCCTTTCTCCTGTACCTGTGGCTGATTGTTCAAGATACTTATGGATGACTGCATGGTATCAATTTTTTGATTTAGGCTTTTGTGAAGCCCCGCCAGAAATCAACATCCATAGAGCTCTCCACCTTTTCTATTCTTTGGTTTATCTGAGCATCGATAGTTTTCTGCTCCTCTACAAAATTCCCCACCACCTTGCTCAAATTCATGATAGCTTTCTCAACAGGTGATGAAGTTGGTTGCTGCTGCTGCTGAGAGGTGGACCCATACTATTGCTGCTGATGTGCCCTTGGAGGAACATACACAGGAGGTTTAGGCTTCCAGGCTAGGTTAGGGTGGTTCTTCTAGTTGGGATTATAAGTGTTGCCATACTGGGCATCAGTTGGTGGTCTATTTTGGCCCTGACATTTGCATTTTCAACCATTAAATCCCTTCTTGTGAGAAATTGGACAATGCTCTCCTTGATGACTAGTAGATTGACAATTGAAACATGGTTAGCTAGGCATAGATGCCTCAGTCACTGCCCGTACCTCTTGGTGATTTCTCTGCTCAAGTTCTTCCATCCTTCTGTTTAGGGTGGACAGTTTAGCTTTTATTTCCACATCCTCCGTCAGTGAAAAAATGCCTCCCCTCGGGTTTACTGTTGGTTTCATTCTCTCTACCTCCCTTGGAGTTCGACTAAATCCACATCCTTGGAGGTTTAAACTACATAGTTGAAAAGTCCATGGCTTATTCAGGTTTTCTTTGAGGAAGTCCCTGCATGTGGTCTCAGAGTTGTTTCATGGAAGGGGACATTCCATCGTGAAGTGGTTCTAGCATCCATGAAGCCGTGGTGAGGGCATACTAGCGATGGTTTCCAGATACCTTTCTAGCAACGATAAAATTTTTCCTTGTCATGACTAAAAGGTGTAAATCTTCCTCTTGATTGTTGATCTTGGGCCTTGAAGAATTTTTTAAAAATTACGCATCTTAGCCTAGTTTGATGGTCAGCAGTGGGTTAAGCCAAAATTTGGCTTTATCTTTGAGGTCAAAGGGGCTTTCAGCTTGAGCAAGTCCCATCAAATGCACCCATCTGCAAAGTAGTGCAAACCTCCTGAAATCCACGAATATGTGTGTATGGATTTTCGTTTTCCATACCATGAAAAGTCGGGAGCAGGGGCACCAAATAAGGTCTCACTACCACATCCTCTGTAGGGGGTATAATGCATGAGGGTGCACTCACCCTTGGTGGGTGTATGTGATCCCTCATCGATCTGTAGGCGTGGGTTCGATGAGCCCCACATTAGCTCTGCTATTCTTGGTGGGGTCTACGATTAATTTTAGTCTTTATTTTGAGCCACACATCGAGAGATGGTTTTGAGTGCTTTGCTTGCTTTAATCAGTGTCAGATAAACTTGATTGTTGTGTGCAGGTCCACTTAGTACCACTGATGCCATTACGAGTTTGTTTTTGGGTAATTTTGTAGGTCTTTGCGTACCCCAGCCATTTATGCTGAAGATTTGCGATGTTTTCAACCATAAAAAACGAAGGAATTTGAAGTGGATTTTGAAGGAAAGTGGGATGCAGTGGCAAAAGGAAGATCACGGTGAGCAATGCGGTGACGAGGCGATCCGGAATTTTGCTATGATTGCGAAAATTTATTTGAGTTGCGAATTAAATCATAAGCGAAAATTTCGCAATCCTAGCGAAATTGGAAAATTTCGCTAGTTTAGCGAAATTTCGCTAGCTAGCGAAATTTACTGTGCCTAGCGAAATTAACCAATTTCGCTATCTCACATAATTTTAAGCTGGCTATTGAGATTTGGCTAGTATTGAATTCCTTTGTTCGATAAGCGAAATTTTCTCCGATTTTAGGCTATCTGTAGAATTCGGCTAAGGGGTACAGTAGAGATTTCGGCTAGACTAAGTAATTTTCGTGTATGCTGCGAAATCCTGCATAGCGAAGGTGCCTGTGATTTTGTATATTTGATCCTAAACGACCACGTTTTGATGTATTACCATTTTAGCCCTTATGTAATCTCATATTTTAGGTATTTTGGTAGTTTCACACTTTGGGTTGTACTATATAAACCCCCTTAACTTTGTAACCCTAAGCAACTTTGAAACTGACTTTTCATTTTATGTAAATTTTCATGACTTTCATTTTAGGGTTTCATTTACTCTCTTCTCTCTCCTCTTTCTTTCATTTTCTAGGCTTCCAAACACACCCCTTGAGGATGACAACTCAAGGGGATGCTTGAAAAGCTCAGAAGCCTCATAGCCTTGAAAGGAGGGTTGCTAGCTTGGTTTAGGCTGTACAGAGGTGTCTAATGTTTGAATGCCCGCAGTCTTTGCGTTGTGATTCCACATTTCTGTCCCCAGGGTTTTAATGCTATTTAATGTCATTCACTTTGGTCGATACTTGCCATGCTTTAGGGTTGATGCATACTTATTGGTAGATGCAACGATATTCTTTAGATGACCTTCTGAGCCAACTGAAATGAGGTTGAGTGCTAGGGTTTTTAGCGAAGATTTGTGAATGCATAATACACGTGACTCAAATAGAATTGGTCTAGGGTTAGGTTTATGGTTAAACAAAAGATCGGTTTTGGCTTGACTATGAGTCATTGCCATGCGAGGATATAACCCGAGGACACTTTAATAGCCCCGAGTTATCTATTTGATGACTGAAAGCCTTGAGTTACCATTTCACACTTCACTTTAAGCAAATGGTTAGTCGGTGAACAAACAACTTCATTTGTTTTGAACCGAATCAATCAAGCGAAGCCTCTGGAACTCCGAACAACGTGCAAATCATTAACAGGATGAAAACCATCCGTGTTCGACTACTAGACGTATCTTTGCAGTAGCTTATTTCTGACGGTAGGAGGAACTAAGGATACAAATATTGTTGATTAGAATCACCCTCTCAGGTAGCACGAATCGGTCTCCATCGATTGGTGTGCGAAATTTAACTTCACAACCACTGTTCAGTGGCGCACCTAGCCTTTCCAATCACACTTTGCAATGTTCTGTCCTTTGCATAATTGTTATGAACACACGAAGTAAGAGACCGGCAAAAACAAGACTAACAAAAGGTTAAGGTTAGCTAGAATCAAAATAGGGAGTAACAGTCTGAGTGAAGTTTGAGCTCCCCTACGGTGAGGTCTTTCAAATTCCCCTACGAGTGAGCGCAAGTAAGGGAAAAATGATAAAAAAGAAAGAGATTGCACCAAGAGCTTGTGATGTGAATCCACTGAGTTCAGCACATTTTCTCTCACTAGGGGCACCATCCTGACAACGGCGCCATTTGATTCGTTCTTACCAAGTAGGTGTTCGAATCTGACAAAATTTATAACACAAGTTCCTACTTCTTTGACGCCGTAAGCCTAACTGTGGTATAGTGGCTCTAGGGTCGAACATAAAATGGGTTTCTTAGTGAAGAAGAGTGCAGTGCATTGAAAATGGTGTTTTCCTCGTTGGTTATAGGGTTTTGTGGAAAATGGTATTGTGTGAATGGTTGAGAGAGGCTGGGAAATAGGCGATGTAAAAGTTAAGAGAAATCCTTGAAGTCTCGGGCCACTGGGCTTAGGGTTCTAGGTTAACCAATCATGTACTCGGGTCTTTATCCTCGCGTTGGGGAGCATGACATATAGTCATTTCCCGGCTTAGGATCTTCATTCTAACCCAAAACCTAAATACTAAGTTTCACTGAGAAAGATTAGCATTTGATTAGGCATAATGTCCTTTAAGTGAAAACACATCTAAAGAAACCTACCTCTGATAACTAATAGGAGACAACTAAGCGGGCATCGGTGGATCTAGTGAAGAAGTATCCGTGAACGAAAAACGCCAAATACACATTAGGAGAGCATGCTTAGAGATTTTAGCCTATGGTGAAGCGGGGGCATAAATACCCTTAAATACATACATGAAGATCCCTTGAGAACATGCGGCTAAGCCCAAAATCGACGCCGGTGGCCTTCCCCTCAAGGATCGGGGTTTGCAAGCATCCCTTGATTTGTCATAAAGCCAGGGGTGTTTTTGGCTACTACCAAAGAAAAATGCAAAGAAAGTGAAGGGGAGAAAGAAGAGAAAATCACGGCGAGAGGGAGGAAGCCGATTACTTAGCTTTCCCTTGATTGATTGATGGGTAGCAAAGTTGGTTGATTACAAGCGTGGATGAGCTTATATAGGTGCTCCGGTATAAAGGAAATTACAAAAGTGTGTTAAAGAACCAAAATTACATGAGGCAAACATAAAACCGCAGAGTGGGTGGCGATCCAGCGGGAGCAGTGAAACGTGTTCACGGGTTGCGAATTAGCTGACTTGCGAAATTTCACGGGTACGGCGAAAATTGAAACTGCGAAATTCTGAGGTTACCAAACTTTTGCAGCCACTGCAAAAATTTCTGAGGCTTCTTCTCTCTTGATTGCTTTTTGCTCAAAATTCCCTGCGATTTGATAATCTTCTTGAATTTGTCTTGGGGTTCATCGTCTTGAATTGAGCGAAAATGTAAGGGGATTTAACACCTGCAAAACTACTAAAAATAAGCTCTGGTGATCATTAATGGCCCGGGACCATGTATCAATTGAGTTATTGAAGTCGATTAGTACCACCAATGGCGTAAAACCTGTTTATAAGCGAGGCTCCGAGGTACCTTATTTAGTGTAATCACCATTGAAATGAGTTGATTCCAGACGACAGCAGGACGAAAAGGAGGGAGCCACCTTAAAATGAGTTCAAAAAAAAAAAATGAAAATGAAAAGGAGAAGAGGGAGGGGTTTAAAAAGGAGGATTGGGCAAACGAAAAGGCTTTCGGTTCAACCTTGCAATGCAGTAAGACGAAGAGGCTTTTGGTTTAGCTTTTCGCGGAAGCAAATTTCACGTAGATGGCAATTCGCGCAAGGTCAAATTTCGCACAGATGGCCTCCCTCAACAAAACTCACCTGCAGGATAAAACAAAGTAGAAAATTAGGCAAAATAACCAAATTTAAAAAATAAAACTAGAAATTTAAATATGCACGAAGAAAAATTATCTAAAGAAATAAAAAAATAAATAAAGAAAATAAAAATTAAATCAAATTTTTGGGTGTGATTTGGTCTCGGTGGAGACCGAGGCCCGGTAGTAACGATGAAGGTCTGGAGGAGGGTCGAGAGGGGAATCTTCTCCACGTCTACAGTGTGTTGCGTAATATAGGGCTTCA
The DNA here is from genome assembly GCA_016808115.1 of Tetrastigma voinierianum. Classification (NCBI taxonomy): domain Eukaryota; kingdom Viridiplantae; phylum Streptophyta; class Magnoliopsida; order Vitales; family Vitaceae; genus Tetrastigma; species Tetrastigma voinierianum. The sequence continues at coordinate 24,741 of JAEQBH010000928.1, forward strand.
ACTCTCTGCCCGTTAACCTTGAACACTTTCTTATTATCATTTGGGTTGAAGGCGGTCTACTAAACCATTGGGTATGCTTGATGAATGATGAGACCAGTCCGTCCATGTGATTTGAGCTTGCGGGAAAAAGGTGAGTTGGAGTTGTGAGTAGGACTTGGTCCCACATTTGAGATTGCTTACGGGCTATGGGGCGATCATGCCACTTCTTTAATTTGTCATTCGCGAACTTTTCCGAATTGAAGTAGAGCGTCATTCCTCGGCTCTTCTAACTCATTGAGATCGAAATCTTTAAGGCCGGCCTCTTCCCATGTCAGTTCAAATTTTTGTGCCCGCCCACGCCTTATATTCAATTTCCACGGGTAGGTGGCATGCGCTGCCATAAACTAGGTATGAGGGGACATTCCAGGATGGTCTTGTATGCTGTGCAGTATGCCTGAGAATCCGAGCTTGAGAGACTAATCCTTCTGTTCGAGGATTATACTTCCATCGGTATGGTCTTGATTTCCTGTTGGCTAAGCTCTACTTAGCTATTTGATGCGAGGATGATAAGAACAACCACGCATCTTGACACCATACTTGGATAGGATATTTTCAAGGTTTGCGAAATGTGAACCTCCATCAGCGATTATGGCTTTGGGGACCCAGAATGCGGAGAAAATGTTCTCCTTGAGAATTTCAATACGACCTTGTGATGTTGCTCTGCGGCATTGCCCGACCCGTTTGACACATAGTCGACTCAGTGAGAATGTAAGTATATTCGAAGGAAGTAGGAAATGGTCCCGGCCGTCGATGCTGAAGGTCGAGCTCTTCCCGAACAACGAATAGAGGACGTGGCATCATGTAGACGAGATTTTCCCGACCTTTGGCGTTTGTCGCGTGTTTGCACATGGTATAGGCATCCTTAAACAAAAGAAGGCGATAAAGCACACTGTGATGCCTTCATTGCCATTTTACGGGAATGAAAATGACCTCCACATGCTGCTTTATTGTCATGGCAGTGGGTGAGTATCCCTTCTTGTTCTCCTTCCGGCACACACTTTAGGGTTATTTGATCGACACGGTATTTGAACAAATGAGGTTCTTCGATAGTAAGTGGACTTTTTCATGGAAGGAACTTAGTGAATGTGCTTTTCCATTATGGTGAAGCAGCTCCTGTGCAAAAAGTTAGCAATATTGGGCAAACGAACCTTTGTCCTGATGATAGAGACTCTTAAATTCATCATAGATTGGAGGGTTGTGGGTTTTGTGTGCTATGGATTGATGGAAAATTGAAAACTGACAACATTTTCCACGCCTTCTTATCCCAAATTTGCGAGGTTGAACTCACGTAGTAAGAGGCCCATCGATAAGCCTAGCCTTGGCATTACGCTTAGTGAGTAGATATTTCAAGCCCGAATGATGCGCGAAGATGATTATATCGACTCAATCAAATCTGCGTAGAGCATGCAGGGCATGGAGCCATTGCCTTAATTCTTTCTCGGTGGTAGTGTAATTCCTCCCAGGCTTCGTTTATGTTTTCTCGCGCAGTAAACCATGTCTGGTTTCCCTCTTGCTCTTTGTCAGAGAACCGCTCCGGCAGCGGAGTCCCACTTGCATCGCACATAACCTCAAAGGCAACTACGAGTTAGGGGCCCTCCTTATTGGTCATAGGCTCTTAGACATACTATTGGCATTCCCATCCAGCTTCAAACTTGGCATCTTTTATGACTTATAAAGTGGCTTGGCAATTTTGAGAAGTCTGTATGAACCGTATAGAAACTTTGCATGCCCCGAATTGCCTCATTGTCTTCACATTAGTCTAGGAGAGGGGTAATTTAGAGATCAGTTCAATTTTGCCTTATCAGCTAATTCCCTTCTCATAAATGACATGTCCCAACACACATTTCACTTAGTTCGCATGAATTATTTCCCGATTCGGCCACTAGGTTCTTCTCAATGCATCTATGTAGGACAGTTCCTAAATGGATGAGGCATTCGTCAAAGCACCATGAATATGATATCATCCATGTAAACCTCGTAATTCGTTGCCGGTCGCTAAAAATGACATATATCAGTTGGGATATAGGGGCATTACACAGGCCGAAGGCATCCTCTTGTAGGCATATGTGCCAAAAGGGCAGATGAAGGTAGTCTTGTCCTGATCGTCTGCAGCAATTTCAATTTGGAGTAGCTGAACAACCATCAAGAAGTAGAGGGTTTGACAGAGCTGCTCGGAGGCGATCCATGAAAGGTAGAGGGAAGTGATCTTTTCTTGTCACCTCATTCAATCTTATGTAATCAATACATACCCTCCAGCCTGTAGTAAGGCGGATGGGAATTTCCTCTCCTTTTGCATTTTGCACTGTAGTTACCCTTGATTAATTGGGGCATGACTTGGAGTTGGAGCTCCACCCAGTGCTATCGGATATGGGTAAATAATACGGAAGCACGGCAACTTCACCATGACTTGATACAAACTACCTCCACATATGGGATTCAATCTCCTGCATTCGCGCCTAACGGCTTTTGACTCCTCCTCTGTAATAAATGTGATGGAGTGCAGTTATTTGAGGTGTACCTTTAAATCGGAAATTTTCCACCCCCAAGCTTGCTTGTTGCTTGAAGTTGTAGCGGTGTCTTCCACGGCTGGTGCTTTCAGCCAGTGATGATATAATAACTGGACACTATCTGTTTTCTTCCAAAAATGCATATTTTAGTTCCACAGGCGAAGGGGCTTGAGATCAATGTTGAATTCCATTTTCTTCCTCTCGGTCAATAGAAGTAGGAATTTCTCATTTTCTCAATGCCATGTACTAGCTCATGCTTTGAGGTCTCTGTGTTGCTACAAGGTTGTCGGACAACTCTTGGTTTAACACATCTTGCACTTATTTCGTTAACTTGTTCTTGAAATTGTGTCTATTATGCAGACTTCTTCACAGTCATCCTCCATTAGTTTGCATATGCTTTTTTTACTCAGTGGAAGATGTTAAGGTTAGAGTCATGTTCTGAAGGTGGGTTACATAACCCCATTTAAGCCAATTTATAAACTGGCATTCGAGTAGCGAAGAATGGCCTTCAATATAATTGTTTGTGGTTATTTATTGCAGTAAGCTCTATATAAATATGATAAATCCGCTGGATGGTAGGAATTTGTCCCTTGTGTCAAATGTCTCATGGTCTTGTTGTTTGGCGGAGCCTGTATTAGAACGATTAATGATGGAAGTGGGCTTAAGTTCTCGACTATTTGTTTGTACATTGAATATGGAGTAGGTTCACACTAGCTCCCCAGTCACAGTAGTGCTTTTCCAGACAGTGCCCGATATTAGCGAGATGGTAGGACACCCGGATCTTTTACTTCTGAGTCTTGAACTCAATGATGTGACTTGCTTTCAGTTAAGAGCCTTCTTATTGACATTTAGACCTCTCTTCACCCAGTGCATAGGTCTTAAAAATTTAGCATAAGTGGGGACTTATGACATGTAAACGAAGGGATGTTGACAACCAAAGCGCGTAGCACTTCTAATATTTATGTGCAGTTTTGATGACACTTTTTCTTGTTTTGCAGTGCTTATTGGAAAAGGAGGGGTGTACTCTTGTTATTTTTGTATCCCTTTTTGGTGCCTCATCCTCTGTTTCGGGTTCAACCATTGGGATCTTCCTCTTTTGGTTTGGGGGCGGATGACAGCCTCTCTCCTCTCAGAAGCCCTTGCTTTATATCGATTCTAGGATTTGGGTTCTTGGCAGCTTAATTCATACACCTGGTTGGTTGTGTTTGGGATGAAATTTCCCTTTTCGAGAACTGTGTGATTAGTCAACAGGCGGAGTACTACGAGGCCATCCCCATTTTTGTTGATTATGTCTTCCCGATAATTTAGATTTTATGAATTAGTGCGAGCATCCACTACCTTTTTGTTCTTCCATAGAGTTACCCACAACCTTGCTCAAATTCACCGCTTGGCATACGAGGGGGATGAGGGTAGGGGTTGCTGCTGCTGTGAAGTGGAACCAGGATGTTGCCCTGTTTGTGGAACACAATGGGACATAATTTGGGGTGCAGCTTCCATGATAGATTAGGATGATTCCTCAATTTGGATTGTAGGTGTTCCCATATGGAGAAGGCGTTTGTTGTGGCTTACTTTGATAACTATGTTCACTTGCTCTTGCATCAGGCTCCCACTTATTGAGGGGGGCCATTAGACAATGCTCTCCTTGATGACCGTGGATTGGCTTGATTAAAAGAAGTTTGGAGGAGTCTGGTATGTGATCCGCACATGTAACTCATGCGCGATTTCTCATTTAAACACTAGTGTCAGTCAACGTAGACAACTTTGCTTTCATCTCTATATCATTAGAGAGTCGTAAATTTCTCCTTTGATGGGTTCAAGACCACAGATTTCTCGACTTCCTTGGGTTTGGTTCATCCATTACTTTGGAGGTTTTCGGCTACATAGTTGAGGAAGTCCATGGCTTAAATACAGATTTTGTTTCAGGGAAGTCTCCTCCACACATTATTTTCAATAGCGCTTCATGGAAGGGGAACATTATCATAAAATGATTGACTAGCATCAGTATCAAAGCCATGGTGTGGGCATGCAGCGATGGTCTCCAAATACCTTTCAACATTGATGAACTTCTCATTGTCATAGAACATAAGTGTAGATTTACACTCTTGAGGTATTGGTCACTAATGTGTCTTAAGAAAAACTTCTTGGCTTCGGCTTGTGAGTTACGCCTAATTCCTTATAGTTCACAAACGATGAGTTCGCCAAATCTTGGCCTTGTCCTTCAATGTTAACGGAAATTGCCTTCAGCTTGAGCAAATCCATATCGGCCACACCCTCCTTGAATGTTGTGCAAACTTCCTCAAACTCCCAGATATGGGTGTATGGATTTTCGTTCTCCATTCCATGAAAGCGTTGGGAGGCGGGGGCTCGGATAGACCTGTTACCACATCTTGTTAGGAGTATAATGCGAGGAGCGCACCCTTGGTAGGTGTATGGTCCCTCATTGATCTATAGGCAGTGGGATTCACATTAACCCCATCTTGGCTCTCTGTTCTTCTTACGAGTAGGGAGTCCGTTGTTCAGCATTCGAAGCTCACTTCATACCCGTCGCAATTCGGCAACCGCACCAGCCTACTGCGTGTCATACATCCCGGTGGTACATATACACACCTACAAAACAACAAAGCAAATCGGAATAAAAACACGAGGCTACGAGTAGTAAGGTGGGCATTATAAATAAAATAACAATTATGACTAAGAAGAAAAAAATCTGACGGTAGTGGACTTGGGGTATGTTATAATAATTGCAAAAGGGATGAAAGTTCACCAACACTTGCAATGAGGATTACAAGTACTTAACAAATCAATATGTGTGCTAGGCACCATCCGAACAACGACGCCATTTGATTCATGCCCTGACCGGCGTCTTGGAATCATGAAATATGTATCCTAAATTCCTCTACTGGTAGTAAAGTTTGCTGCCCAATTATAGCGGACTCTAGAGGTCGAACTCGGGGATGGGTTTTCTTCGCACAAATGATTTGCGGTTAGAAACTAAAATGGTGAATTCTCACTTTGGATTAAGGAGTTTTGTAAAGTGTCGGGTTGATGGTGTGCAGTTGAAAGTAAGGTGAAATAAAGGGAAATAAACTATGAAAAAGAAATCCTTGAAGTATTGGGTTGCTAGACCAGGTTGATAGGGCTATATAGAGGTCCTCGGGTTCATTTCCTCGCGTTGGGAGGATGACTTATAGTAATTTCTCGAACTGGATCTTCATTTAACTTTAAAAACTAACCCTTAATACATTTTACTTTTGATAGAAAGCATTTATTGAGCATTATGGTTCCTTCAGTGAGAATCTAACACCCTGACCCACCCTCCAAAGGCTCGTACATAATGACTGTGGATGGCCAGGTGGATTTAATGATAAGCATCCACTGGACCCTAGAAGATTGCCAAGTATTGGCCTATGAGGATGCATCAAAGGGCTTTTAAACCTAGAGTTAAAAGACAGGAACATAAATGTTAATAAATGCTCGCGTTAAAAGCGAGAGAGAGACACAAGCGTTTACCTCCATAGCCGTAGCGGCGTCTCCTCTTCAAGGGATGGGGTGCTTTAGCCAAGCGCAGCTGGGTTTCATCCTCGAGGAGTGTTTGGTTCTTTGAGAAGTGAGAAAGGAGAGGAAAGGAGAGACGGGAGAGAATCCAAAAATAGAGCACTGTGTTTTTGTCTATCTAAAGGCCAGTCCTTTCAACCGTATATAAAATGGCTATACATAGCCTTACAAAGAAGTGAAAAACCAAAATACCCATGTCAATAGTGATTACATCAAGGGTAAAATTGGAAAATATACAAAACGGGGTCGTTCTGGGCGAAAATGGGAAGTAGAGGCGACCGTGCAGTAGAAAATTTAACGCATCTGCGAATTTTTCGTCTGGAGTCTTGTGAAATTCCTTGTATCTGAGAAACCATACAATGCAGCGAAGTATCCTACCTACCTTCTGCTTGGTTTCTACATTTATATATTTCCAATTTTGAAGGAGATCAACCCAGATCCTTTATGCATAGATTGACTTGACAAAATTAATTGTCAAATACTTTGTTAAAAATATAAAATAGCCATGGGATAAGTCAATAGAAGTAATAGGGACCTTAACATGCCAATTGGGTTAATTAGAATGATTAGTACACAAAAAGCACTCAAAACCTATAATAAATAGGGTTCAAAATAGCACTTTTTGGGCACTAATCAATATTTCAGTTTTGGAAAGATTGACAGCTCCGAAAACCTTGATAGATTGGTAAAGACATGAAATTTGAGAATTTGTTAAGACCAAATGACATACACCAATTTATGACTTCATTACCAAAGGACTATTATCTAATCCCGACAACGGCTATGCATAAAACTTGTTGACTTTCTACTATAAGATCAAAAATCTCCTAGAGTAATCATTTTTAATTTTAGTTTTGCTTTAATATCTGCGAGTGCACGAATTTAAATAGTAATAAAATGGATATAAGTCGGTCTCGATCCACGAGATCTCGAATTCTAGATCAACTACGACTACTCGAAGCTCCATACTATTTGGTATAACATGACATTGTGATCCCGGCTTAAGAAATTTGTAAAATATAAATTATAGGAAAAGAATGAAACGATCAAATACTTGGAATCTAAAGAATAAAGAATAATGATTAGTTAAGAAAATAAACTAGGCTGAATAGTTATCTTTTTAGAGGACACATAAACCTGCGCTATTGTGAAGTATCAATTCACGTAGTTAACAGATAAAATTGCTTGCGTATTTCAGGTTTAAAATGCGTCGGCGTTTGCGATGCAGTTGGATCTCTCACACTCCAGTTCATTATCTAATTTTCTGATTCTTTCGAAGGCAGGGAATTAGATGACTACTTTAATAGGGATTTCCTTAATGCAGGTATTTTTCTTTTCTGATAATTCATACCCCATTTTATGGTACATGGCCTTGGCTCCCGAGTTATCGATTAAACGAGGATATACAACTACGGTGCTCTTCCTCTAAATTAGAATAGATCACCCTCTCCTTGATTAGATCTCGGCTAACAGATTGTAAGCTGCTATTCGAATTGAGGTGAACTCTCTGCTTGTTTAAATTGATAACCTAATTGACTCTTTCTTGATTTCAAGTGAGAAGAGGATTTATCTAAGTAAACTTACAAAACTCAATTAGATCTCTAATAGTAGGTTAATATACCTTCAGTGTTCATAACTCTACGGGAATGCCTTCTACCGTGTCCTCGGAGGACCTCCATGAAATCGAGAGCAATGAAACAATTCTTAACACGGGTATAAGAAACTGATATTCGAATCAAAACATTAAACCCAAAACTAGAAGTAAATTCATAAAGCGAAATTCTAAGGCTGTTTGAAACAACCCTACGGGGAAGATAAGTCGGACTATAGCATTCCACTTAATGGAAAATTTGGTTTCTCGATTCTTGAATTACACACATTACGACATTCCTCGATCATAGAACAAACTATGATTTGAAGCTGAAGAGTCGAATTCCAAGAAATTTATGCGAACGAACATTCGGTAGTAATTTGAAAAGAATGGAATTCTACATTCGGCTTACTGCTCAAAACGATAACATCGGATCGAGAAAATAAAACAAAATAAAGAAAGATGAAAATAATATAATCTATAGACGAAGCAGAAAAAGAAAACAAAGAAAGAAAGAAGAAAAATAAAAATGAAGCCGGCTACCCAGATCTTTACGTTAAGCGCCGCTGCCTCCTCTTTTCTCTGGGTAGGCTGCTTATTTATAGGGTTTCTCAGTTGTTTAATTCAATCACATTCTTTTGTGGATTTCAAAGTGGGCGGCCCGTATTCTTTGTTCGATCGCGACCTCAAATCCTCTTGTAGCGACATTGGGTCAGTTGGCACTTGTTGCGGCATTTATCGATAAGTCATGACATTCCCTTTGTTTTCACGAAGGCATTTTATGTCGCGACAAGGAATCAATATTCGACATCATCCATGTCGACATCAACAGAATCTGCTGACTTTAGTGGTGTCTTCTTATGTCGCGACATCAATCCTTTGTCGCGACATCAACTTAAGTCTCTGCGGCTTTAGGCCCGGAGTGTCTTCAACATGTCGCGACATCAATCCTTTATCGTGACATCACTTTATGCCTCTGCAGGTTTCAACTATTCGTTTCTGATGTCGCGACATCGATCCACTATCGCTGACATCAACTCATGTCTTTGCTGACTTTGAGTGGTATGTGTGTAACCGCGACCTCGATCAACTGTCGCGACATCACTTTATCTCTGCGGGTTTCAAGCTGATTCGTTCTGATGTGAGCATCAATCCCTTGTCGCGACATCATTTGTCTTTGCGACTTTCAAGCGATGGTTCACGATAACCGCGATATCAATCTCTTGTCGCGACATCAACTTTCGGCTATTGACCTTATTTGAAGCCGCGTCTTATGTCGCGACATTAATCTTTGTGTGACATCAACTTATGTCTCACGGAGGCTAAGCTGGATTTGCTTTGGTGTCGCGACGATCGGTCCTCTATCGCGGCCAGCGACTTAAGTCACAACGGTTTCATCTTTTCATTACATCATAGCTTGAGGCGCTTCTCTTGTTCGCGACCTCCATCCTTGTCGCGACATCCGCGATGTTGTCAGCGACATCGTCCCATAAGTATACGAGTTAGTCCTCAATTTGCCTAACTTGTGATCCACATCCGCGACTGCATCAAATTTCTTCGAATTTTCACAGTGTAGCGACATCATAAGCTGAGCATCTGAAAACCCCAGCGCAGCATTAGTTAACGATTTGCTTCATTTACGCCCTGCCATTTTAGCATTTTTTACTCCACCAATTCTTTGCATTTTCCTCTTTTCTTCTTTCTTTACACTCCTGCTAACAAATCGGGTGAGTTTCTTCATATTTCTTCATATAATTATTCTTTTAGGATGAAAATCAAATAGAAAAATGGATTAAAAATAGATGACTTTTAAGCTCATCAAACTCCCCTAAACTTAAAGTTTTGCTTGTCCTCAAGCAAAGGAAAAGAAAGAAATTGTTTGTCCTCAAACAAAAGGACATTTTACAATTCTATTTTGGTGTGATCAATTTGATTGAAATACAAGAGATACATTGTTTTACGTACATCTAGCTTGAAGTCGATTCAAAGTTAGTTTAATCTTTATAGTATACAAAAACTAAGCGACGAGTGTTTTACAAACAACATAATCATTAGATCTGTTGAATAATAAATTATTTTCCTTTCTCATACTTCATAATGAGTCACTTAACTCCCTAAAGTCCTTCACAATTTTGATTGTTTCCATATTTTCAAATTCCATAGGTTGTTGTTCATATTGGTCTCCTTAATGTAGGTAATTCCCGATGCTTACGGTCAATCAGTCTTTTGGGGCTTATATTGTTCAGAGCTTGCAAGGTAATGGGGTAGGATGGGAAGGAATTTTTAAGGGTTAAAGATTACCCTGACCCTTTCTCTCCTCTTTTTTCCTCTTTGCCTTTCTTTCTTGTAATTTATTTAAATAAACTCCCCCAAACTGTGTTTGGGACATCTCTTTGATTACTTGATTGACCATGTACCTATTTCTGCCTTAATTCAAGCTGGGAAATTTCCTTTGTTTACTCACCATTCAGGGATAGTGCAATGTTTTACCTTGCGGCTTTCTTACTCTTGCTTGAACTTTGGTTAGTAGCTCCTATACCAGATGGCATTAGGGTACTAGGTGTTGAAACACCCTAGAACTTAATTGTTCAGAGGTTAGGTCACAAGATAAAACTTATCCCTATAAGCTTTCTTCTATTGCATTTTCTGCTCTTTGCCTTTTTCTTTTCATTCCTTTTTCTATATTTTTCATGAGTTCCTCAACATACATACTCCCCAGGCTTCATTTCTTTCTTCCCTTATGGTCTGGGTAATCATAGGGTTCTTTCTTTGAGATTGATTTTAGGATGGAGTTGGGGTTTGTTAACTATTTTTGAAATAAGCTTGTTTAAAACTCAATTTCTGGAACTAAGGTATATACATGACATATGAATAAGGGATGGCTAGAATGGCTCGAACTATCGAATAGCTACATCATCTCTTTGTCGTTTGTATCACACAGGATTTCGCCTCGATGATAATCTAACGAGTTCTAGAATTTGGATTGAATAGTTGTGACTAACCATAAGGATTTCCTTGACTCATTTTGTTGATGGTAAGATTAAGTTAATTTATATTCAATAGGTTCCTTGACTTCTTGTTTGTACCTGGCTGAAAATATGTTTTGTTCCTTCTATTGTATTACCTTCCTCACATTACGAGACTATCGGTTAGACTTAAGTCACTTTTGCACTTTGTGTTTCAATTAAACTGTATTCATTTGGCCCTTAATATGCATTTTGTCTGCATTTCAGCTTTTTTCTAATCTAACTGCTTCATTCAATTCAGCTTATTACATCTCAGCAGTTTTTATTCTTGAACTAATTCCTACTTTTATTTTCCGACTATGCGACCCTGAAAGCAACCTGAGTTAACAAACCAAAAGTAACATTTCAATTCAAATTTATCATTTTATTTCGATTCAATTGCAAATGTTGGATACCACGGTATGGGCTTTGGAGAATAGGAAGGTAAACTTGGGAAGAAGTCTATCTTTCTTTTGGAAGAGGCATGAAGATATTAGGGGGATCCAGGTCTAGGGTATCCAAATGAGCTGGGAATGGAGGGAATTTCATTTCCCTTCTTTCCTTTCTCTTCTTAGTTTTCTGCTCAACTTGATCTTCAATGAAGATCTCATTGGAGAGATCAACCTTCTTGTTTAGCTCATCTTGTCTTCCCACAAGGCTTCATTTGTGTTTTCATTTAGGTCATTACTTCAATTTGGAAAGATTGTTGTTAATCAAATCCAAATTTTCCTAGCCATTCTCTCTCTTGCTGTAGGATTCGACATTCTTTGCTTTTTGTCTCTATCATCCGGTTTATTCTGAAATCTTTTTGTAGAGACTTGTATAAAAATTTGAATCCTTGATCTCCATTTCTCCCAATTTGGCTTCCTATTCTACCTCATTTTTTCTTCATGATGGTTAGGAGGTGAGAATCACGCTAATGATTGTTATAAAAGATTCATGACTATTTTGGTTCACGTAGAATCGCGTCTCTTTCCTTCATTTCTTTCTTGAAGTCCTCTCTTTCTTGTGAAGAACCTCTTGCTCATGTTCTTCTCTTTTTTAGGTTCTTCTTCCCATTCTTGATCTCTTAATTTGGCTCTTTTCATAAATTCCTTCCACAATTCTTGTTTGCAAATTCCACTCTTTTTCCTTTCTTCCATCTTCTTGGATGGCATTAAGGACCTCCATTATTGAATTGTTCTCTTGTGCTCCCCTTAGGCTTTCTCACGCTCTGCGAGATGTTACGTTTTAAGCGGGGAGAACTAGCTAAGGGGATGGAGAAATCTAAGGGGCTTCTTTCATCTGCCCTTGTGTACACGAATGTAAGTATTATTTTCGGGAGGTTTACGGGTTCTCTTCTTCTTGGCTATGCCCCACCAAGTCTCCTCTTCTTGTCTTCTTGATGGAGCTTCTTCTCTTGTTTCAATCAACACCCCCACTTTTCTTTTGGTTTTACGGGTCCATGAGTGCAACCGTATCGTTAGGAATTGGTGATGTCATAGGGACTTCTTCTTCTTCTTCCCAAACTCTCTCTGACCTTTAAACATAAAGCCGAGTTATTGTTCTTTGGGTGAGGGATCGACCCTCTCTTAATGCCTTCATGAGTACCTCATTGGGGTTTTCAATTGCTATTCCTACATTGAGCTTGTACCCCTTGAGAATAGCACTCTGGCATAATGAATTTCTTCATACTCTCTCATGTGCACACATGCTTGGTTGGGACCAAAACGAGAGACGAAATAGAACCATACCTTAGCCTCCTCGGTGGGGCTTCCTGTTCGGGGTTTTGGTCTCTTCCTTATGAGTTGTGCTTTTCGAGTCGGTGAGCTTTTGTGTCTTATTAAAATTTGGGTTTTCAGAGCTTTTGAACTTGGACCATGTATGCCCTGCCATTCCATGAAGCGTTAATGGCGCCGACTCCATATGGTACCCACACTCCTCGCCCAGACAGTGTTGTCTTTCTGCCTACAGTTTGATTAAAATTCTCACCCTTGTTGTGGCTTTGACTTTGATGTGCGCGAAAGCTTTAACCTCTTTGTTCAATGTCTCCTTGAAAGGGTAATAGGGTTCTGAATCTTCTTTGATGAACCTTGTTGGCATAGATGCTTCTTCGGTTGGAATAAGCTTCCCTCGACCGCAAAAATCTTCTCTTCTTCTTCTCTTGCTTGCCACTTCCCTTGTCAGACAACAACTGAAGCTACTTGGTGCTTGGTGCCACATGAGCATCTCTTCATCGGTTCTTCACCTTCCAGTTCTTCTTACAGTTTTATATTCCTCAATGATCTCTTTCGGAGTTAGGAATGAGTTTGAGTTTTAGCCATTTCAAACGAGAAGGAAAGTTTTCGAAGATTTTGAGAGGCTAGGGTTCGGGAATTGAGAATCGAGAAGGAAGGGAGGATGAGCAGTTTAAAAATTGGAGCGGGAGTGGAAGAAGTTCCTCAGCGATTCTGATTCAATCAAGTTTTGTAGATAGTATTATTTCATTAAATTCGGCATCAAATCAAATTAACGCCTCACTTTTATTTAAGAACATTAATTTTAGGGCATTTAAGGGTGTAGTCATTTGGCACATGAATGCACATGTCGCGACATACTAAGTTGTCGCGACATAAATAGGATTCCCTAGATATTCTTGGTTGTCTAGTTCGTGACTTTTTCATTTTCAAGTTTTTGTTTAATAAGTAACCTATGCCCTTAGTTTAATGATCTCAAAAACCCAGATTCAGCCTATTAATCTATATCTTTGACATTATTGGGGCATCATCAAAGCAAAATTCAAACAAACGATTTACTCATATTTCAGGTTTGAGTTTGGGAGAAGATTACTTTTATACAATTGTTATGTGACATTCTGCAAGATTATTTAGAGTGTCGCAGATTGCTTTCTCATCATGTCTTTGGTATTGTGAGGCGTATCTTTGCATGGGATTAAGAAAGATTTGTTAAAACCTACAATTAAAATTCGTTAAATCTATCTTATAAAACTGATCAAGCGAAATTCAGTGAAAAATTAAAGTCTAGCGAAACTCATTTTCTGTAGGTTGCTCCCATGTTGCTGGTTTTGGAGGTCTTGGTATGGTTTATTTGTTTTGATTCCTTACTATGATATTATTGGAATATTATTCTTCCTCATAGTAATAATTGCTGGTCTTTGATGACTTTGATTATAGAATGCTTAGATCATGTAAATGTAAACGCCCGTGTCGCTAGCCTTTGGCTAATGTATTATCATTGGATTTAAGCCACTCTGAGTAATTTGGTCTAAGAATTGGCGGTGACTTGTTCCACACTCTAGAACTCAACTACCCTCAGGATCTTGATCATGTGTTCTTTGTCTTATCCTTACACGATTCTAACGTTATCATGAAATTGTTCTCAATTCTTTCAGGTTCAGACAGTTTGAACGTCTCTTCATAGTTTTAAATCAGTTCAACTTCTTGGTATTTATTATATATTATAAAATTCTTGAGAGTAGGTGACTTGTGTTTAATAGTTATAATGAGGACATTCATTGGGTTATCTGATCTGTAAGCCCAGTTATCATAGTTTGGGAAGACCAGATCTTATTCTTGAATAGATCTTTCAAATATTCTTTTTAATCTCTATTAATTGCATACCATTTATGCAGATGATAAACTGAACTCATTTCATAATGATCCCATACATCATGGTTTTGCAATCATTTTGTTTTCAAATGACTGCAATCATATTTGATTAGATGTTCCAATCATCCATCTTTTTGCAAAGCTCTGGCGTATTAACATCGTTCTTACGAACAATGTTTGTTTCCCACCATTTGAAACATAATCAGCTGTTGAACATCCATCGAAAAACTTCAACCATTTAAATTTGATCATTAGTTGTATGGTATGGTATCATAAACTGTTTTAATTTTCTCTGTCTATGTCTATATTACGCATGCTTGCAGTCAAGTTGAAGCGATGGCTTCTCTCTGACCCTCGAGTGAAACTCCTTTTTGCATGTCGATCGAAGCTGACTCCGATGGCTAAGATAGTGCTCCCCGATGGCAAGGGTACTTGTGAATCTTCTTCCATGTCCAGAATGATGAAGTCTACTGGGAAAACAAATTTCCCAACAGTGACCAGCACATCTTCCAAGACTCCTTCAGGTTTCACCATCGATCTGTCTGCCATTTGAAGAGTAATAGTGGTGGGAATAACCTCCCCCAAACTTAATTGCTTAGCAACAGAAAGAGGCATCAAGTTTATACTAGCTCTGAGTCACGAAGGCTTTGCAGGTCAACTCCTCGATGATGCGAGATTGTAAAATACGGATCCTTCATCTTTCTAGCAATTCTTTCTTTATCGCGGCCTTTACTTGAGTAGCCGGTGAGACTCTAATCCCTTCTTCTACTATCTTTCTTTTCTTGCTCGGCATGTCCTTGGGAATTTGCATGAGAGTGGCATCTGAGTCACCACTTGTAAGGGCATCTGCCGATCTCTAGCCGAAGGTTTCAAAAACCTTACTGGCCTCCCTCATCTTTGATTTGGGTCTTTGTGGGGATGCCAGTCTAGATCATGGATATCCTTCCACATCCACTCCTTCTTTCCCCTTCCTCTGAGTGCTTAACTTAAGCACTTACGGGCTTTCTTAACTGTTTCTTTCTTTGTCATTTTTTCTTTCATCTTTTCTGCTCCTTCCCATCTGTTGCAGTATACAGTCTTTAGTTCTGCTGTGTCACTTGGGGAGAGGCACCTGCGGCTTTGCGGGGTTAAGGGCCAGGTGCCACTGCTGTGTCTCCGGGTTATTTTAGGGATGCATTGGTGGTGCGAAAAATTTGAAATTAGTATGATTAGCTACCAGTCTGTAAACTTTTGTTCATGGAGGTTCAGCAGCTTCTTATTATCCCAGTGGCTTGTAGCATCATTCTTTAAAAATTGGGCCCTCCTCATTTGATATTGATTTACGTGTTCATTCCCTTGCCTGTTCTTTGGAACCTTGGTAGGTATTGATAACCACTGTTGAGGTTACTGTCCATGCCTTGGGCCTTGCAAACCCTCCACCATATAGAAATTCGTAGTTTTCCTCGATCTTGGAGTGATAATGTCTTTGGCGAGTTAGTATTGGGTTTTGAAATGGTAGTTTGCGGCTCCACCCTGATATGCCTCACCGATCCTTAAATTTATTGTGATGCTCTCTCGGCCACTTCATTGATAACTCTTTCAGCTCCTCCCTATCATGGGCGAGTGTGTCTTCCTTTCTTGCTTGTCCATCACATTGCATAATGGCATCCAGCAGCTCCATGGGTTTGTCATCTTGCCTAGCTCCATGATCCCTTTCTCTGCTTTGTTTCCTCTTGAAAACTTCGAGCGGTTCATATTCACATTAGTGATCACCCATTGACTCTTTTGCCTCTTGACACTTTTTCGTTTGAGATGCTCCGCAGCATGAAGCATCAATGATCCCCTTTGATATATCATTAGGCATGATATCTGATGTCCATATGAGTCTTCAGATCTATCCCATGCATTGAACATCTATGACAACCGTTTGAATCTTTCCCGACTACATAGAACTACATCTTCATATTTGAAACCTGATGATTTCCCTCCTTCTCTACGAGGTGAGGCGGGGAAGAATCTACCTAGTAGGCCTCTACTAACTCCTCCCAAGTATCAACAGAACCATATGGTAAAGATTCATACCATGTAGTTGCTGTATCTCTTAGAGAGAATGGGAATAGATGCAGTTTGATGACTTATGGTCTCACCCCATTCAACTTCACTGTATTAGCCATCCTGAGAAATCTTCCCAGGTGCTCGTTTGGGTCCTCAGTGGGATGACCCAGTATTAAAGCGATGTTCTTTGGACCATTGTAATTAGTAACATTTAAGTTCAAAATTATTTGCATCAATAGCTAATTTGCGATTCGCAGTACTCATCTTGAATAATAGGCTTCGAAGTCCTCAGTAGTATGATGATTCGAGCTTCTAGTTAGCTCTCTATGTACTTCATTATGATCTGTCTTTCATACGCCGCGGTTGGGTTTCACGCATTCTTTATCTTTCTCAAGCTTCGAGTGTTCTGCGCCAGTGCATTAATGCAGCGATCGGATAGGTGTTACATTTCTATCGTTAAAATTTTGTCCACTGAAATCGAAAACACTTATTAATAAGTTAGTACAGTCGACAAATATTTTCAATATGGTTTTTAAAGGTTAGTGGCTAAAAATAACCCACCACTGCTTGAAAAGCTATTTTTGTTCTTTTCTTCAAAAATGTCCAATTAACATTTCCTTCTTCGTCTGAATATTGATTTACTAAATTCTTTCGTCAAACATGACATGCATAAAACTTGTTAAGACGAATGACATACACCATTTTATGACTTCATTACCAGACTATTATCTAATCCCGACAGCGGCATCACATAAAACTTGTTGACTTTCTACTATATAGATCAAAAATCTCAAATCTCCTAGAGTAAATCATTTTCAATTTTGGTTTTTGGCCTAATATCAAGTACGAGTCAAATGAGTAATAAAATGGATATAAGTCGGAATAACAGTCCACGGAGATCTAAGAATTCTAGATCTTCTACATTTCTAAAACTCCATACTATTTGGAGTATAACATGACATTGTGATCAAAATAGAAGGTATAAATATAAGTATAAGGAAAAAGAAAGGCAATCAAATGGCCCGGAATCTAAAGGGCGAAATATGACATTCAGTTAAGAGAAAATAAATGGAAGCGAATAGTTATCTTTTGAGAGGACACATCGAAACACTGCTGCTATTGTGAAGTATGTCGATTCATGGTTAACAACGATAAAATTGCTTGTGTATTTGGGTTTAAAATCTGTCGAGCGTTTGCTTGATCTGAGATGGATCCTCCACACTCCACAGTTCATTATCTGATTTTCTGATTCTTTCGAAGGCAGAGGAATTAGATGACTACTTTTAATAAAGTTTCCTTAATGCAGGTATTTTTCTTTTTGCAATACTTCATACCCATTTATGAATTTTGTAAACCTTAGCTCCCCGAGTTGCTCGATTCGAGCAGGATATCTGACTTCTGGTTGCTCTTCCTCTAAATTAGAATGAATCACCTCTCCTTGATTAGATCTAAGTATACCAGGATTGGCTTCACTATTGAATTAGAATTGAACTCTGCTTGTTTAAATTGATAATTAATTCAACTCTTTCTTGATTTCAAGTGAGAAGAGGATTTATCTAAGTAAACTTACAAAGCTCATTAGATCTCTAATAGTAGGTTAATATACCTTCCAGGAAATGTTCATAACTCTCAGGAATGCCTTCTCTGTGTCACTCGGGGCCTCTTGAAATCGAGCAGTAAGGCAAATCTTAGAGCCGGGTGTAGAAGCGATATTAAGGATCAAAACATTAAACCCGTAACTGATAAATTCATAAATGCCAAAATTCTGGGCATTTGGAAACAAGCTACGAGGAAGATAAATTAGACTATAGCATTCCTTAATGGAAGAATTTGGGTTTCTCCAATTCTTGAATTACACATTCTGACATTCCTCAATCATAAGAACAATGCAATTTAGGCTTTGGAAGAGTCGAGATTCCCGAAATTTGTCTAAACTAAACATTCAGGTATTAATTTGAAAAGAGATGGAATTACGCATTAGAAACACGCACCAGCGATAACATCGGATCAAAATAAAACTAAAATAAAGAAAGATGAAAATAATCTAATCTATAACGACGGAAACAGAAAAGAAAATAAAAGAAAAGAAAAGAAAAGAAAACAAAATAAAGCCTCTGGGCTACCCGCATCTTTCTGCCCTGCTTCGCCTAACGCCTCCTTTTCTCCCGGGTAGGCCGCATTTATGTGGCTCCTCCGCTTTGCCCTAATTCAAATGCATTCTTGTGGACGCGGATCGCCCATGTTATCAGCGCCGTCGCACCTCAAATCCTCGCCGCGACATTAGTTATTCGCACTCGCCGCAAAGATTTATCAATAAGCCGCGACATTCCTTTGTTTTCCTCGACATCTTATGTCGCGACAGCGAAATCACCGTCGCTGATCATCCATGTCGCGACATCGATCTCTCGTCGCGACATCAACTTAAGTCTCTACGCCAACCGGGTGTCTTCTTGCGTCAGCGAATATCAATCCTTCGTCGCACATATCAACTAAGTCTCTCGCAGCCAACTGGTAGCCTTCTTATGTGTCGCGAAGATCAACTTTGTCGCTACATCACTTTATGCCTCCGCAGTTTCAACATTCGCCTCGATTTCGCTGACATCAATCTCTTGTCGCCGACATCGCCTCATGTCTTCGCAGCCTTCAACTGCCGTTTTTGGCGTCACGACATCAATCCTTCGTCGCGACATCACTTTTATGCCTCCGTGTTTCAATCGCTCATTCCTCGATGTCGCGGACATCAATCCTCACGGACATCGCCTCATGTCTTTGCAGCCTTTCAATCGATAGCTCCCCGGCGTCGCATTATCAATTACGCGACATCAACTTAAGGAACCAGAACCTTCAACCGAAAGCACGCCTTATGTCGCGACACACCCTTTGTCGCGACATCAACTTATGCCCCGGGAGGCTTCAATCGTTGCTTTTGTGTCGCGACATCGCCCTTCCGTCGCGACAACAAACTTAAGTCACGCTTTCATCTTTTCAAACCGTCATAGCTTCGCGCTTCGCGACTTCCATCCCTGTCGCGAAGATCGAATCCCTTTGTCGCGACATCAATGGCGTCAAGCCGCTGACATCATTCCTGCAAGTCTCGTTAGTCCCTACCGGCTTAATCCCAGGATCCCCGCCGCGACCGCATCAAATTTCCTTCACTTTTCCCGATGTCGCGACATCATAACTCGACCGTGCAAGCCCAAACCGCAACATTAGTTAATCCGCTTGCTTCTACTCGCCCGCCATTTTCCTCGCATTTTTACTCCACCAATCACGTATTTTTCTACCGCTTTTTCTTCTTTCTTCACACTCCCGCACAACAAATTGGTGAGTTTCTTCATATTTCTCGCATATTAATTATTCCTTTCGTGATGAAAATCAAAATGTAAAAATGGATTAAAAAATAGATGACTTTTTAAGCTCTTCGTAATTCCACGGACAAATACGAAGAGTCCTATAAAGCTAATTCTAGTTAGAAAAGTTACAAAGAATATCTGAGAAGTTAGATGCCCTCCTCATCGTGAGTATCGTGTGCGCCTCACTATTGTCGAAAGTGAGGCAGACATGATTGGTGGAAGCTAGTGTCACAGGAAGTCCAAGATTCCAAATCCCATGACTGGGGAGTTCTCATTCAAGAGTTTGTGTGGCAAAAGCACGTTACCGAGATGTATGTGGAGTCCATGGAAACAGCCTCGAATTTAGCAAAGGAACTTATCAAGCATAAATATGAGAAAGAATTCAATATCTCAAAGAAGTATGTATTGAAATTAGTCCTCACCGAGGGCATTTCATCGAGGCAATTTGAGGATGAATCGTATAATTCCATCAAGAGATATTTGGCACCTATGACTTCTCTCCAACGGGTGGATTTCTATCAGTTGGTACAAGCCACAATGAAAGTAGAGAGACTTCAAACGACCAGCAAAGAAATATCTCAGAAGAAGAAGTTTTCTAGAGGAGTCGCCTCACAGAAAGAGTTGGGAGTCTCCGCAAATTTTAATCGTATTTACAGCCCAGCCATACTAGAGGTAGAAGACAAGTGGTCCAAATGTAACACCGATTACGGTAGATGTGCTTAGGTTGGACATGGAGAGCAAGTGCCCTCATTTCCGCAGAAGGCATTTGGGTGTTTGCGGGTTATTGATAGGAGGTGTTTAGGTGTGGAAGCAATCATTTGATATTACGGTGTCCCCGGATAGTCGAGGATAATAGAAGTGCGCAAGAAAGTGGCGAAGGAAAATCGATTACACTGCAGCCGACGAGAGATCGAGTAGAAATTCGAGGTGGCGATTCAGCATAGAGGATGAGGAGGCACAATCTACGAGACGGAGTGGATGGAATCCTATACTACGGCAAATACCATGCGGCATATATAAGGTTTGTGAGGATCGGGATGCTCTTGAAGTTATAAGCGGTATATTTTCTCTTTAAGATATTGAGATCGTGCGATGATTGATCCACAGATCCACTCATTCATATGTATGCATTGAACATATTTGATAAGATGCAGTGGTGACAGTTGGCATATGACATACATGTGACCCGATTCCATTGGGGCGCAGTGCTGCAGTAGACCTGCATATCGAAGTGCCCCATTGTTAACCCAGCGAGAGAGTTTCGAGCTCATTTGATAACCTTACGATTGAAAGAGTTTTACTTTATTTGGGAATGGATTGGTTGTCGCTTTAACCCATTGTTAATTATGGTCAAAAAACTGATAGTGTTGAGATGCTCACGACCGATTCGGTGTGATTACATGGCATTAAATCGGCGCAATGTCGATGTGATCTTCTTATGTAAGGCTGGAGACTTAAGAGGAAAGATTTGTGGGTTCTTGGTACTTGATACTTGACTCTAAGAGTCGAGTTGATTTGGAAAAGATTCAATAATGAAATTTCTAGATGTATTCTTTGAGAATGACAGTATTCCCCTTGATAGGAGGTGGACTTATCCATAGAAATTGTACCGGGGAACAATCCACATGTCTAGGGCACCATACGAAGATGGCTCAGCGGAGTTGAAGAGTTAAGATTCAATTACAAGAGCTTTTGGATAGCAGTTTTTCAGGCCAATGTTTGCCCTAGGGTGCACACATTTATTAAATTAGAAAGAAAGAATGTACGTTGCACAGATGTGCATTGATTATCGACAAATCAATAAGGTGACAATGAAAAACGGGTACCGATTTCCAAGAATCGAAAATATTTTTTATCAGTTAAAGGGAGCGGGTACTTTTGGAAGATAGACCTCGATCGGGGTATTATCAACTAAGAGTGAAGATATGTCGTGTGTCATAGAAGCGCATTTAGAACTCGATATGGCCATTATGAGTTTTTAGTAATGCCAGGTTGACTAATGCATCGGCTGACATTCCGCAGTTTAATGAATAGAGTATTCAACCCTATGTGGATCGGCTTGTTGTAGTCTTCTCCTGATGACATCACAGTGTATTCTAAGGATGCCTGAGAACATGAACAACATTTGAATAGTCATGGAGATGTTAAAGAACGAGAAGTTATATGCTAAACTCATAAAATGTGACTTTTGCTAAAGGAAGTTTCCTTCCTAGGTCATATTATGTCAGATAAGGGTATAAGATTGGACCCTGTAAAGATTGAGGTCGTTGTAAATTGGAAACTACCTCGAAATGTAACCGAGGTGAGAAGTTTTATGGGCCTAGTAGGATATTATAGAAGATTTGTGAAAGGATTCTCTGTTATGGCTACTTCTTGAATTACTCGTGAAGTGAGTAAAGTTTGAGTGGGCAGGATAAAATGTCATAATAGTTTTGAGCAGTTAAAAGAAATCTTGGTTTGACACCCAGAGATTGATCTGACTACCTCGGGAAAAGAGTATACTTTATATAGTGATGCTTTAGGCATTGGTTTGGGATGTGTGTTAATGCAAGATGGGAAAGTAGTGGCTTATGTATCCAAGCATTTGAAGCCATAGGAACAAAATTATCCCACTCATGATCTAGAGTTGGTTGCGGTAATGTTTGCTTTGAAAATGTAAGACCTTCTTACATGGGGAAAGTGTAGAATTTGAGATCCTGATAGTCTCAAGTACTTCTTACGCTTTCATTAAGAATTAAATTTGAGATAGCGGAGGTGGTTAGAGTTATTAAAAGATTATGACAGAATAATAGACTACCACCCCGGAAGAGCTAATGTGGTAGAAAATGCTTTAAGCTAATGAAGCATTAATGATGATATCCTTGACACGATGAATAGATACTAGAAAATGATGGAGCTATATTAGCTTTCGATTAACACGTAACCTATTTTAAAGCAAATGTGATAAATTAACATAGAAAAATGATGTAGAGTTACAAAAGGTACATATGGTCGAGAGAGATGGTGATAAGAGCTGATTTTTCGTTAAGAAAATTTGAAAAGTTTGTATTTTTCGAGCAGTTATGTGCCGTATGATAAAGAGCTAAAGAAAAGTTGCTATTTGAAGCTCATAATACCGTATTTACAAACATATCTTTGGAGGATAATAGATGCCCGGTTGGCGTAACCAGTGGACAGAATGAAGATCTTCAATGCTCTTTCAAAAATGTTTGGCATTCTCGACGTTCAGTCAACTTCTGCATTCAACGATATGATGAATCCTTTCAATTCATGACGGAGTGGATCTTTGTACCATGGTTTTATATTTGGTTTCTTACCTCATTGAAGCTGACTGTTTGGATGAGTTGTTGATAGCTCTCAAAATGACGAGTCCATTTGTTTGGTAGGATGGAGTATTAAGTTATTCATGTTCTATATGAGATGGAGGATTCTGCAATTATGTATAATTTATTTGTTCATATGGAACTCAGAGATCAGTGTTTTGTACATGAGTTCTGAAGAACTGGGTGGGCTGCTAGATCTTGAGTGGATTTTATTAATATCTGAATGTTGTGGATGATTGGGATGACCATTTTCAGAAGACATTACTTGAAGTTTGTATCTATGGGATTCTGAAGGCAGGACTAACTATATTAATGAATGGAGTGCTACGTTTCAGATTATTATTTGTATGTAGCGAGAAGCATGGAGGAAGCTTTGATGGAGAATGCGGAACTCAGGATCAGTGGGCAGAGGATGGACTGACTGGAGTATGGATTATTAAGGATCTAATGACCTTATGAAATGAAGGATTATTAAGCAAGGGATGTGACTGTGGTAAATAAGATGCTGCCTATTCAGTATCTTAAAGGAAATAATGAACCTTGAAGGTGAGTGAGTTATCTTACCAGCTATATTATGGAGTTTTAGTTTGTGACAGAGAGGATTTGTTCTGGAAAGGATTCTTGAAATTTATATGGATTGAACAAGATAGTTTTGACAACTAGTTTGTCTCTCCTCTTTGGATGCTTCTGTTCATAATATCTGTTTATGTTGGATGTGGGGTTCACATTCTGATAAGATTATACAGAGGCCTAGATCTTTGTTTTAAGTGGTTTTGCTGTAGGCAGGCGACTACTATGTGTGGCAGGGTGTGGTTAGCGAATGGCAAGTACAGTTAGTGAAAGTGCTGCGCAGCACCATGGCCGAGGAAGAGAAGCTACTTGGGATCAGCAACTATGAGACGAGTATCCATAACTCTTCAGGATTGGTATGAATTTCGAGGACAAAATTCTTTTCAAGGGGCGGGGGGGGAGTTATAACACCCTAAATTATACCCTAACATTTTTATTACATGTTTAGGGTATAATATAAGTAAAATTTACATTTTAAAAAATTAAGTGCAAAAGTGAAAGGATAAAAATCAGTGATTATCTAGGCTAGGGTAAATTAATGTTACCAATTTAGGACAAGGTCATAATTTAAGAAGATTATGATAATTTAGAATGACATATATAGAATGAAATAAAAGGACTAAATAGAAAAAATTGGGCATTTGACCCAAAATGTGTTAAACGAGCACAGCCTTAACTCCCAATAAGGGATAAGACAAACAATTGTTCTTAGAATTGAGGGAAGAAGATATTTTGGTGTGTGAAGTTTAGAGGCGTCAAAGGGAAAAGGGAGAACGAGAAGAGAGAATAAGAGAAGAAGAAGAAGGAAGAAAGGAATAGAGAAGAAGAAAGAAAATCAGGTATGCAATACTTGTATGAATCTAGTATGGAATCTACGTAATGTAGATTCATGTATGAATTGTTTGAGTTGGTCTTTTGTTTGGAATATTTCCTTGGGTATGGGTTACTAGTATGGATACTAGTTGGAACCTTTGTTTATGTAATGGATTCTTCCTACCTTGGGATTATGTTCCATTTGGGAGCCATCTTTGGCTTTGTAGAAGTCCTAGAGGTTGTTGGTGTTCCCGAACACAAGAAATGATCTGTTTTCAGGTTCTAGGATAATCGTTGGCCAGGAAGGTCATCGATTGGATACGATAGCATCGACCTTGAACAACGAGCCCAGGTTGGCGGGGTAATCGAGTGGGTCTTACGGTTGGATGGCAGCTACGGCCTCTTTGGCAAAAAAAGAGGAAAGCGATCGTCGGTAGGTCAGCCCAGGTTTGTTCGGATGGTCTTAGGATGGATCTGATACCTACCGATTATTATATAAAATGGAAAGCGTCGATCGGTTAAGGACTAAATGGAGTCAAATAGGTTGGGACAAGCGATCGGCTAAAGTTTAAGTCAGCAGTTCGATGAAACGATGTCTTTTGAGAATTTTTCAAAATCTGGTTCGAAGCCCGGGTTGTGCAACTACTTAAGGTCGATTTCATGGCCTAGTTGGGGTTAATTGAGGCTTGCTTCGAAAGCCTATTATGTGTTTAAATGTAATGTTATTCCTTGGTTAGGGGATGACATGTTAAATGACAATATGTATGCCCATACATATTGAATTGACTTAAATGTCCAAATAATGCATAATTAAACATATACAAATGTCTAAATGATACATGGGTAAATATGCATGCGTAAATCGTAAATATCGCATATGATTACCAGATAACAACAGTTATTCGAGGATATGAGATATGTATTAAAAATGAAATAAAATGGTTTACGCAGAACCTATTAGAGGAATAGGAATGAGGCATGCCTATTAGGGATAAAAGTAACATACTAATGGAGTTAGCCTCGTTTGGGTCATTACAACGCCTTGGGCATAGAGTGGTTATGCTTGTCTGAGATAACGGCGCCGGGCCACTTGCCGAGGTCATTGTCGTCTGATGATAAGAGGCGATGATGACTTCCTGTTGTATCACCCAAAGATATGCGGGCATGGAAACATAAACGAATGACAAGAATATCTGAAATAGCTTGAATATGATAAATGACGTGATATGAAATGCCTTTGCTATCTGTCAAACAAAATTCTTATGTAAACAAAGAAATGAAATGTATATATGAAACGGATAAGAAATGTAACATGATAGAAATGCATTAAAATTATAAGATATGTACATAATCTTGTGTAAATGATATGTATGAAACATATATAAGCATGTGTATAAGTATACTTGATATATTAGATGTATATGCATGTGTCTAAAAGTGTGATGACCTTTATTAAAGGGTGTAGTATATTCCCACTAAGCTATAAACAGCATGGGTGTTTCATGCATGTAGGTACGGAAAAGGAAATGGAAGCCCGGGACAATCCACATCGGCAATCAAGGCCCAGCCTTGACACTAGGTGCCCACTGAGGACCTCTTTGGTTTAGTTTGTATATGTTTTTGTTTTTGTAAGCAATGTAAAGTTTGTATATGTTAAACACTCCATTTATGGAGTTTGAATATATTTTGTAATTTTACGCTATAGAATATCTTCAGATCATCTTCTTTATCTCTCGATAATCGGGTATAGTTTATTGGATAAAGGAAAAGAAAAGAAAAGAAATATGACACCTAAACGACATTGGGTGTTGGGTTGGAGGCTACTGAAGTAAGTTGGCCCTTACTGGCTGCTTAGGATGGAGGGTGGGTCGTAACCCCCTCACTAAGATTTTGAAATTTGTGAAGTAAAGATATAGTGTCACGGTTTATGTTAACAGAATGGGTGGTTCGGTGAGATATTGTTTGATTCTTTATTTAGAGCACAATTTGCATTCTTAATTCTAAGCGGGCACGGTGAAATCCTTTAGGGTGTGAAAACTGACTTCAAGCGATATGTGAAGCGAGACATGAAATTTACATCCACAATTGATTTATGCGTGGCAAGAACTATATGGGTTCTTCTATTTGGTCGTGTCTGCATCTGCGCCACTTACCACCATTTTTCAGTACCACCACCACATTGGCAATGACTAGGGATACTTTACCTCCTTTATAAGAGCACGCTGCTAGAAGATTGTCTACTTCCATCACGGATGATCGTGTTGGTCGAGATTGGGCAGTCTCACCTTTTGCTTTGCGGCGCGGTGGGGAGGACGATTGATTTGTGAAATGTATTGGACTTATCTGACCATATCGAGAATGTCTACAGGAAAATACATCAATGTTGTCTGCGCGGCTACAGTCATGCTTGTTCTCTTTCTTCCTTGGACAGAAGGGACTTAACGTAGGTGAACTTCTCTAGTCCGTCCAACTCCACTTCTTCTAGTGGATCCATAGCCAGCGGGTTCTTTTCTTCCGCCCTCATATGGGCGGCATCTTTTGTGGTGTATATAGGTGTTTGATCGTCGAGGGAGGCTATTCAAAATCGTAATTTCCTCTCTATTAAGCCTAGGGTTAATTGATAGCAGCATCGTAAACCAACTAGATTTGCTTAAAAAGGTCGACTGCGACGCTTGTCAAGCGACACCATTTGGTGGTACATTGACAACATTGCCTTTATAGAGTGCGATTCGTCGACCTTATGGCATTATAAGGCCCCCGAGTCTCGGCGGTGAGGAACAAAACCCATTGAGTGACTAGCCCGACTTTCACAAGGAGTGTGACATCTCCCAATGTCGTTGTAGTTGCTCCGTTGAAACCAGAGAGGATTAGTCCAGTTGAATTTAGCATGTTAGATGAAAGCTTCATCTGCGTGAAGTTTGGAAGTTCCGGTAAAGTCTGCGCCTTGCACAGATCCACCTAGCACCTCGCATCAAAGCCATTATCTTTGAAGGTGATGCCAGGCATCATAATGAGGTACAATGGCCAGTTTCAATTAGCAGGAGGAAAGGATATGGGGCCGTCTATTAGCTCACACTTCCCTTGGCGGCTTTACGGTGGACGACATTCACCTGGCCTTAACCATGGCGGGTACTAGCGAGTTTGTTACGCTGGTGCTTTGATTGATCTGGTGTCCATTGGGCGCCCAGATATAGTTCATGGTTAGTGCAGGTTTGTTTGGACTATACGGTAGGCACATGATACACTGGCGAGCCGCCTCCGCCGCATTCTACATCTACGAGTACCTTCTAAGGTGTCCTGTCTTGATCAACTTTTCCTCTAGGAACTTTAGACTTCGGCACCAATCGGTTTTGTGTCCATGGTCTATGTGATAATCGCATCATGGGATTTATTTATCTTATGGTTGTCTGGATGGTCTGAAGCCATTTTGAAATCACGGTAAGTCGCGAGAATGAGAAGTGTGACCTTTCGTATGAGATAATCAGGGGGGTGAACTGCAGGGGCTCTCTTTTTTTTTTAGACTAGTCTCGGGGTCGCTTTCGGTCTCCATTCTGACCTTTGTTGGACGCAGACGACTTTTTTCCCGCTGGCTTATCTTTCTCGGCTGGTTGATTTGTGATCATTATTGTCTGGGTTCTTTGCTCATGGATGTTCAGTGATGTGGTGATCTATCTTACGCGCCCTTTGTACAACTTCCCATTGTTGCTAGTGGGCTTAGGGACAGTGAGTGGAAAAAGGGAGTCTACGGCTTAAAACTTCTTCGTGTTACGAAAGTTATAATCCATAACGTAAATTCTATTTGTGGAATGACTTCACTCAGAGCCTCCTTGTGAAGTCTGTATAGATTCTTCTTCGTGCTTTAAAATAATTTATGAAGGAACTAATATTCCTTTTTAACACGGTGAGCATAGGTCTTTATGAGATGGCAGCTCTGATTCATAAAATGTATTTATTGAGTTTCCACGGGAGCTTGCAGAGCCGGGGCTAGTCTCACGGGGCCTTAGAGAAGCGAGGAGAGCATATCATCGGGACTTGGATCGCTAGATTATAGGGGTATGTAGGTCTTGTCACGAAGCGAGTATCTTGCGACATGTACGGTATTAAGCCCATGGAGTATCTGAGCTTATTCGGGCACTTCATTTGATGGTTCTTACTTAACATTTCTCTTCAGTCAGCGAATATATAGTCAATTATTCTTGAATGGAGGCGTACCAGTATCTCTAGCATGACCTAGCCCTACTGCTTTTTGTTGGGAAGGGGTTTGTGAGGCTTCTGAGGAATGACTGTCAGCTAAGACATCCTCTACATTATCGGGGACAATGGGTTTAGCACCATACTATTGAAGCGATTAATTTGTGACTTAAAAGTCTAATATAAACTTTTTAATCCATTTTTGTTTGATTTTCATACGAAAGGAATAATTAATATCAGAAATATGAAGAAACTCACGATTTGTTATTAGCGGGGGAGTGTGAAAGAAGAAGAAAAAGCGATGAAAAATACGGCAATCGGTGGAGTAAAAATGCGAGAAAAATGCGGTAATGAAAACAAGCTGGGTAATAATGTTTGCGATTTGGACTGCCGATCAGAGTTATCCTGAGTGCTTGACATGGGAAAATTGAGAGGGTTTGATGAAGGTCGCGGCCGGGGATCCTGAAGTTAGGCGTTGAGTTAACCCGGAGACTTAAGGTTGATTTCGCAACAAAGGGATGGAGAATTCGCGGCGAAAGCGCCTTGAAGCTATAGCGAGTTTGAAAAGATGGCTGTTGTGACTTAAGTTGTTTGCAGCGATAGAGGTGATGTCGCGACACGGAAGCAGCAATTTAAACTCAGAGACGTTTTTAAGTTGATGCGACGAAGGTGTCTGGCGACGCCGGCGTGCTCGATTGAAGTTGCCGATTGCCTTAAGTTGATGTCGCGACAAAGAGATTGATGCCGCGACGCCGGGCCGATTGAAACACGCGAGAGGCGCCGTGATGTCGCGACAAGGTTGATGCGACATCGGGGAACCTTCGGTTGAAACCTACGAGCGCGAGGCGATGTATGGCAAAGGGATTGATCTTCAGCGACTGCAGAAACATCGTTGAAGATTTCGACCGCAGATTGACGTCGCGACAAAGAGTGATGTCGCGACATCGAGAACCATCAGTTGAAACACAAGGCGCCAAGTGATGTCGCGACAAAGGGATTGATGTCGCGACATAAGAAGGCACCTGAGTTCAAAGCGCATAAACTTAAGTTGATGTCGCGACGAGATGCGATAATGGCGACATGGATGTCTCAGCGACATTGATTCCTTATCGCGACATAAGATGCCTTTAGGAAAAATAAGGTGTCATGACTTATTGATAATCTTTGCAACAAGTACCAGCTAACTAATGTGCGTTTTGAGGATTTGAAGGTCACGAAACACGAACGTGCGCTTTATGAGCAGGTTCATTTGGAAATCCACAAAAGAATGCATTGGAATTAGGCCAAAACCACATAAATAAGCGGCTACACGAGGAGAGAAGAAGGCGAGCGATAGAAGAATGAGTAGAAAAGTCTGGGTAGCCTAAAACTCACATTTTCATTTTTCTTTCTTTTCTTTTATTTTCTTTTCTGTTCCCAGTCGTTATAGATTAGATTTATCTTCATCTTTCTTTATTTTGTTTTATTTTTGGATCAGATGTTCTCAGTTTTGAAGACGGAATGTAGGAGTCCATTCTTTTCAAATTACTACAGATGTTGAGTTCGATTCAAATTTCTAGGTCGAATTTCCCGATTTCAGAGTCTGATTGTTCTTATGATGGAAGGAATGCTTTGTATTGTGTAATTGATGAGTGAAACCAGCTTTCCATTAGTGAATGCTATAAAGTCGAGAATTTATCTTCCCTGTAGTTGTTTCAAGCAGCTTGTGAATTTCAGTTTATGGTACATGGTTATGGTTAATATTTTGATCGAATATCGAGTTTCTTATATACCGTTTAAGATTTGTTTCTGTGCTATATGATTTCTGAGAGTCCTCACGGTGACACCAGAGAAGACATTCATGAGAGTTATGAACATTTCCTTGAAGGTATATTAACTTTGCTATTAGAGATCTAATAGGCTTTGTAGGATTTATAGATAATCCTCATCTCCATGAAGTCGAAAGAAATTGAGTGAGTTATCAATTTAAACAAGCGAGAGAGTTCACCTCGGATCGAGATAGTGAAGCGATCAGTGTTAGGCGAGATCTAATCAAGGAGAGGGTGATCTATTCTAATTTAGAGGAAGAGCAACCGGGGAAGTTGTATATCCTTGCTTAATAGATAACTTGGGGCAGGTTCTGATCCATAAATGGGTATGAAGTATTGCAAAGAAAAATACCCAGATTAAATTCTGTAAGCAGTCTTCTAATTCCTGTCTTCGAAAGAATCGAGGAAGAAAATTAGATAATGAGCGTAAGTGTGGAGAGATCCGAATTTGTCTTGCTAAATGCCTTGGAGCTGATTTTAAAATCGAGATACCTGGCTTAATTTTATCGAGTGTTAACTACGGAATCGATACTTCACAATAGCATTATTCTTGATGTATCCTGCAAAGATAACTATTCAGTTTCCATTTTTTTTCTTAACTATTCATTATTCTGAATTCTTTAGATTCCAGTTTATTTGATTGTTCATTCGTTTTCCTTATACTTGTATATTTTACAGCTTATTAAGCTGGATCATCATGTCATGTTATAGTCCAAATAGTATGGAGTTTGAGTAGTCAGGGTAGTTGATCTAGAATTCTTGAGATCTCTGTGGGATCGATATCTGGACTTAAATCCATTTTATTACTTGTGGAAGGCACATTATGCGGATATTAGGCGAAACAAAATTGAAAATGATTTACTCTGGAGATTTTTGACCTATATATTAGAAAGACAGTAACAAAGTTTTTATCGCCGTTCTTTGGGGATTAGTTAATGGTGCTTTTAGCTGATAGTGTTAAAAATTTGTACATGTGTTTTGAATTAAGATTGACAAGTTTTTATGGGCGCGTTGCGAGTGAAAATTTAGTAAATCAATATTCGAGACGAAAGAAGGAAATACTAATTTAGACATTTTGAAGAAAAGAACAAAAATAGCTTTCAAGCGTGGTTATTTTAGCCACTAACCTTTAACAAACCATATTGAAAATATTTGTAGACCAGGTAATCTATTAATGTAAGTGTGTTTTTCGAGGAGACGAAAATTTTAATGCATAGGACACGAGAGACAACGTCTGATTCCGAGCGAGACCGCAAATTAGAGAACACTCGGAAGCGAGAAAGATAAAGAGGCGAGAAAACTCAACCATGACGGATGAAGACGAGGATCCAGTGAAGTACATAGAAGCGGCTAGAAGGCCTCGATCAACGATACTATGGGACCCGGAGCCTATTATTGAAGATGGTACTCTTGCAATCTGATGACCTGGCTATTGATCTCTAAAAATAATTTGAACTTAAACCAGCACTAATTACAATGGTCGGCAACATCGGTTCTTTAGTCATCTTATTGAGGGACCAGAGCAGGCACTGGGAAGATTTCTCGGGATAAGAATTTATCTGTGAAGTTGAATGGGGTGAGGCCGGAAGTCATCAAAGCGCATACCATTCCCATTTTCTCTAAGAGATACATATTTCATGGTATGAATCTTTACCATATGGATTCTGATACTTGGGAGGGAGTTAGTAGAGGCTGTAGGTAGATTCTTTCCCCCCCGGCCCTCCTTGCTCGAGAGAGAAGGAGGGAAATCATTGTGTTTGACGGGGGAAGATGAAAGCTGTATGTAGCAGGAAAGATTCAAGCGGTTCTAGCTGAGAAGATGTCCGATGCATGGGATAGATACGAAGACTCGAGATGGACATTGTATATCATGCCTTGAATGATATATCAAAGGGGATCATTGATGCTTCATGTTGTGGAACATTGAAGCGAAAAAAAGTCTGGAAGAAATGGCGATTGAAGATACGGCTAAATGCAATATGAAAACTCCTTACGAGGTTTTCCAGAGAAACTTGACGAGAGGAAGGGGATCATGGGTGAGCAAGATGACAGCCATGGAGGGGCGAAGTTGGATGCCATTATGCACATGATGGACAAGCGAGAAAGGAAGACACACCTTGCCCGTGAGATAGGAGCGGTTGAAGAGGATTATTGAAGGGAAGTCTTGAGAGAGCTGCGAAGAACAATTCTATGATGTGAAGAGGTTAAGAAATTTTGGGTGAGACGAGCTAATTTCAAACCCAATACTAACACGCGGCTACATTATCATCAGTATTTGAGAGACATGAGAGATTTCTCATGTAATTGGAGGGGCTTAGCGAAGGCCAGGCATGGACGGAGACCCTCAGCGGGGTTATCAACGACCACAGGTTCCGGCCAGTGACGGCAGTAGAAACCTCGTGAATATCAGGAGTCGAGGAGGGCCTAATATTTTGAAACGGATCTTTGCATTTCATGGGGGATAATAAGGAAAACATTGAACCTCATGAACAAAAGTTTGCGAAATTGGAGAGCTTGGCTTCTTTACCAGATTCCTCAAATTTTTCGAACACCACCAATGCATCCACGAAGAACTGGAACCTGAAGTAGAGGCCAGTGGCCTTAACCTGCAATCTTTGAGAGGAAGATACCTTCCCAGTGACCTGAAGAATCAGGCTATGGGTGTGCGGCTTAGGAGTGGAAAGGAGTTAGAAAAGATGAGGAAAAAAATGATAAGTGACAAGAAGAAAGCCCGAGAAAGGAAGAAGCCTTTGGAGAAAAAGAAAGAAAGAATTGGACGGGAAGGATATCGAGGCTCTAGACCTTTAGTCCCATTTCCCGCAGGGGCTACTTGAGAAATCAAAGATAGAGGAGCGAGTTTGCAAGGTTTTGAAAACCTTTCAAGAAGCTAGAATCGGTATGCCTTTACAAAAGTGTTGACTAGGATGCCACTACGTAAAATTCATAGGATATCTTTGAGTAAGAAAAGAAAATAATGAAAGAAGAGGATTGTGAATCTCCACTTTGCTTCTTGCGGTGCGGTGATAAAGAAAAGGTACGAAAAGATGAAGGATCCCGGGGTTTTACAATTCCTTGCATCATTGGAGGTTGAATTCGAGCTCTGTGACTCAAGGAGCTAGTATAAACTTGATGCCTCTTTTCTGTTCTTTAGCGATTAAGTTTGAGTTGTCCCACCGCTATTACTCTTCAAATGTGAGCAGATCATTGGTAAAACTGAAGGAGTCTTGGAAGATGTCTTTAGTCCTTTGTTAGGAAATTGTTTCCTAGTAGACTATCTGATACGGACATGGAAAGAAGATTCTAAGTACCCTTGCTATTAGGAGACCATTCTAGCTCTTTTGGGCTGCCTGGCCGACATGGATTTCTTACCTTGAGGGTTGGAGGAAGGCTCTTTGCCTTTCAACGATCAAAGCATGCTGGACTATAGACATAGACGAGAGAAAATTGCAATGTAGTTGATGATGTCTATACCTACGACCACGATGTTCACAATGATTATAATGCTCAAATTTTTGCTCGTGAAAAGAGATAAATTCCAGTATATTGAAGATGACACTACTCGATTGTCCATACAACGATTTCATTTTATAGAAATTGTGTTGAACTGACGAAAACAGAAATGACAAGGAAAATAATGAAAAAGGGAAAATTCATCCAAGAAGAAAACCGGTGAAGAGGGGCTAGTGTTGAAAGAGTTTGCCAAGTCATTTTGAAGTATGCTTACTTACAGAATCACCAAAGAAAACCGAGTGATTATCTACGCTGGAGCTCGGTGATCTTTGAGGAGCGAGAGGATTCTTGAAAATCTTAAGCATAAAAGTCACATAAGCTTAGTCCATTGAAGAGTTGAAGGTATCAGTCCATCAATTTGCATGCTAAAAATTCTTAGAAGAAACTCAAAGCCATTTATAGAACATCAAAGGCGAATCCGTGATGAAGTAGTCGGGAAGGGTACTGAGTGCGAATCTTTGGTTTTATCTATGCAATTTCAAATAGTCCTTGGGTGAGCCAGTCCATGTAGTTCCAAGAAGGGAGGGTTTCTTGTGTCCATGATAGAGAAAAATGAATTGATTCAACAAGAGCGGTGACGAGGATGGAGGGTATGCATTGATTACGAGGAAGGCGAACACGGCCACGAGAAAGATCATTTCCTTTGCCCTTCATTGATCAGATGTTGGGCGAGATTAGCGGGACACCCTCATTTTGTTTCTTGGATGGGTATTCGGAATCTGATCAGTTGCTATTGCACGAGGACGAAGACCACATTCACATGCCCACATGGTACCTTTGCCTTCGAAGGATGCCATTTGGGGATGTGTAATGCTCTGCTACATTCAAAGATTATGATGTCAATATTCTCGAGACTTGGTTGAAGAGGTTATGGAAATTTTTATGGATGACTTCCTTTGTGTATGGATCCGGTTTGATCGGTGTTTGAAGAACACAGAAAGCAGTTAGCTAAAGATCTTGGGACAAACGGCTAGCACTAAATTGGGAAAAATGCCATTTATGAGTAACGGAAGATGTGTTCTTGGGCATAAAATTTCCACTCTTTGAATTTGGAAGTAGACCGATCAAAGGTATCCATTATCAAAACTCTTACCACACCACGATAAAAGGAGTAAGAAGCTTCTTGGGGCATCTTTGGATTTTAGATTCATCAGATTTCTCAAAAATAGCCCGGAACCAGTATGCGGATTCTTGGAGAAGGATACAAGGTTTAAATTTGATGACTCTTTTGAAATTTGCTTTTGAAAGAATCAAGATCAAATTGGTTCAAGCACCTATAATGGCTGCACGAGAATGGGATCGAGTTTGAAGTAATGTGTGATGCCGATTGATTTTGCAATGGGAATTTGTCTAGGGCAAAGAAAGGAAAATATTCAGGACCATATATTATGCTAGTAGAACCTTGATGAAGCCACATGAGAAAATTACTCAACATTTGAAGGAATCAGCCATAGTATTTGCTTGTGTGAAAAAATTAAGACAATACATTTGGGATCCATGTTATTATTAGTATTGACCCCGTACGGCAATCAAATTTTTGATGTCAAGAAGGAAGCTAAGCCAAGATTGATAAAGGTGGGTGCTATTGCAAAGTTTGACTTGGAATCAAGAGGATAAGGGGTGTGACAAAATGTGATAGCTGATCCTTGTCAGAGTGAGAAAAACCTTCTTTGAAGAAAGTAATATTAGCAGAGAACTTCCCGGATGAGCAAATGTTTAAGAAGTTTACTTCCAACTTCCATGGTATCTTGATATTGTGAACTATTTAGCTTGTGGAGTAGTTCCTTGAGGAATTCAGCTACCAACGAAGAAACTTCAGGCGTGATGGAGGTATTATATTTGGGATGATCATATTATTTAAAAGAGGTGCTGACATGATAATAAGAAGATGTGTGCCGAAGAAAATGAACAAGAAGCAAAGTGCGAATGAATGCCATGCATCACCATATAGAGCATTTTCGGAGAAAGAGCGACCATAAGATACTTAAATCCCGGATTTTAATGGCTACTTATCTTCGAGATTGTGATAGTGGGTTAAGTGTGTGATAGATGCCAAGATTGAAATATATTGTGAAATAAATGCCCCTAAAATAATGGTGGTGCAAATCTTTGATGTATGGGAATAGATTTACATGGGACCATTCCCACCGTCATTTGGGAACATGCATCTTGCTAGCGATTGATTATGTTACAAATGGGTGGAAGCGGTAAACTTGTCTAGGAATGATGCTAATACGATTGTGAGCTTCTTGCAAAAAAAATATTTTGAAGCGAGATTTGGAACACCCGAACTATCGTAGTAATGGGGAAGCCATTTTGCAAACAAAATATTTTGCAAAAACTGTGGCGAGTATGGATCGAGCATGCTAATGAGTGCAACATCATCCCCAAACCCAGTAGACGGCGAAATTTCCACGGGAGATTAAAGAATACTTGAAAGATTGTGAGCTTTCAGCGGGGAAAGTTGGCCTTGCAAACTTGATGATGCACTTTTGGGCTTACGAGTTTGCGCCACAAAACTCCGTTGGAATGTCACACCTCTAAATTGTTTTTTGGCCAAACCATGTCACCTACCTCTGGAATTAGAATACAAGGCAATGTGAATATCGAGTTGAACTAGATTTTAAGCGCAAGGAAGGGTGCTCCAGCACAGTCTGAGGCTGGAGAGAGGTGAGAAATGAAACTGGCATAAATAATGCTAGAATCTGAGGATAAGACAAAATGGCATGATCAAGGGATCTTGAGGAAAGAGTTCGGAAGCGGGAACCGAGTTCTCTTGCTAATTCTAGATTTGAAATTGTTTCTAGGAAAGTTGAAATCCAAATGGAGTGGGGCATGCACGGTGGTGCTCCAGCGATACATTTGGGCTTGATTATGGGGCAGTCTTGGGAGAAAAATTGAGTCAATGGACAAAGACTGAAGTACTATCTAAGCAGGGAGGAAGGAATGGAAGAGCTCCAACAGGTTATCTAGAAAGAGGAAGAACCAAAATAGCAAGTCCAGCTAAGGACTCAAAACTGAGCAGCTTATGGGAGGCACCCCATAGAAAATTTAGTTTCTGCTTTTAGATTTTGAATTTCTTTGCTGTAATTTCGTTTTGTTTAGTTCTTATAAAGATAGATCTAATTTTACAAGAAAGTTAATTGTAATTAATTAAATTTTCTTGAATCATACGTGTCGCGTCTGAAAGAATTTGAAGACAAGAGTGAGAAAAGCAACTCAGGGACACCTCCGAGCTTGCGAGAAATGTCGCGACATGAACAAAGGGTAACTTTCTCCCTAAACCAAACCTGTGAAATATGAGTGAATTGCTTGTTTAATTTCTGCTTGGAGATGCCTGAATAAATGTCTAAAGGAGTGTAGGATTAATAAAGGAATTCAAGTTTTTGAGATCATTAAACTAAGGGCATAGGTCGCGATAGAAACAAAAACTTGAAAATACAAAGTCACGACATGGGGCAACGCAATATCTAATAAAAAAAAAAAACCTAGTTATGTCGCGACAAACTTAGTATGTCGTGACATAAAAAGGAATAAATGTACTTATTTGCTCACTCTTTTAAATGCCCTAAAATTAATTTTCTTAAATAAAAGTGAGGCGAAATGGATGTCGCGACAAGCGAATTTAATGAAATAATAATTAGCCCACAAAAACTTGATTGAATTGGAACTGTTGGAGAACTTCTCTCCACTCCCGCTCTAATTTCCAGAAACCGTTCATCCTCCCTTCCTTCTAATTCTCAATTCTTGAAAACCCTAGCTCTCAAAATCCTCAGAAAACTTTCCTTCCGTTTCAAATGGTAAAAACCTCAAAACCTTGTCCCTAACACCGGAAGAGATCATGGAGGAATATGCGACCGGAAGAGAAATCCAGCGAGGAAGAGCGGAGTGGAAGAGATGCCCGCGGAAGAACCCGGAAGCACCCGCGATTTTACGAAGAAGACGAGACCCGAGGAAGGGAAAAGCAAGAGGAGAAAAGTAGAAGATTTTGTGTCGAGAGAGGAAGCTTATTCCAAGCGGAAGAAGCATTATGCCAACAAAGGGGTTCGTATCGAAGAAGATTAAACCCTATGCGCATTGCATGGGGAAAGGGGACAGGGAACAGTAGCACATAGTCAATTACCAATGATGTGAAAAATTTTATTCAAATACGGTAGGCGGAAAGACAACCTTGTGTTCGTCGGAGGAGTGTGGAGTACCATATGGAGCAGGCCATTAGCGAAGCCTATGGAATGGCGGGCACAAGCATGGGTCAAGTTAGCTCTTGGAAAACGGTGCAGAAGGATTGCCCAGCTCATGTGGAAAAGCTCAAGCTGGGACAAGGAAGGAGGATAAAAACCACTGAACGGGGGAAGCCTCGCGAGGAGGCTAAGGTATGGGATTCTATTTCTTGGCCTCTGTTTTGGTCCCAACCAAGCATTTGTGCACAGTGAGAGAGCAGGAAGCAATTATGCTATATGCTATTCTAAAAGGGAATCTGACTCGATGTAGGAATAGTAATTGAAAATTCCTGTGAGTACCATGAAGGAAATAAGAGAGGGTTGATCCCTCACCCAGCCAAACAATAACTATTTTATGTTTAAAGAGGTGGGGTGGAAGGGAGTGGGAAGGAAGAAGAAGTCCTGTGACATCATACCTCCCTGCGAGGAGTGAGCAAGGAACCCGAAACCAAAAGAAAAAGGGGTTGTTGGTTAAACAAGAGCTCAGTACCAAGACAGAAAGAGGAGACTTTGAGGGTTCTTGCCAGAAGAAGAGAACCGAAACTCCTCACGAAAATAATACTTTCTGATTCTGAGACAATGAAGGCGGGGATGAAAGAAGCCCCTTAGATTTCTCCATCCCCTTAGCTAGTTCTCCCCCTATGCAAAACAAAACATTTAGAGAGCAGGGAGAAAACTCAAGGGGAACACAAGAGAACAATACAATAACGGAGGTCCTCAATGCCATACAAAAGAAGATGGAAGAAAGGGAAAAAGAGTGGAATTTGAAACAAGAATTCAGGGAAGGAATTTATGAAAAAGAGTTAAAAGAGAGATCGACAATGGAAGAAGAAGCCGAAAAGAAGAGAACGGATGAAAGAGGTTCTTGACAAAGAGAACTGAAAAATGAAGAAAGAGATCGCGATCTTCTACGAAACTATTTGAGTCATGAATCTTTTATAACAATCGGTTGAAACAGATTCCAACTCTTAACCATCATGAAGAAAAGGAGAGTAGAATAAGGAAGCCAAATTGGGAGAACAAATCAAGGGATTCAAATTTTTATACAAGTCTCTACAAAAAGATTTTGAGAATAAGCTGGATGATAGAAGCGAAACGAAAAGGATCTTGCGATCTCTGAGGCGAGAGAGAATGGCTAGAAAATTTGGATTTTATTAACATAATCTTTCGAATTTTGGGCGTAATAGTGAAATGGAAAGCTTACAATGAATGGCTTGGGGAAGAACAGATGAGCTAAACAAGAAGGTTGATCTCTCCAATGAGATCTTGCATTTGAAGAAGCGAGTTGAAGAAACTAAGAAGAGAAAGGAAAAGAAGGGAAATGAAATTCCCTTCTGTTCAACTCATTTGAATACCACAGATGCGGATCCCCACAATATCTTTCTTTTGCCTCTTCGAAAAAGATGGAGACTTCTTCCCAAGGCTGACCTTCCTTATCCTCCAAAACCCATACTGTAATATTCAACAGTTGCAATTGAATCAGAAATAAAATGATAAATTTAAATTGCATGGTTGTGTTACTTGTTAAATTTTGTGTTGCCTTGTGGTTGCATAGTTGGGAAAATAAAAGTAGAATTAGTTCAAGAATAAAGCGTTGAGATGTAATAAATTTGAAATGAATGAAAGCGATTACATTAGGAATATGAGTGAAATCTGAGACAAAATGCATAATAAAGGCGAATAGATGCAGTTTGGTGGAAAACCTGAAAGTGCAAAAGTGACTTAAGTCTAAGCCCGATAAGTCGAATAGAGGAAGAAGGTAATACAATAGGAAGAGACAAAAAACATATTTTGAGTTTGTGAGTACGAGCAGTATGATGAGGAGAACTGCGATGATATCGTTCATTTAACTACTCATCAGCAAAAAATGAGTCGAAATATATGGTTGATCACAACTATTATTAAATTCTAGAATTTGTTAGATTATTGATTGGCGAAATCCTAGGTGATCGGTGACAAGAGATGATCACGAGGCCCATTCTTGGATAGTTTAGGCCATTCTAGCCATCCCTATTCATATCTTTGATGCATATACCTTAGTTCAGAATTGAGCCAAACAAGCATTGCAAAATATTGATGGCTCCCTGACCCATCCTAAAATCAATCCTTGAGTAAAGAACCTATGATTACCCGGGAATTCAAGGAGGAAGAAAGAAATGAAGTTTGGGAGTATATGTTTTGAGAACTCAGGAGAAAAATATAGAAAAAAAAAGGGAATGAAAGAAAAAGGCAAAGGCAGAAAATGCAATAGAAAAAGAAAACATAGGGATAGTTTTATCTTGTGGCCTAACTCTTTGACGATTAAGTTCTTAGGGGTGTTTTCAGCACCTGGTACCTAATGCCATACGTGTTGTAGGAGCTACTAACCCAAGTTCGCTAAAATTGTTAGAAATCCTAAAATGGTAAAACATTGCACTATCCCTGAATGGTGACAAACAAAAATTACGATTAGAAGTACAAGTGAGAAATAGGGGACATACGATTAAGATTGAAGAAATCAAAGAGATGTCCCAAACACAAAGTTTAGGGGAGTTTTATTAAAGAAACTACAAGAAGAAAGGCGGAGTAGAGAGGAGAGAAAGGTTGAGTAATCTTAACCTAAAAATTCTATTCATCACCCATTACCCCAGCTAACAATATAAGCCCAAAAGGGCACGATTAGTCTTGAAAATTTGGGTCCCTACATTAGTGAGATCTGTATGAAAAACAAACCTATGGAATTTGAAATATGGAAACAATCAAAGCGTGAGAAGGACTTTAGGGAGTTAAGTGACTCGGTATGAAGATGAGAAAGAGGAAAATAATTTATTATTCAACAAGATCTAGCTGATTATGTTGTTTGTAAAACAATTTCTAACGATTAGTTTTGTATACTATAAGATTAAACAACAGCGAGCTGGACCCAGCCAAGCTAGATGTACAGAAAACAATGCATTCCTTGTATTTCAATCAAATTGAGTGCTATTGCAAAACAGAACAGAAAAATGTCCTTTTGTTTTGAGGACAAACAATTTTTTCTTTCAGCTTTAGCGAGAGACAAGCAAAACTTTAAGTTTGGGGAGTTTGATGAGCTTAAAAATTCATCCTATTTTTAAATCATTTTGGACCCGATTTTCATCACAGTGCAGACTAATTAATATGCGAGAAATATGAAAACTGCAATTTGTTATTAGCGAAGTAATGAAAGAAGAAAGAAAAAGCGATGAAAATCACGTCGATTGGAGTAAAAATGCGAGAAAATGGCGATGATAGAAAGCAAGCGGGTAACTAATGTTGCGGAGTTTAGGGCTTACGATCCGGTTCTCAGTGTGACATCAGGAAAATTGAAGGAAATTTGATGCAGGTCGCGACAGGGATCACAAGTTAGGCAGTTGAGGATTAACCAGAGACTTAAGGTTGATGTCGTGACAAGGGATGGAGGTCGCGACAAGAGAAGCGCCTTGAAGCTATGACAGGTTTGAAAAGATGAAACTGTTGTGACTTAAGTTGTTGTCGCGTAGATCCGATGTGGCCACGAAGCAACGATTGAAGCCTCGGGAACATAAGTTGATGTCGCGGCCGGGGTGTCTTCGCGACATAAGGCGTCTTTCGGTTGAAGGTTGCGATTACGCTAAGTTGATGTCGCGACAAGAGATTGATGTCGCGACATCAGGAACTCTCAGTTGAAACCTGCAGAGGCATAAAGTGATGTCGCGACAAGAGATTGATGTCGCGACATCAGGAACCTTCAGTTGAAACCTGCAGAGGCATGAACTGATGTCGCGACAAGGGATTGATGTCGCGACATAAGAAGACATCAGTTGAAGGGTGCAAAGACATGGTGACCTGCGTGACAAGAAGTGATATCGAAACGCCAGGGTATCGATTGAAACCTGCGGAGGCATAAAAGTGATGTCGCGACAAAGGATTGATGTCAGCGACATAAAGAAGACACCGGAGTTCAAAGCTACTTGAGACTTAGGTGGTGTTGCGACATGGATGATGTCGACATTGGATCGCTGTCGCGACATAAGATGCCTTCGGAAGAGTGTCATGACTTATTGATAAATCTTCATGACAAATTGCTTAAGCTAACTAATGTATCATGATGAGGATTTGAGTGTGACCTAAGCAGTGGCACATGGGCCAGTTCACTTGGAAATCACAAGAATGCATTAGATTAATTTAGCTGAGAAACCACATAAATAGCGGCTACGGGAGAAACAAGGCAAGCGATGGCGAAGCGGAGATGAAAAGATACGGGTAGCCCTAGGCTTCATTTATTTTTCTTTTCTTTTCTTTTATTTTTCTTTTATTGTTCAGTGGTTATGGAATTAGATTATCTTCATCTTTCTTTATTTGTTTTGTTTGGTCTGGATGTTATGGTTTAGTGCGTGAATCTGAGTGCACTCTTTAAGTACTTCTACAGATCTTGGAAGTTGGACAAATTTGCACAGGTCGACTTTCAGTTTAGGTGCGAGTTGTTCTTATGATGAAGGAATCTTTGTATTGTGTAGTGGTGGTGAAACCCGGCTTCCATTAGTGAATTATATAGTCGAATTTATCTTCCTGTAGTTTTCAGTATGAATTTCAGTTTATGAATTTACTTATGGTTATGGGTTAATGTTTTTGATGATATCAGTTTCTTATGCTGTTTTAAAGATTTGTTTATTGCTCTGATTTCAAGGAGGTCCTCTAGGTGACCACGGAGAAGACATTTAACATGAGAGTTATGAACATTTTCCTTGAAGGTATATTAACACTGCTATTAGAGAGATCTAATGAGCTTTTTGTAAGTTTACTTGAGATAAATCTCCATCACTTGAAACTCGAAAGGAAGTTGGTGATTGCTCAATTAAACAAGCGGAGAGTTCATAGTCGAATAGTGAAGCCAATCCCAGTGTTAGGCGAGATCTAATCAAGAGAAGGTGGTCTTCTAAATTGAAGGCGACTGAGGAAGTTGTATATCCTTGCAATGGAGTAACTTGAGACTACTAGGGTTCACAGTTCATAAAATGTCTGGGTATGAAGTAATGCAAAGAAAAATACCCAGTTAAGATTTTTATTAAGTAGTCAGTGTAATTCCTTGTCTTTGAAAGAATCAGGAAAATTAGATAATGAGCGTAGAGTGTGGAAGCGATCATTTGTGCTAAATGCCTTGGGCTGATTTTAAAATGCGAGATACCTGACAATTTTATCGAGTGTAACTACGGGGAATCGATACTTCACAATAGCATTGTTCTTGATGTGTCCTCTAAAAAAGATAACTATTCGATTTCCATTTATTTTTCTTAACTATTCATTGATACAGATTGCTTTAGATTCCGATTTATTTGATTGTTCTGTTAGTTTCCATATACTTGTATATTTTACGGCTTATTAAAAATTTGGATCATCATGTCATGTTATAGTCCCGAATAGTATGTGGAGTTTGATTGATCGGGGTAGTTGATCTAAATTGTAGGTCTCTGTGGGATCGATATTTGGACTTAAATCCATTTATTACTTAATGTCGACCTATGCACTTCTTGGGGATATTAGGCAAAGAGCAAAAAAATTGAAAATGATTTACTCTAGGAGATTTTTGACCTATATATTAGAAAGACAACAAGTTTTATGGCGCCGTTGCCGGGGATTAGTTAATAGTCTTTTGGCAATAGTGTTAAAAATTTGTACATGTGTTTTTGGTCGTCCAGCACACAAACGACACCGTTGTCTTGCCACGTCTCTTTCGCGAATCGTTGTCTTTTCTCGACTGCGAGATGTTCATCGCGATCCTGTGATTCAATATGCACTTGCTTGCTCATACATTTCTTTCCATGTCTTGGCTGGTGAAGAAATTGATCTTGACGGCGGATCACACGGTTGCTCAGTCATTGCATTTGTATGAGGCGATGAGATCTGGAAGGGACACTGACTGCGGTAGCGGAGGCTATTGGAAAGTCGTTGGAGCGAGCTCTTGTCGTCGGTGAGACTTTTATTCGATTCCCATAGAAAGCCAATTGTTGTTTCACAGATAAATGTCCTCTAGGGCATCGGTTGTACAATGTAAACACACCCAAAGAA
This sequence comes from Tetrastigma voinierianum, assembly GCA_016808115.1. Taxonomy (NCBI): domain Eukaryota; kingdom Viridiplantae; phylum Streptophyta; class Magnoliopsida; order Vitales; family Vitaceae; genus Tetrastigma; species Tetrastigma voinierianum. Next base: position 68,892 of record JAEQBH010000928.1, read on the forward strand.
AAAGAGGGCCAGCCCGGCGCGGTGTCAAAGCCTTCCGTGGTCTGACCCGAGTGAAGGGGCGGGGGGGTGAGTCTTTGTTTTATACTTGAATTTCTCCTTGATTTTAGGAAAGATAATCTCGTGATTTTGGTGATAAGATCTCTCTTTCCTTGTCAAGGACTAGTTCTTCCTTATTAAGGATTAATGTTTTTGAGACGTACGAGATTTGGATATCGGGGGATCCGTGGATAAATATCTTGCGCGTGATCTCCCCCCTAATATAGTTATCCATAACACATTCTATATGTGGTGGGATGGCCGGTTGGGGGACTCGGGGTCCCAGAAGGGTTCTAGGACTCTACCGTCTGGTTGGTTGCCGAGCGATTTTAATATGGCGGGCCGTCTTAGGCAGCTTCATGAGGTGGGCTAGGTGGTGGGCCCGCGTGGACGTTAGGCCCATTAAGTAGTGGGTCTAGGCCTAGAGGCCACGGTACTCACAATACATCCATAAGGCTAATTCTTGATATTGTTCCAATTCAAGACCTTGGAATGGAACAACTTGATGTTAAAGCGCCTTCTTTACATGGTAGTTTAAATGAAGAAGATATACATGAGCAACGACCTTAGGTATGTTTTCAAGGAGGTGAAGACAAGGTATGTCTTTTGAAAAAAATCCTTATATGGTTTGAAACAATATCCTAGAATGTGGTATAAGAGGTGTTATATTTTCATGTTTAGTCAAGGATTTAGTAGAAGTAAACATGACAACTTTGTTTACTTTTCTAAATTAGAGGATAAGACTTTCATTTATTTGTTGATCTATGTTGATGATATGCTTATAGCTTGCAAGAATAAATATGAAATTTTAAAGCTAAAGCAAAAACTCATTTCAGAGTTTGAAATGAAAGAACCCAGGCTTGAAGAAGGATTTTGGGAATGGGCATTAGTAGGGACAGAAAGAGTGGTCTTTTAACTATTACTTAGAGTGGTTATGTTGGAAAATTTATGGATTTATTTGGTATGGACAATGAAAAATCCGTGTCTAGTCCTATTGGTGCACATTTCAAGTTAACTTATGTTAAGGAAAGTAATTATGAAGAATCTGAGTACATAAAGGTTGTCCCATATTCAAATGCATTAGGTCATGTAGCTATATGATTTACTAGACGGATGTGGCTTATAAGATTCGTCATGGTAGGTAGTTGTGAGCAAAACCTGGAAGAGTCCATTGTTATGCTATGAAATGGTTGCTCAAGCATATTAAAGGGACTTAAAGCTGATGGTAATAGAGTTAAGTACAACATGACAAAAAGTAACTTTCCATATTAATTTATAATCAATTCCAAGTTTTGCATGCTTTTTTCCCTTTTACAATAACAAGGCCTTAATGCTTCTCTTTCATTGATATGAAATATAGAACTCTTTTGGGAGACGTTTAAGAGATATTGCAGGGCCTCAAGATGATGTCAAAACAATATGATTGGATGGTATACTTTTACTCATGTGCATGGTTGAACTTTGGGATGGCTTCTCCCTTTTGTTGTAATCCCAGATATGGAGCAAGGTATCTGCAGGCTAGCTACCTCCAATTTATTTATATATAGGAATCGCAGATGATCAAGTTTGTGATAAAAGAGTTCCAATATGGCAGAAAATAGAGTGGGGAACGATGAGGATGGCGAGAAACTTATTCGGCCATCTTTGTGTGAAGCGAGTGGGATGAAGCGGTAAAAATATACAAGCAATGCCGTCCATGATGGCCCTACAAGGGTTGTTGAAGAAATGGTTGAGCTGGTTAGTAGTCCAACACGTGTATATCTCTTTTTAGAGGGAAATTTCCCCAAATTTACCCCTAAATTGAGATCGAGTTTTTTCCATAATTTCATCCCAATACAAGATCGAAATTGAAGGGGATAAAACCCTAACTTCTAACCATGTTCATCTAGAACATTTTCTTAATAATTAATAAACAGTATTGTGTCTTGATATCAGCATTAAATTGTGTCTTGATCATATTGCAAAAGGAAGGCATAATGGACTGAAGATCAGATTTTTTTTTCTTTATCAAATACTCCCAAAAAAGTCGTGTACAATCATGAACAAAAGTAGGAAATAAACGGTTTAAATCTGCTCTATGACACTTTAAATCTACTTGCTTTCGGCTGTGCAAGACCAAATTTATCTTGACTCAAGAGAGAACTTTTTCGCTGTTTTTCTCTTCCTTTTTCTTTTCACTTTAGCTTTTACCTTTACTTGGTACTAAAATGAGTGGGCAAATATTTGTTAAACTTCTGTTACTGTTACAAGAATAGAAAGTTGAGTTCTAATGGCTTTTTATCTTCTCTTCTACGGTATATATGCTTTTTCTGTCCCAGCAGGACAGATATGGAGCTTTATTAGTAATAACATAGGCCTCTCAAAGGGACTCGTCTGGTTGCCCTGTAAAATATCTAATTACACCTACTATGGATTACCATGGCATTTACAATGGGATTCAATATGCATGAAATTAAGAAAAGCATTCAAATATGCCATGCAAGGAGAATGGAATGAAGTTGTGAATATATGCAAGCAACAACCTAGGGCTTACAAGACTGAGATCATTGCATCCGGAGACACTGCATTGCATGTTGCAGTCTCAGAGGGCAAATAAAGTATTGTTGAAGAACTAGTTGAATTGATCGGAGAAACAGATCTTGATGCTCTGGAGGTCAGAAATGAAGTGAGAGACACCCTCTCCATTTAGCTGCATCAATGGGAAATGTTAACATATGCAAGTGTTTGGCTGAAAAGCATCCGAAATTGGTCGATTAATCATAACCACGATCATGAAACGCCCCTCTTCTCAGCAGTCCTTCATGGTAGGAAACATGCTTTCCTCTGCCTTCATGAAATATCAGACAACATGAAAAGGGATGAGTATGGCCCAAGGGCTGACGGAAAAACTATTCTTCACCGTGCCATTTTTGGAGAATTTTTTGGTAACATCTGTCAGGAAGTTAGGTCTGCATGCTTCAGAGGGATGCAATCACATATAAATGTTCACACGTTCATTAACTAATAACTAGCACATAAATGGCTTACTTCATTAACATTATATATTTGGTTTACCATATGCTTTATATTGTTACTTGCACTATGATTTATACTCCTTTTAATTCTATGTGGTTCTTGGCAGATTTAGCATTCCAAATAATACATCTGTATAAATTTTTTGTTAATTATGTTGATGAGAAGGAGTTTACTCCACTGCATTTTCTGCTAAGTAAGCCCTACGCATTCAGAAATTAGTACTCACCTCAGCTGGATCAGCAATATCATTTATCAATGTGAGACATCCCAAGTTAAAATAATGAGGGGCTGAATTTTGGCTGGTGGAATCTCTTTCAATCCGACCCAAAGTTCTGCTGCTACATAGAGTGTCTCAGGCTAATCGATTATTAACTTATCTTTAACAAATTATTGTCATGTGTTATTTAACTTGAAAGGTCTAATTGTGGAGAAGCTGGAGAAAAGTGAGGGCTACAACCGTTCCTACAAGATTTCTGATGACAAAAAGAAACCCCGGTATCCAGACAACTATAGAACTTGTATGAGTTTCTGGAAGATAATTAAAATGCCAGGTATGAGATATATATGGAAGGAGAAAAAAATATTCCACTAGCTTCAAATTACTGTACATGTCAAGAAAGATTTTGCAGTGGTCCAAAATATTTATGAATCAAATCAACTCACTATGTTTCTAGAAAAAAGAAAACCTGTTTCCTTCTCATCTCAAATTCTTTCCCACCGTTTATTGTGTCTCCATTTAGGTGCATGCCTTACTGTGTAGAGAAAGTTGACCTACCGTTCGGTATCTGCAGATTTTAAATCCAGATTCTTACGCTCTTTCAATCATTAGCTACTTATGACTAAGCTCTTTACAGTTTCAATGGTGAAGAAGAGAGATAATTGTAGATTCCGAAAATCCCAAAGAAAAAATATGAAGGTGACTGTTGAATCAACCCTTTATTTTCTTATTACACAACATCACTAAAGTAACTAAGGAGAATGGCTTCTATCGACATATTTGTTTCTTTGAATCATCAAATATTTGAATTTTAATCCCTTTTTCTTTACATATATATTTAGGTCACCAACCAGAAATGGAGCTCGACAGTATCGACTTTTGCCACCAAATTATGACGTTATCTTTGAGTTCTTCAGGCTTTTAACTAAAGCACTGCTGGTGTCTTAGTTAGGTATATATATGCCATAAAACCATCTCAATTTCCCTTTTTCCTTACATCCAAACAGTACTAATTGAAATGCTGCCTTTTTTTTATCTACATGTTGTAAGATTTTCTTAATGTGGGCTTTATTAATTGAAATTAACTGAATTAATTTGGTCTCTAATAAAGTGAGATATTTGGATTCTTAATTAGTCTAATATGGAAATTTGTTGGTGTGGTGATGCGGCCCGGCCAGTAATAAGGAAGGGAGCCAGTGGTCGAACTCTATAAATAATGCTCAAGTCCTCCTAACCCCCGAAAAAAGGGATCACGTAATTTTCTTTTTGACTCACATCTGATTCGGAGAAAAATTTTCTCAAACTTCGTGAGAGTAAGGAGTCATAAATGAGATGGGGAAGATCTTGAGATCTTGAGATGCGTATTTTGCGAGATCTTCTCTTGATTCGCATGACAACCATGGATTCCAAATCGGGTATGCTATTTTTCGAGTTATCAGTATTATGTTTTGTATTCTAATTATGGTGATCTAGGAAGAATTTTTCGTGACTACAGTTGGTATCAGAGCCAACCATGGATTAGAATCAAAACATATGGTGGAATAATTTTGGGGTTTTATCGAGGGGTTTAATCGATTTAGGAAATTTTCATCAAATCGGAACTTGAATTTATTGCATATTTGGAATCTACTGCGTCCAAGGCGAGAAGATCTCGATTGGGTGGCGCGTCGGCCGGAGGAGGCGGAGACGGCGCCCTCGCGCCTCACGTGCCTCAGCGGCGCGTGCGCGGTGGTGCGCGTGAAGGACAGCGCCCGGTCGAACCTCGAACGCTAGCGTCATGCGGCGTCGGCAGCCGATCACATGGCCAGGCCCGGATCTTTGGCGGGCAGATTTTGGCCGGTCGAACCGGTTCAAATTGTAGGTCGCGGCGTCATCTTGACGGTCAAAACTGAAGCCACGATTTTTAGCTCACGACCGGTCAACGATACGACCAGATTTTGACCCAGACGGTCAGCGGACGGACGTCAGCGACCCGGTACTGTGCCCGTTCTTCCACACGCCTTGGGCCTTCCTAGCGCTGGCGCGTCTTGACGTCCTTTTGCGATCTTGATATCAACGAACTCGTACTGAGATTCTCTACAATGTGGTATATTTATTTTACAGTTTTGAAGCTTTTACATATATGAAAATGCGTATAGAACCCTATGTACGCCTATAATTAGGGTATTTTTACGTAGTTTTGTATTTCTCACTAGTTTCGGAAATATATATGGTAGCTAACATGTATATACTACTGGGAGGCTTATGTAGGGTCAAATTCATTGTACGTTAATGAATTGAGACGATTATAATTAACATGATATGTAATGTAAAGACATAAGCCCATTTGGTTTTATGCGGCATTACAACATATAGATAGTGAATGTGATACATATGGTTTATATCCCTGGTATGAGAGATTTTCAAGGATTCAATTGGGTTGTGACCGCCAAAGTGGCACACTTCATTGGATTTGAGAAATATCAGTCTCATATTGTGGTAGGATGTCTCTGTTTGTGCATGATGCTTTTCCAGAAATTGATCTTGTGTAGTTAGTGGAGGATACATGTATAGCATGAGCTTGAGAAATGGCGATCTTAGTGGTTCATACACACCCCCAAGGGTGGTGATTTCACGAAGATTAGAGCTACGCTCTTCTCATGGCATTTATCCATGGAAGTATTTATTGCATGTCATATTTTACGCGAAAGGTGATTATGTGATGATGTATGTAATTCTACTGTGTAAGTATTCACATGATCTTTGATTGTATTGTTTGTTTTGTTTCAGTCCTTTTACATGTAGCGGCAATTCCATTTCGATTGAGGTCCTTCTTGGATTGAACTTTAAGAATGGAAGGATTTCTATTTGGAATGGAGGCGCGGATGTTCACGTGTCTTTCAAAAGACAAGTAGGCAGATATCACAACCACCCGATCTTGCGAAAGCAGACTATCTTTGTAGGAAAAGAGCAATCGAATTTGCTTATTGACAATGAAGAAGCGTCATTCAAGAACACTTAAAGTAGTTTACGGCTATTGTCTTTGCTAAGGAAATGATGGAAGCCTTAGAGGCTAGAAGCATGCTTCATCGTCTTTGAGGTTGGAACACTTCATCCAAAAGCTCTCTTTCAACATGAAATGCTGATGGCCTTTGTTGGGGTTAGAGGATTATGTCCTAAGGATGGTAGACCTAAAGATAGCTTCAAGCTCTTAATGTTACCATTCTGATCTTGCATCGTGCAACAAGCCTAAACACCTTACTGATTTATTGGGATTATAAAGACAATTACAGTTCCTAAGATGAGACTTGGTCGGTGTGACTTGATAGCAAGGGTGGTGCGAGAAGAAGAGAAAACAGAAGGAGAAGAGCATCGGCATATATCTTGCTAGTTCCCATAAAAGGAAAAATAAGAGTTCAAAGTCGTACTCATAAAAAGGTACTCGAGAAACTCTGGGTCCCGGTCGACAATATGGGTCAAAAAGACATTCTTGAAAAGGATGGTGATCATTTGCTTCTTTTGTAGAAGAAGGTCACATGAAGAAGGTGTGCAAAAATTTAAAAAACTTGGTTACAAGCATTGGGCTTCACGGTGTGGTTCTTTGCTTGTTTGTGAATCAACCTGCTCGGAAGCACCATCAGTTCTTGGTGGCTCGATAAGCGGTCTTTGACTAATCATGTTGCGTTTACCATACGGATTCATGGGAGGAAAAAGCGGAAATAGGATGAATCAAAACTCTGTGGGAAACAACGAGAAAGTTGATGTTATGTTTGTGGGAGATGTAATCTTGATTCTAGACTCTAGTTTTAGATTAATGTTGAAAGACACTTTTTATGTACCTTCATTTAGACGGAACTTAGTTTCCGTATCGTGTTTGGACATGTATGACTACTCTTTTGAAATCAAGAACAATGTTATTTCTTTGTTTCTTAATTCAAATAAGGTTGGGTCTTCATTATATGTCAACGGTTATGCAGTTGTGTTTATCTCCCAATGACATATCACATTGGCTTATGCATTTGAAAGGTTGTTCCTAAGAGACCATTGCCTAAAGGCAGTCTTATGCATTGTGGCATAAACGGCAGCCATATCTCTAAGGATAGCATTAGAAAGGCTGATAAGAATAACATTTGCCTACTCTTACAAAAATGACTTAGAGACATGCGTAGACTGTTGTAGAGTAAAATGACGAGATAAGAAAGAAAATGCGATCCAGGAAGTTCGACTTGTTGGAGGTCATTCACCTGGAAATATAAGTGGACCTTCTCATGACAACCTTGTGTAGAAATTTTTATTTCATCACATTTATTGAAGTGACTATTCTTGATATGCTTATTTGTACTTGATTAAAGAAAATTTGAGTCTCTTGACAAGTTCAAGATTTTGATTGAAGTCGAGAAACGGAGTTGGGAAAAGTCATAAGGTTGTTAGATACGGCCAGAAGGGATTGCGAGTATTATAGCAAGCTGTAGTGATCTTGGACTGACAAGGGGCCATTCGCCAAATAGCAGAGGATGCAGGATGAGTAGCCACAGGTTTACTATGCACAGGAGTCTGAGGAGCAAAATGGTGTAGCCCGAAGAGCGCAATCACTCTTATGCAGATGGTAAGGTATGATTAGTAGAATAGGTTGGTTTTAATGGGGTGAAGTTTTTTAGCTTGACTTTGTACACTCTGAATCGTGTACCTACAAGGCTATTCAATGACTCCTTTTGAGTTATGGTAGCGTAAGCCCGGCTTCGCCATCTTAGGGTTGGAGATATCTTCTGAATGAATTCTATATCAAACAGTCATAAGTGAACTCTGGCTCCCTAGTGTGCTGTATCTTACCCGGAACATTTGAAGGGATATCGGTTCTATAATCCCAATGGAGGCACAAGAATTGTGGAATCACAGACAGCCAAGTTTTTGGAGTTTGATGTGGCCGAAGAAAGTAGCTGCTCACAGACTATTGAGGATTATAGTACGGTGGGTAATATGGTAGCTTTATCTCCTCCCATACAAATAATTGTGGAAACTCCCACACACCATATTGAACCTATTGAGGCTCGGGATCCTGTTGTCGAGACAGCTCCTAATGAAGTTCATCAAGGCTCTCGAGGTGCGGGGATGTGACTATTGCTACTCGATGGGAGATCCACTAGGGAGAGGCGATCGGTTATACCACTTAGGACTATTTAGTCTATATGGAGAGCAAGACTACGATATCGGTTTGTAGCGATCCGATAACTTATCTTAAGCCCATTTCTTGTCCTGTTGAAGCATGGTTGGGTCAGTGAGAGATGAAATTTAAATCTATGAGGCATAATGGAGTTTGGGAACTTGTTGGAATTACTGATAATCATAGCCATTGGTACCAAATGGGTGTATAAGACTAAAGGGACCCTAAAGGAAAGATTGAGAAGTTTAAAGCGGGCCCAGTGACGAAAGGTTTCCTCGAGGAAAGGAAGTAGACTATGAGAAGCAACTTTTTCTCAGTCTCTTCTAAGGTCTTTCAAAGTGATCATGGCATTAGTTGCTCATTTCGATATGGAGTTACACAGGATGGATGTTAAAGCGCACTTTCTATAATGGAGACCTTAATGAAGAAGTCTATATGATGCGACTGAAGGTTTGTGGCAAATGAGGATTCAGTGCGGCATGGCCCGAAAAGTCTATTTATGGTCTCAAGCAAGCTTCTGAACAATGGTACTTAAGTTTCATAGTGTTGTTGTTTCATATGGTTTTATTTGAGAACAAAGTAGATCGTGTATATACTCTGGTCGGTGGGAGGAAATTCATTTTCTTTATACTACATGTGGATGATATCCGCAACTACTTAGTAGTGACCTTGGTTTCTTGCATGAGACAAAGCGGATGTTGTCAAAGAACTTTGATGAAGGACCTTGGTAAGGCGTCTTTTGTCACAGGCATTGGGATTCATAGGAGATACGTTCTCGCGGACTATTGGGTTTATCTCGGAGAGCATATGTTGATCATGTTACTATAAGTTCTTATCTGACAATATAAGCAGGAATTGCGCTTACATCTGTAAAGGTGATAAGTTGGAGTGCGTCACAATGTCCTCGTTACGATATTGAGAAAGCCCGAATGAAGAATGTACCTTATGCTAGTGCACTTGGGAGTATTATGTATGCTCAAGTATGCACTAGGTGAGATGTGCCTTTGCAGGCTTCCTAGGTGAATGCTCCGGTCGAATCTAGGACCGATCATTGGAGTTCTTGCCCGAAGGTTATGAGGTACTTAAAGAGGACAAAAGACTATATGTTGATTTAGTACTTAAAGAGGACAAAAGACTATATGTTGATTTACAAACATGTTCAGAACCTACAGCTAGTTGGGTATTCGGATTCAGACTTTCTTGTTTGTCGGGATGAAAAAAGTCAACAACAGTTACATCTTTAAGTTAGCGGGAGGTGCGTGTCATGGAAGAGTGAAGCAAATCAATAGCATCCTCTACCATGCAAGCGGAGTTAGTAGCATGCTTTTCAGCCGCTACCCAAGCAATTTGGCTCCGAAACCTCATTAAGGAGTTGACTGTATTTGATTTTGTGGATAGGCCCATACAGTTGTATTGTGACAATAACTCTGCAGTGTTGTTTGTTAACAACAACTGATGTCTCAGGGGTCCTAAGCACATGGAGGTCCAATCTTGCGACTATAAAGGAAAAAGTTAATTTGGTGACATTGGGTGGAGCAAATTTCAACGGATGATATGATTCTTGGTCCAGCTAACTACGAGGCCTTTCATACTTGTGTGTTTGATCGACATGTCATTAAGACTAGATAGGAGTATCATGGGATCTTATGATGAAATGAACATTAAGTTTTATGTTGCTCTTATGAGTTTGAATTAAGTTTCATTACATTTTTGTAATATTTAGTTTGTATCCAACTCTTTTTGCATTCAATAAGGTGTTATTTGTGAATGTGGGTTATCAAGTTAGTACATATAATTGTGAGAATCTCAAGGCATTGTGTAAACCTTAGTCTGGGGCTATGGGCATTCTTGGCATTAGCCTTAACAATATGTCTTGTTACACGTAAGTAAAGTTACTATCAAGGTAACACATATACGAAGTTCATTATGAATACATGATGGATATTACAATAGTATTTATAGTTTGTGACACTTAAGGAAGACTGGACATAAATGGATAACACATGAAGTATAGAAAATGTTATGAGTGTCCATTTTAACACTACCATATTGAATCCATATCGTTAAAGTTGAAAGCACTCGTGACCATGGAGTGCTGGTAGTACATGCAATTACGCCATGATTGAGTGTTCGAGACTTTATGGGATAGGATTGACTATTAAGAATAATCTATGAGCCAATATGAAGGGTGCACACAGTTTTGTTTCAATTATCTCCTTCTAGAGTGAATGTAATTTTCTTAATGTAGACTTTAATCATTTGAAATTAGCGGAGTAATTTGGTCTAATAAAGTGAATATTTGGATTCTCGATTAATTAATATGGGGCTGGCCAGTCAGTAAATTTGAGTGCGGCCAGGCAGGTGATCGAGAAATCTATAAATAATGCTCGAGTCCCTCCTAACTTGAAAAAAGGGATCGTAATTTTCTTTTGACTCATCTGATTCGGAGGAAAATTCTCTGCTCGTGAGTGGTAGTCTCCATTAAAGCGAGTGTCATGGAAATCACAGGGATAGGGAGAGTCTTTGTGAATCTGAGATCAATGTTGTGGAATCCTTCACGGATTCAACATCAACTGACCATGAATCCAAATCGGGTATGCTATTTTGATTCTCATTATTATTATATTTTATATTAAATGCAGTGATCTGGAAGAATTTTTAAATGGCCTACACATGTTTGTCGAATAACGATGTCTGAGAAAATAAAAGACAAGAAGAAACACACATGATGATGTGAGATCATGGATGAACTACTCGAGTGCTTCAATGTATGAGTATGATTGGTGGAGATGACCCACATATCGAGATGGAGTATGAAACATGAAGAGGCAAGGCCTAATTCTGTATTAACTCTGCTAGATACAAAGACAAGCGAGATTAAAAAGGCGCAATAAAGAGATCAAGTGCATCTCACAGGACAAATTCGTCGGGGGAATAAACAAAAGGAGCACAAGAAAAAAATGTTCCCTCTTTTATTCAGTTAAATTCGATTACATTTCCTGTCATTACCTCCACCCTTGATAAAGTTGCAATGTGTGCGAATGTGTAATTAACCTTAATCACGTTAGTGCTCTTGCGAGAGAAGAAGAAAAGCGTGGGAAGAGTGGCTGGCTGCGATGCTCGTGCGAAGAATGGTGTGAAGGAAATGGTTGAGAAAATACTTGATCTATTTCACACATCGCCATTCCTTGAAAGGAATTTAAGAAAGAAGAATCACAGTGCTTTTAGCGTGGAGAATAGACAACTTTGATGTATATGAAGTTTTTTACTTAGGAGAATTTTATGAGAGACATTGTATTCGGTGTTGTGGATAATGTGGGAATCTTGATACGTGTTATCTGTGCAATGTTAAGGCATACCCTACCTTGGCATATTCACGGCCATGCTTTGGCAATGATAGGAGATTAAGTGGTCTAGTCGCTGGTTAACTTATTTTCATTTTCGGTTTTTAATTGTGTTTGAGAATGCTATGGTATCGGCACGGGCCGGTAGCAGACTCTATTTTGTGCGTATGTGGAAGAAATCGATGCCACGCCATTTCTTTCCTCCTTCAACAATCATAATAAGACTCCCAAAGGAGATCTTCCTGAGAAAATCATGACAACCACTAGCTGCCTGAAAAGGAGGAAAATGGCTAAAGGAACACCTCGGGTTCGGGCTGCATTATTTGCCACCCTTATTGCGTCACGTGGCCTTTAACACTTTCCAATGTACCAGGCCGAGTTTTGATAATCTTGCCTCTGGTTATGAACATGATAAGAGATTCTAGTTTCACAATTGCATCACTTATTGCTCTTTGCTCTTGGTGACTTCCCTCATCATGTTCACGGATTTATCCTCATCGACATCGAAAAGATTTTCTATAGTTATGATCTCGCACCCGAGATTAATATTTCTCTTCATTTCATATAGTCCATCATGTTTGTTCGTTTGATAACGACACACTCTTATCCTTGAAGCGAGTGAAACATATTGCATTTGCGGTAAATACGTTGACACACTGTCCATTGCATTTTTCTTTGCAGCTCGGTTTCCATTGTATCTTGATCTTCTGGAACTCGTCTAGGAAGTGCCAGCGAAGCTACAAAGGTCGATCTCTAGGGTTTCATGTTTATCATATTATATCTTTGTTTGTGCCACTATGACGATGAGATAATGTAGCCTACGACATTACCCGTGACTATGGTGTTAAATTTCTTCTTCCTTGTTTAATTTGCATGTAAATTTCTTGCTTTTCTTTCATGGTTGAACCACATAAGAATAGAATATATAGTTAATTTTAAGTTCCAATTTTTATGTCATCTTATATAAAGATGAGACAATATATGTAGGCATTAGAAGTTTTCATGGACCACACCAAATCTTAGAGGGGCTGGGATTGCACATTATGACCGGGCTGGGTAAGTTAAAGCGTTATAATATGCCTTCTTCTAAGCATGAACCAGGACTTTGTTGGAAGGGAAATGGAGAAGATGGAGGAAAAACTTAGCGATGTGAGAGACTAGATGGTGAAGGAGAGCTAATTGTATTATTGAAGCTTCTTGTTTTTGGCTTGATACAAACTCGGGAAGTGTTCTTTATAGTAACACTTCCTTAACTTGATGGATAGGATTATTGCCAACACAAATCTAACTAGTAGTTCATCAAATGAGCTTTTAGAATTCTCTACAAAATTTAATCCTACCCTCATTCTAAAGAACTATATGCAAATATCTAAATAGGCTTAAGTTGGACTAATATGTCTCTAACAATTTAGGAGCTTTTATTTAGTACCCTCTTATAAGCCGAAGCAATTAATAACTTAAAATCATTTCAAAATAGACCTAAATCCAAAATCAAGTTGATATTTTCAACAACCTCCCTTAAACTTGATTTTTTTTTTATTACAATCAAACTGCCAACTTGGTGAAGTCTTCTTGCTTGAGTTGCTTGGTGAAGATATCAACTACTTGATCATGGAACTTCATGCACTCTAGCTACACCATCCTTCCTCGTGATGCATTCTCTAATGCAGTTATAACTAGTATCAATGTGCTTACTTCGATCATGGAAGACTAGGTTCTTAGCCAAAGCTATTGTTGTCTTGTTGTCCACGAAAAATCTTGGTCATCTCCTTTTTCGGCAAACCTAGCTCCTTTAATAAGTTGGGAGCCGAACTACATATGCTTGCATAAAGTAGCAACTACATACTCTATTTCGCTTGTAGAAAGAGTGACAATCGATTGCTTCTTTGATATCCAAGTGAAGACAATGTCTCCCATGTAGAATAAAAAGCTAGTGGTACTTTTGTGATCATCCACATCTCTTCTCCAATCACTATCGATGTTTCCAACAAGCTTGTAATCATCGAAAATAGAACAGTATAAGCCAAAGTTTGTTGTACCTTTGAGATAGTGGAGAATTCTCTTTGTCGTCGAGTTGTTGTTGGATTCTCCATGTAGAGATTCAATTTATTTACTGTTGAGACGAAGATTAGGCTTCGAATCGATTTTTCTCGCTCATTGTCTGCAGTTTCTTTCATCATTTTCTTACTTGTTGCTTGATTGGTGATGATTGGAATCCAGTAATGGAACATTAAACACCCTATAGGGGTGGGGATTAATTGTTGAACATTTAGATTTGCAGATTTTCAGTTTATTTTGTGGGTTTGAAAAGTAATTTTCTATAATTGGTACTGTTCATATAATGAGTTGTTCTTAATATTAGTATCTTGTACCTAGAAAAGGGATGTATCTTGCTCTGATTTCCAGAAGGCCCTCTGAGTGACACGGAGATGGGATTCACGAGTATGGAGCGTTACGCAGGAGTATGTTAGAATATGTATTATGGAACCAATGATCTTTGAAAGATTACTTTGATAGATCACTAATTTACTCATGGTGTGAGGATTAATTAGATGATGTATTAGTTTAATGTCTAGAGGTCTCACCTCAACTGATAAAATGACCTTGATCCCATGTTAGCATAGATCTAATCAAGAGAAAGAGAACTTTATTAGATTTGATGGTTGAGATACCAATTACATTGGAGAAGGCTTGTATCATTCTGTCTATGGGGTAAGCAGTCTTCAGTTTTAAGAAAAGGGTGTGAAGTACTGGAAAGGAAAAATACCTAATTCTTAGAAAAAGGAATATATCCTACAAGTAATTGATTAGACCCATGTATTTGGAAGGAATGTGATTCTGTAATTAGTGAAATGTATAGTGTGTGGAGGAATCCAAGCTATACTGCAATGCTCTTGGACCGTCCAGCATTCAACTCCACTGCGAAGAATGTTGCGACCAAGGGATTAAATTGTTAAATGATTATCACCATCCCTAGTGCCTCTCTTCATACATTTTATATTTTAGTAGTTGTTTGCTTGATAGATTTTAGAATTAGGATTAGTTTTAAATTAGTTTTTATTTCAGTTAAATTGATTTTATTACATCTGTTGGTCTCCTAAATAGTAGAAAGTACTTGTAATCAGGTGCTCCAAATTCCAATTAGAGAGAACCTCCAATCCTCATGGGTACGATATCCGGACTTCTAGAGTCCACTTCATTACTTGTATGACTAGTGCACTTGCGGAAAGGCAATGAGTGTTGATAATACTTTTCATTTCAGTTTGTTAGTACACCTACTTTTTAAAATCAGTTTTTTGAGTATTTACCACATTCACTTCCTTGGCCAAATTTTCACATATAATACATCATTTGGTCCTTACAAGTTTTGCTTATTCTTGAGACTTAGTTTGGATTTTTAGTAGTTGTGTCGGAGGAATTGGTCAATAAGTTTTTTATTAATAGATTGCTAAGGACTTTAGTTAGTTAGCCTTTGGTAGCGAAGTATCGAAAAATTGGTTATGAGTTTTTTGTACGGATTGCAGGGAGTTAGTCTTTGTTAGCTGCGTCGAAAAATTGGTGACAAGTTTTTGCGTCGTTGTTGAGGGATTGGCAGCAGTTCACTTTATCTCATTGGAGACATTTTGAAAAGGCAGGTGATTTGCTAATTTAGGCGAATTTGTATTTGTATTTGTATTTTTGTTTGTGATTTGTTTCTTGATTAAAATTTTTTTAGTATTTTGTACTTTATTTTCTTTTGTTTTTCATGTATTTGTTGAGGTACTTATGGAGGAACATTCAATAGAATGATTGCCTTCTGAAGCCAAGCTTGACTTACTTCTTCATCAATTGGACGAAGAATTCACAATGACTCACTCATGGAGGAAGGAGTATTGCAGGGGACAAACTCACATTTACGGAGAAAGAAGAGTTGTCTCCTGTTAAGGAGCAGTTTTTGACCTACATGGATAAGAACAAGAAGATGGTCAAGTCTTCATGAACATATTGAATTTCCAGATTTAGATACCTTTAAGGTCAACACTAATGCTAGATTGAAAAATGTAGAAGCTCAAATGGGACACTTAGTCCAAGCATTCAAAGAAAAACTTTTTAGGACTCCTTCTAGTAACACTTTGAAAAATCCCAATGAATGCCTGGATACTCCTTTGAGCAGTGTGTAGGAATTTCCTATCTTGAAACTTGTGGAAGAAAGTGAAAATTAAATTTGGAAATTGAAAAGAAGACACTCATACAATAGTTATTAGTGGATAAACTTAAATTTGAAGAAGAAAGTCAAGTGGTGGCTATTGAAAACATATTGGTGAAGATGGACACATTTACCTTCCCCATGGATTGCGTGACTTGGGGCATTGAAGGGGATCTACAAAATTCTCAAATATTAAGAAGACCACTTCCTTCCTCGAAGCCAAGCATCGGATTGCATCAACAGGGGAGCTCACCTTTCTTGTGGGTGAGGAGGAAAGATAGGATTCAATCTCAGCGAACCTTATCTTTGATGGAGCAGAGAACTATGTGCCACGAAGATTTGTAGCTTACTTTATAAGGGAGTACGTGTTTGAAGATGCTTATTTCTCATAGATGTGCTTGCATCTACAACACATAAAGGGACTGTTTGAAATTGTGGCTGAACCATTAGCCACAATTAAGGGATCTCGAGTTTATTTCCCTTCTTCAAAATATGGAAGAAATCATCCTTGAGCTGAATGGTTATAAAGAGGAAGTGATGTCCAAGATGGATGATTGGCTAAATAGAAGCACTAGTACTTTTCCAATGAGTCTAGCTGGACTCTAAAAATGGAGGAGCTTCTTGGGAAGCAACCCAAGCTAAGTAATAAGGATTCTATCCATTCTCTTTTTCTTTTTTTACTATTGGACGAAATTCCAGCAATATTTGCTTTGTTTGTTAATGATTTCGAGAATAAAGTAGGTTTGAAGCTCAACATGTTGTCATGAAGCTAGTTTGCGAGAGCAAGAGCGAGGAGTTGGAAAGTAGTTGATGTACTTATAGTGCTTGAAGTGTTAAAATGATGGAGTTGAGATGTTGAGCAAATTTGAAGTTGTAGAGATGGAAATGGGACCAAATTGAAGCGGGAAATATAAAGTTGGAAGGTTCATGATCATGCTTGAGGAGAATTAGAGAGAGATAAGATGTGAGTTTAAGCATGAATGAAGCATTAAGGAATTCTTTATTGGAGGAATTTGAGAGAATATATAAGCATTAAAGACTTATAAAGGATAGCAAGTGATATGGGCGAGACAAAGCGAGGGAGAACCTAAGGAGTCAGAAATCATCACACAGCTAGACGGCATTGGACATTCTGATTTTTGTATTGATTGAGGCTCCAAATGGGTCCACCTCGATAATGAGCACATTCACGAAAGAGCTTTCAATGAGTCATACACGTCGATTTCGAGCTAAAATGAAGGTGATATGAATATAACAAGTTGGAAGAATAACAAGGAGTCTTTGGCGAAATTCTTGCGTGACCAACACCACGATCAAGAGAAAACATAGGCTCTCAAACTTCTTAAAATCCATTTTTCTTCTTATACTTCCACTTTATCCCGGCCACATACTCTTTCCCTCGAACCTTTGGAAACTTCTAACCACTTTCAAATTCATCTCCCATCCACTGCAATCTGAAAATCACATCCCTCCCAATCCGTCTCCATATCTCCAAACTTCAAAACCTATCACAAACCCACAAAGCACATTCTTGAACTGACCACATTCTTCCTTGGCCAAATGTTCCCATACAATACATCATTTGGTCCTTACAAGTTTTTGCCACTGTTTTCGGGGACTATGTTTAGTCTTTGGTAGCTATGTCGGAAAATTGGTCAACAAGTTTTTGGCGCAGTTGCTAGGGACTTTAGTTAGTCTTTGGTAGTTGTGTCGAAAAATTGGTCAAGAAGCTTTTGGTGCTGTTACCGGGGACTTTAGTTAGTCTTTGGTAGCCGTGTTGGAAAATTGGTCAACAAGTTGTTGGTGTTGTTGCCAGGGACTTTAGTTAGTCTTTGGTAGCCATGTCGAAAAATTGGTCAACAAGTTTTTGGCACTATTGCCAGGGACTTTAGTTAGTCTTTGGTATTTACGTAATCGGAAAATTAATTCGAAAGTAGTATACACATGAAGCGAGAAAAACAAAGGGCACGAAGCGATATGAGCACGAAACCATTGCCGGGGGGAACCCGGAAGAAGACACATAATACATCTTACAAAAAATTATTCATCATGAATCAAAGCGGTTGAAAGGAGCGACTAAATAAGACTTTAATATATTATAAAAGCAATCCTTCAAACACAACTTTGTTCCACTGCTCATACAGATTTCCCACGTCAGTGAAAGAGGCACCTGACCCTCCTGACTTAGACTTTTTCCCCCAAGGGAGACTAGGCCACCTTAGAAACAAAGCCTTAGTCGAAGGGATAAGCCCTGACCCGCTGCGCCACACATTAAGAAAGGGTTGTGCAATCAGTCTTTTGATGATGAATAACCAAACCTCTATTATGCTGGAAGCTTCCTTGCAAGCAGTTTCTTAATCATTCACTGCTTTTAGAATTCATTATGCTCGAAGTTTTGAACCACTTCCATCTTCCCGATCATTAAAGTGTCTTTCTAACATGGGTTCAAATCACCCTTAAACCCTAAATCTCCTGAGATCCGCTATCCTAGCTTTTAGAACTAACCACATCGTATGGGAGGAAAGAAGTACACGGGGTTGCTTCCCACACACTCGTCTTCCCAATGTGGTCTTACACCCATAGCCCTAACTGATAGAGCAAAACCATTTGATCTGCACTCACTTTCTTCTCTAATTTCCTTCCAGCCCTACCCATGCTTGCCCTTAGGGATGATAGGAAACCAGCCTTCTTCCTCGGACCCATTCATACTTGAGTTAATATACTTATTTCCTCCACTTTATTAGAATTATCTTCATAACAAACCTCGACTCCATTTTCTAGCAGCCACAGTGAACTTTTGATATTATGGATGCCAGAGCCACCTTTCTTTGCTAAGACAAGAAATTTGTTTCCTAGTTGACCAAGTACAACTTCCTCTAAGATTACCACCTCCTCGTAGGAGTCTAAGATTGAATCTTTTCTAGTCTTGTTCATTCCTCCTAAGGAGACGAGAAAAAGGGGCATTGAATGGTAGCCATATTGGACAGTGCTTTTTATGAGAGTAGTATCATCTTTAGAGATATATTGTCTTTTCCACAAAGCCAACCATTTGCGAAGCCTTTCTTCCACCCATCCCTCACATAACTAGCCACATGCTTGAACCGAGGCGAGACCAAGTTAATAAGTTGGAAGGGGGTAGATGTTTATCTAACTCAAGACGACCTTTCCTGACATCCACACCCTACCCGAGCAATAGGGACTTTTCTCTAAATTGATTTTTAGTCCTGAAAGAGCTGAAACATACCAAGATCAAGCAAAGGGATTAATTTGATCCTCGAGTCCTCATGAGATTAGAGTATCATTGCGAACAACGAGTGAAATAATCGACTAACTATCCCATTTCTGCCCTTGAACATGTACTAGAAGATATAACCTCCTTCAACCACTTTATCAATCATTAAGGATAGAGCTTCCATTCCAATCACAAACACGTACGGTGATAGTGGGTCTCCTTGTCTTAGTCCTCTTGAGCCTGCGATGGAAATTCGAAAGGCGTGATGTGTAGAAAACTCTTGCCAGATGTAGTGCCTAAGTGCCTTGGTGCGCGTCGTATCAAGTTATATAGTGTACCTAAGTACGGATATCGATCCACGGGGAGAAGCGCGTTGATTACTAAAATTGGCCTTTTAATATTATCTGGACGTAAACTTTGAATGACTAGATAACTAATGTATGAGATTAAACTAAACGCTAAATTAACTGAGTAGTGCTCTCTTGTGGAGACTGAGGATTTGTCTCCCATACACTGATGGATTATTACTTAGATGAGTTACTGTGCAATCTATTAAGACTTCTCAATAATGGGGTGATCGTGCCTCTGAGAAGTACTGCCCTCTCTCGAGTGTATCCACTTTATGTTTCGTAAGCAGTTGATTGCAAATCTGCTCAGGCCAAATGCCAAACTCATAAATGTTCAAACCTAATTTGACACTTTTTCGGAATTGGGATATCTACATTCTTAGGTTGACCACGAGGGTTGTCTAATCGGAGTTCCTAGGAGTCCTTATCTCTTAATCTGGATTACCTGATATGATCATACGATATTGGCAGGACATTACCATGTATTAATCAGAGATATAAATTTGAGATCGATGCAAATAATAAAAGAAAGCGAAAATAATTTTAGACTTTAATCCATTCAATTGTGACAGGGTTCAACAAAACCCTAGATATGAATCTAGAACATACTGGACTTGAATATACACATAATCAATCTATAAATCATCAACAGTTTTTCAGAAAAGAAGAAATACAAAAGAAAGTGTCTTCTCAATGATCGATGATCCACTATTTGCTCTACTTTCATTGCCAGTCCACTCTGGTTCTGATGCCTTGAAATATGAGTGGTCCCAATCCTTTTATAGTAAGAAAATTCATCTTGTCGCGAATTTGAGACATCGCGACGTTGAGGCTTCACGACATTGGGTCACTTGTTGACTTTTTCTCTGTTGACCAAACGTCACGACGTTGCGACATCGCGATGTGCGTTGCTGCGAGTTTTCTTCTCTTTTTTCTTTTCAGCTCCAAAATGATTTCGAAAGCCACCCGCTTCACCTGCAATTCACATAAGACCCAGAAATGAGATATTGAAATTTTATAATGCGCTTATTTAAGCTGTAAAATCAGACTAAAAACATATAGAGCGGATGTGGTATACTCATATGAGTGTTTAGGCACTCATACTTTCCCTTAAACCTAGCTTCTTGCTTGTCCCCGAGCAAGCGACCTCTAAGCTTAGACACACAATACCCTAACATACTAAACTCGACGCCATGATTGTGATACCTATGTTGCTAGAAGTAGGATCAAAATGGACCGACTTAGAAATCTTGCCTTTTTATTCGAATTTCATAGGATCCATAGGGTTGTTTGACTTTCGAGAGAATTCAGTTGAACACGGTTTAGTTGACAAGTGACTCAACCTCCTAGGTTTTCAATAGACTTTCCCAAAAAGCCTATGTGCATGTGATACATGGTCTCTAGCATATAACTTGGTTCCGGCACCCTCAAACTTGAATTCAACTCACCTATTTGGAAGAATCTAACTCTCTCTGAAAAGGATGAGAAACGCACCCTTTTTGTCTCAACGCTATCCTACCTACTCATGAAGAAGAACCAATGACCGTAAGTTAATGTTGAGTGTCCCTGTAGCGGGGATTCGTTGGTGACTCCCCACCAGTTGGTTAGGGGCATCGAGTATTTAGTTCCCCTCGAACTTCACCCCGAACACTTAACTAAACCTAGGGGCGCTAAACTGTGGGACACTTCCATCCTCTGTCCCATGTAACGGGCAGTGAAGTCTAAGGCTCCCAGCCAGTTGGCTCAGGGCATTAGGCTTTGAAAAGCCTCGGGTATGCGAGATTAGATTAGAAGCTCCCTTATTACATTCCTTATATCTATTTTTTTCTTTTTCTTTTCTTTCTTTATTTTTTTTTTCAATTGGGGCTCGATGGCAATTCTCTTTTTCTTAAGTGTCCCATCACTTTTGTGTTTAGAGACCCCCAAGGTTTGTTGAACCTTGGTAAGGGGAGCTCGGAGCCTAGACATATCTTAGAGATCACTGGTGTGTGGGTGTGTTAGCCTAGTTGAGAATTGGTTTCTTAAATACCCAGGAGGTGATGCACTCTGTCTCCCTACCCATCCATCTGAAATTCAGGAGCATCTAACATCTCTAGGATCTCGCAGTATATGTGTTTTTCAGTAAGATTCGAAGTGGTGAAAAGTGATCTCGATTAAATGATCCTTATCACGCACCTGACTACCTAAGCAATCCTAAAATCGAAACAAACTAAAGTCGGGAACTCCCCGTAAATAGCAAATGAAAAAATAACCTATGAATAAAATGAGATACAGGTAACCCTGACGATAATCATCACACGACCCTAAACAAGACACCTATAACTAAGCCTGAAGACTAAAAATCTTTTAAATAGCAATATACACAAGAATTATAACCTAGAACTTACTAAAGTAAAACTTTTAAATATTTCCCAAAAAACAAAACAAACACACCAAAACAACCTAACACAAATTAAAGGCGATCACCCACCACCCCCACCCAAGAGTGGACATTGTCCCCGATGGCTGAAAGAAACGAAGAGAAGTGTAAAAACTGCATGATAATCGAAGTAGGGATTAACTGCGGTGTGGCCGGCGAAGTCGGTGGAAGTGACGGTGACAGCTAGTCCCCGAAGGGCTGCTGGCGGCGGAGATGGTCGCCTAGTTGGCAGAGGGCCCATGTGCATGTCAGCTCGGAGGGTGGACATATCTCGGCTGATGAGGACTCGTTGTTACTGGGCCTCGTCCTAGAAAGCCTTGAAATGAGCCGTGAGGTCGAGCAGTGGGTCCTTGAGGATAGTGGAGGCCTGGAGGGACTAATCGAATCTCCGGGGGCGACTGGGATGGCGATGGATGGGTGGATGTCTATGGTGGTGGGGGATGGGTGAAGGCGTCGATGCCACCGGAGTCGTTGGAAGGCGGCGGAAGCGATACTCTGAAACTCATCCTCATCCGGTTCATTTACTTGCGAGAGTCATACCTCACCTTCAAGTCGTGGTACACAGGTTGTCACGGCAATGGCATAATTGCCTGATGGATTGTGTCACCTCATTATCTTCTAAGGAACTTCCCAAACGCACTGGCGGTATGAAAGGGGTGCCCTAGGTTCATCTTCGCATCCCGGTTATGAAGTTGCATCCTCACATAACGCCCGTCCAAAGGGATATCACGGAGGATGGCATAATTCGTAGGGCTGCGTTTGGCCATCACCTCACACGCGTCGGCGTGAAGTAGGGCGAGATGATGAAGTGATGCCAGACCTTGGGGATTTAGGCCAAATTTTTGGCTTGGAAGTGCACCGTGCCCTTCACTATTCAGCTTCTATTGACCCCGCCCGTTGGTCAAAACCCTAATGACCTCCCTTAATCGGACTCACTTTGTGGAGCCTATTAAAGGAGCTCAAAGGAGCAATTCGGGTGTAATATTAGTTAAATAAACTATGCTTGAGTCTACGACACCCGCACACAGAACCTTTTTCAACACATGGGAGGTGAGATTAGCGTAAAATTCTCGTACCACACTCATGGTAGTGGGGTAAGGAGGTTGACAAAGTGGCCGCCATCCCTTAGCGCGTAGTTTTGGAAGAAGTCACCTAAGGTGAGGGTAAAGCCTTTTCTGTAATGAATGGCCGATTTTTGAAATGAGGTGAACTTTTCGGCGCACTCTAGATTCTTTCAAACTTGTCTTTGATCGCGAAGTGCGAGCGGGCTCCTTGCTTGGGCGACCTCTCTTTGAGGTCGGTTTTGCCTTTGAGCATTAGGCGTATAAGGGAGATGGGGGTGGTGACCTAGGGGTTGCCTTGCCCCACTGTGAAGTTAAACTCCTGACAACCGGGTAGGCGGTGAGACCAAGTGAAACCCAAAGTACTCTGACTCTTTGAGACAATTTATCAAGCACCTAGTGGGCACTATGGGACTGAAGGTTGTGTGCTTGACAATGGGATTGCCAACAACCTAAGACACACCTAAGAGCCTTTCCTAGCTCAAGCGAGACCCAAAAATTTAAGATAGGGTCGGACCGGATGGGACCTGAACCGTTTGGGGCTCGAACGGAATCTGGACTAGGGCTCTCAACCAGGGACGCCTATGGGGGATGGAGGTGCTAAGGGGGCTAGGAAGGCTAGCGCGGACGTCCTAGGGCCGTTGAGTGTGCGAATGGGGAGTTACGAACTCTCTGGCGGTGGGGGTTTTGAGAGCTGCAGCTTAGGGTTGGCGTGGAAGAAAATGAAGGTGATCATTAAAAAAATAAAAATTTGGGGCATGGACGTTCGGGCTCAATGTCGCGGCGTTCAGGGTTTACGTGTCGCGATGTTGAGGGCGTCGCAAGTCGCGGCCGTTCTCACGAGAGAAGAATTGAAGATTGGTCACCAAGTGATGGCTCGAGTATTAGAAGAATAATGGCTCAGAAGGCCCCGATAGATTTGGTAAGAAGACATGGGGTTGAGGAATTCCATGGGACAAACATAGAAGAGTCCTATAAAGCGGAATTCTGGTTAGAAAAGTTACAAAGAATATTAGAGGAAGTTAGATTTCCTCCTGATCATAGAAGTATCATGTGCGGAGTCTCGATATTCTTAAGTGAGG
The DNA here is from genome assembly GCA_016808115.1 of Tetrastigma voinierianum. NCBI lineage: Eukaryota > Viridiplantae > Streptophyta > Magnoliopsida > Vitales > Vitaceae > Tetrastigma > Tetrastigma voinierianum. The sequence continues at coordinate 92,971 of JAEQBH010000928.1, forward strand.
GCATATGATTGGTGGAAGCTAGTGTTGAGAAGTCAAGGATTCCAAATCCATGACTTGGGTTCTTTGTCCAAGATTTTAGGAAAGTATGTTCATAGGATGTATAGAAGTCAGTGGAAGCAGGTTCTAAATTTTAAGCAAAGGAACTTATCGGTGTGTTGAATATGAAGAAAGAATTCGATCATCTCGGCCAAATTGTCGGTGAGAATTAGTCCTCACTTAGGCGATTCATTGTAGGCAATTTGAGGGATGGACTACATGATTCTATTAAGAGATGTGTTGGCACCTAAACACTCTCTAAAGGTCAGGATTTCATCCGGACAAATTGACATGATGAAAGTAAGAGACTTCAAGCGACCGACAAAGAAATATCTCGGAAGAGAAGTTTTCTAGAGGAGCTTCGTCCTCATTGGAAAAGAGTTAGGAGTCTCGGCAATAAGATACCAGTTCAGCTATGAGAGGTAGAAGAAAAGGGTCCAATGTAACACCTAGTTCTGGTAGATGTGCTTCAATTGGACAGGGAGAAATCCCAAAGTTCCCTCATTTCAATAGAAGGCATTTGGGTGTTTGCAGGTTGTTGATAGGAGGGTGTTTCTGGTGTGGAAGCACTGATCATTTGATAGCATAGTGTCCCAGATAGTTAGGGGATAATAGAAGTCTGCAAGAAAGTGGCAAAGGAAAATCAATTACACTACCTTGGTGAGATTGGGGTGGGGTCAGTGGCCCGATTAAGCATAGAGGATGAGGAGGCACAATATCTGAGATAGTGGATCATCGTATACCTACAGCACCAGCACGAGCATATGCCATAAAGGCTCGTGAGGATCCGGGATAACTCTAAGGTTATAAATTTGGTATATTTTCTCTTTAAGATATTGAGATGCATGCATTGTTGAATCCACAGATCCACTCATTCATATGTATGCATTGAACATGTATTTGATAAGATACCAGTAGTGGAACAATTAGCATATGACATGCATGTGACCAGTCCATTGAGGCATAGTGCTACCGTGAATAGCGTATACAGAAATTGCCCCTTTGTTATCAAAGTAAGAGAGTTTCTAGCTCATTTGATAACCTTACCATTCAGGTAGTTTGACTTGATTTTGGGAATTGATTAGTTTTCTAAACACCAAGCCATCGTTAATTATGGTCAAAGACGGTTTGTTGAGATACTCGACCGAGTTCGGGTGATAGTACGGGGCATTAGATGGGCGCAATATCCGTAGATGTGGGATCAAGTATGTTGGAGGCTGTGAGGAAAAGTGTGAGACATTCTTGGCCTTGATACTTGACTCTTAGAGAGATCAAGTTGATTTGGAAAAGTTTCTAATAGTAAGGAGAATTTCCAGATGTATTCCCTGGGAATTGCAATGTTCCCTTAGGAGGGAGGTGGGCTTATCCATAGAAATTGCAGGGACCAATCCACTGTGTCTAGGGCACCATACGAGATGGCTCTGACGGAGTTAAAGATTAAAGATTCAATTACAAGAGCTTTTGGATAAAGGATTTGCTCAGGCCCAATGTTCACCCTAGGGTGCATTTTATTAAAGAAAAGAAAAGATGGCGCTACGGATGTGCATTGATTATCGACAGTAATAAGGTAATGATGAAAATGGAGCATTTATTGCCTAGAATTTAATATTTTTTGATCGGTTAAAAGGAAGCGGGTATCACCGAAGATAGACACAGCGATGAGGTATTATCGACTAAGAGTGAAGATGTCGATGGCTTTTGGCGCATTTAGAACTCGATACTTAAGCCATTATGAGTTTTGGTAATGCCATTTGGGTTGACTAATGCATCGCGGCATTCACGGTTAATGAATAGGAGTATTCCAATACTATGTGGATCGGCTTGTTTGTGGTCTTTATCGATGACATCCTTGTGTACTTCTATACGCACCGACCGCGCTAGCCAGTAGTCGAGCTAAAAATCAACAAAAATTTATATATAACTAAAGCTCTACTACTGTCGTAGTCAAGCTACTGCAGTATAGTGGTCTAGGGTCGAACACGGGGATGGGTTTTCATCCTAAAGAATTGATACATGAGTGTAAAAATTCGTAAGGCTTTCTTATTTGGATCTGATGCTTTAAAAACAAGTGAGTAGTTTGAAAACTGAATAACTGTAAAGACTGAAAATGAAGTGTGAAAAAATTAACTTTGAAGATTAGGGTCACTAACTTGGTAACTTAGGGCAAACAAGTGTCCTCGGTTTTATCCGCTATGACAAGCAACTTATGAACCCCGGTATAACCGGGATCTATATGTTTAACTAGCAAACCTCACTCCAACAACAACCTATTTCAGTCAACACAGGTAGCATGGTGCCATGGCTCAGCTTGAAACCCAGCATTAAATATCATTTCAGAGGCTCGTAGCCATCTCATCTAATGAACCACAATGTGTTCTAGCAATAAGTATGTAATCAGATCCTAAAGCATGGAGAGTATTGGCCAAATCAATAAATATCAAAGCTATTCAACCCACTTGAGAAGATGAGGACCATAACACAAGCACTGCGGACTTTCGCACAAGAGCACAACATGCATATGTCCCACAACCAAGCTAGCTCCTTCCTCTCTTCAAAGAAAGGAGGCTTAGCCAAGCATCTCTTGAGTTGTCATCCTCAAGAGGGGTGTTTGGCAGCCTAGAAAGTAAGGAAAGAGGAGAGAAGAGGAAAATAAAACCCCAACTAAAGCTACCGAAACTTTATTTACAAAAATGAAAACTTAAAATTTCTTTCGCCTCCCAAATTGTTGCTTAGGCTTACAAAAAATGTAGTGGGCTTATATGTCACTCAATATATGAAAATACCAAAAGCTTAACACTCATGTACTCAGACAAAGGAGTAATACAATCAAATTTGAAGTCGGTTGGCATTAATTACAAAAACATGACAAGGTAATAAATTTTTATTAGGTCGAAGAATTTCCCTAGGTAGCTTAAATCAACAGCATAGAGCTGCAATGCAAAATTTCACACAGTGCAGATTGCTATTAATAAATTTCCGCTCAGCTTAATAAATTTGTGTGGTGAAGAGTTACTGAGCCTACAGAACGTTTTTAGCAAAAATCTTGGTTCAATTTAATACCGTCAATTACGAATTTGCAAATTTTCAGCTTAAATCCAGTGAATTTTTCGCGATCCCAAATGAAATTTTCTGTGCGTTTAGCGAAAATTTGGATTGTCGTCCTTCACCGCATTGCTCTCCCGTCCACTCCGCACGATTTTTCTTCACTTTCATTGCCTTTCATTGATTCATGGGTTGATTGATGGCTGAAAATTGGGGTCGATCTTCATGATTCATCACTTGTCTCGAAATTGAACTCCCAAAGTATACAAAAACCTGCAAAACAATCAAAAACACCCTCTAAACGGCATAAGTGATACTAAGAAGACTTGAACACTTCAAGAGAATGACATGATTAATGCGCAAAGCACTCAAACCTATCTAATATAGGGTTCAAAATTGCACTTTTTGGGCATTAATCACACCCCAACCGAAACGTTGCTAGTCCCTTAGCAATGCAAAACTAAAAGGAGATGCATGTGGTGATTTCAAAAGGTTATGATTCAAAAGGTAAATGTACATAAACATTTGCCTTTAAACTCGAAAAATTGACATCAAAGTTGTAAACTGATATGAAAGAACTAAATCCATACAAGAACAATTCTAGGTCAATCTTGGATCCACGATTCTCAACTTGAATTTCCACCTAAGTCTAATGGTTCTTTATATAACCAGATTAAGCCAATAAATTGCAAAATTTGTTCCCTCCCAACCTAGCACCGACATACCTTAAAGCCATTGAACAACCTAGATAAGGATAGATACGCACTCTTCTTTTTTTCAACTATAATGTAGGGGTGCAATGCTTGTGCCGACTTCACCAAAGTCCGTAACGGGGTCCAATCGATGACTCCTGAACCACTAAGGTTTAGGGCACCGTCAATAGGATCAATGACCACTAACTCCACGTGCTTCACCCGACTTCATATGACTCTGAAAATCAAGCACCACAATTCGTTATCTCACCTATCCACCCATGTAACGAACACTCAACATGACCCCAAACTTCACTCATATTAGGGCATCAGGTTTCAAAGGCTTTCGCCATACACCCCGCGGACCGTGCTCGGGTTTCAAGGCAAAACTTCACGACTTTATTTTTTTTTTTTCTTTTTGGAAGACAACATTGGTCTTCAAGTATGGGTAACACAAACCTATCTTAGGTTGCCAACATGCTTAAGGCCGGCTATGCAAAGATAAAGGAAGTAAACAAATTCACAGCCTATTGAAATCATCTGGAGTGCAGTGTGTGAATTAGCCTAAGGGAGAAATGTTCAAATTGAGCATGCTGGAACTTCAACTGACCAAAAATTATTTCAAACATGGAATTTGTTCTAACATAAAGGTAACATGCAAGGTTTCACTTTTCACTGACTTAAATAAAATTTAAATTATTAAAATTGACTAAATTAAAACAAAAAGTAAAAATTGTTTGAAATAAGTAATTTGGTTTCAGGAGAACACCAAATCACCTCAATTTCAAAATTTGAACAAAGGAGGGTCAGAGAATTTATTCCTCAACCCTGGCGGCTCCAGTCGACCATGGTGTCGACTCCATTAGTGACTGTCCCCACCCAGACTCAATGAACAATTGCCCTTCAGTGGTTATTGATGGCACACACACAACCTCTTCACCGGTTGAAGAGAACCCAGTAATTCTTGGTCATTCAAATTTCCCATGATCCCGACACGACCGGAAGTATGCATCACACACCCACTTGATTTTCATCTGATACTAGCTTGTGCTGGTTGTTCAAGTGGAATATGTTCAGTTCCAATGTCATATTGCCAAACGTAAGTTGCATGACTCCATTCCGGCAATTGATGATTGCATCGGTCGCCGTAAATGGTCTTCCAAGATGATTGGTACATGATTGGGTTCACTTTGTAATCGCCTGTCAAGCACCACAAAATCCACCGGATAGTAGAATTTGTCTATCTTCACTAAGACATCCTCAACTATCCCCTTAGGATTTTCACTCCATCTATCTACCAATGAGGTGCAGGATGTTGGCCTGCTTAAATTCACCTACCTTAGACCTTAACCGCTTGTATACCGAATACTAAAGATGAGGTTCACACTGCTCCTAAACTGCTAATGATTTCTATGCAATTCTACCAATATTTGACCGAATCGTGGGAGATCCCTGATCCTTGTATTTGACAGATATTTACTTTGATTATGGCAATCGACTTGTTCAAGAAGAAATGCCTTTTTCTCAATGCTCATCCTTCTGATTATGCAAAAGATCTTTCAAAAAATTTTGCATGGGTTGGGACTTACTGATTATATCCAATGTGTATGTTAACCTTCACTGGCCTTAAGACCCTTAAAATGCCCGCTTGTCGAGACGCCTTCTCTTCTGCCTCTAAGTGCTTGTGGAAATGGAGGTATGCGTATTTTATTGAATCCTCCTTTGTAGAATATACCTGGGGACAGTAATTCTTCCCGCTCTAGGTTCTTCAACAAGTTTTCGCATAGGTTGATCAACCTCTTCACTCCAGTATACCTTAATCATCCATTCCTAATTGTTGGATGATCCCACCATGAATTCCTTTAGGATTTGGAAGTGTTTAGAAGGAACCTCCCCTTTCTTGCACCCCAGCAACTTGTTGATCTTGGTGATTGAATGTAGGTTGTCAATTTTCTGGTCGAGATTGCTCTCAAGCCCATCTATTCTTTATTCAAGCAGGTTTTCTTACGCATCAACTTCGTGCCGCTTGCACATTGAATCCTTTTAAGTTCTCAACAAAGTTGCCTACCACCTTACTCAAATTCAATATGGCTTGTTCCAATCGGAGAAGAGTGATGGTGGTTGTTGTGGTTGAGAGGGGGTACCAAACTGAGGTTTGGTCCCTGGGGGTACATAAGTAGGGGGTTGGGCCTGCTTTGGTTAGGGTGATTCCTCCAATTGAATTGTAAGTATTGCCATATGGAGCATTGGATTGTTGTGGTTTGAACTGTCCACAAGGTTTGCACATTCTCGACACCAAATCCTTCACTCGCAGGGCCATAGGACATGGTTCACCGGGTGCAATGTGGATTGAAATTGGTGCAAGGGATTGGACTGTAGATTTTTAGTCTCTTGGAGCTGTTTACTGGGTTCCTCCACTTTCTCCTTGCTAGGTTGAAATCCTAGCTCTCATCTCTATTTCTTTTGGCAATGCATACATCCCACCCCTTGGGTTAACTCTGTGGGTCTCATCCCTATCCAATTTCTTAGGGTTAGGCTCATCCTCAAACTTTCAAGTTTTCAGCCACGTAATTTAAAAAATCCATGGCTTCATCAGGATGTTTGCTTAGAAAATCTCCTCCACACATGGTTTCCAAAAGCTGCCTCATGGCAGGAGACATACCACCATAAAAGTGGTTCACCAACATCCAAGTGTCAAACCCATGATGTGGGCATGCACTGATGGTTTTGGCTAAATCTTTTCTCCCCAACACCGGTAAAATCTCACCATCCTAGGTCGCAAAGGTGTAAATTGCCTTTCAAATTATTAGTCTGTGAGCACCGAAGAACTTCTTCTCAGGAATTCTGCCTACAGCTCTGCCCAATTTCTAATGGATCTAGGCTCTCAAGGAGCTAGCCAAATCTTGGCCTTGTCTCTTTAGGGTCAAGTGGAAATGCTTCAACTTAAGCAACCATGTCAATCATACCTTCCTTAAAAGTGTAGTGAAAACCTCCTCAAAATCCCTTATGTGAGTGTATGGATTTCATTTTCTCCATACCATGATATGTGGGGAGTAGAGGTACCAATAGCCCCCACTGCTACACTCGCCAGAGGTATGATACGAAGATGGGCACTAACTCTAGGGAGGGTGGATGTGATCCCTCACGGTTCTATTAGTCGCTTGATCTCACGGGGTTCCGTGTCGACTCAAGTTCTTCGTGTACTGATCCATGGTATCGCATGTACACTAACCTCACCGGCTTAAGTCAGTTGTGTACTAATTTAGCCCAGCCACCGATGTGTCTATATCCCATCAAGTTGCATAAACACCTATTACAAAATTTATAGAGACAAAGAAAGAAAGCACCAACAAAGCTGCAGTTAAGATTAACTACAAGAATTAAAACTGATCAAAGCAAAAAACAAGGTAAAGCATCGTGCAAAGTGATGGAAAACTGCGCTTCCTGCAACTCGAGTGACAAAAAGGGGTAAAAGGTTACCTTCTCACTTGTGATGTTGGATCACAAGTACACTTCAATCCTTACCATTCAGCTTACACCATCCCCGACAATCCGCCAATCGATTCGTGTCACAAAGTAGGTTGAGCTAAAATCAACAAAATTTATATACACCTGCAGCCTTACCACCGCCGTAGTCAAGCACGCAAAGATAGTGGTCTAGGGTCAGAACATCGGGATGGGTTTTCATCCTAAGAATGATACGCATGAGTGTAAAAAGGTAAGGCTTTCTATTTGGACTTTTTGGATTTGCTTTAAAAACATTGAGTAGTTTGAAAACTGAATAACTGTAAAGACTGAAAATGAAGTGTGAAAAATTAACTTTGAAGATTTAGGTCACTAACTTGCAACTGAAAAACAAGTGTCTCTCGGTGTCCGCGGTTATGACAAGCAACCTTATAGCCCCCGGTATAACCTGGATCTTATGTTTAACTAGCAAACCTCACCCAAACAACAACTCCTATTTGAGTCAACACAGGTAGCATGCAGCTATGGCCCTTTTTCAGTTTGAAACCCTAGCATTAAATATCACTTAGGCTCGTAAAGACCATTCACTAAACTCACGCTGCATCTATAAAGCAATAAGCGCGCAATCGCATCCTAAAGCACGGAGAGTATCGCCAAATCAATAACATTCAAAAAGCTATTCAACCCCACTTGAGAAGACGAGGACCATAAATACAGTACCGGTGGACTTTCGCACAAGAGGACAACATGGCTATGCCCCACAACCAAGCTAGCTTCCTTCCTCTTTCAAACAAGGAGGTTAAGCCAAGCATCTCTTGAGTTGTCATCCTCAAGAGGGGTGTTTGGCAGCCTAGAAAGTAAGGGAAAGAGGAGAGAGAAGAGAGGAAAAATAAAACCCTAACTAAAGCTACGAAACTTTATTTACAAAAATGAAAACTTACAAATTCTTCTCTCCCCCAAATTGTTGCTTAGGGTTACAAATGGGAGGCTTATATATGTGCCACCTTTATCATATGAACAAAAAGTCAACACTCAAGCAAAACAGTGGACAAAGGAGTAATACACCAAATTTGAAGTCGTTGGCATTAATTACAAAAACATGACAAGGCACAAATTTTGCTAGGCTTACACTCCCTGTGGTAGCTTAAATCACTGTGCATAGCGAAATGCAAAATTTCTGCTAGGCAAGCAGATTTCCTCATATAGCGAAATTTCGCTAGCTTACGAAATTTGTGGAGTAGCCAAAAGCATGAAATTTCGCTTAGAATAGTGCTTTAGTTAAAATTGGCTTAAAATTGCCAATTTCGCCGAATCTTAGAAATTTTAATTAAATCCTCATACAGCCTTTCTTAATCCAAGCGAATTCGCAGCTTAGCAAAATTCCGTGTGGATCGCCGCCCTTCACGCATTGCCTCCTGTCCTCCACTGCATCGATTTTTCTTCACTTTGCCTTGGTTCTTTCATTGATTCATGGGTTGGATTTGGCTGAATCAAGATGACTGCGATTGTCACACCCAATTGAATCTGCTGTGCACCCATAAACAACTCATCAAAAACACCCTCTAAACTAAGATAAGTGATACTAAGAAGACTTGAACACTTCAATTATAATGATATGATTAATGCGCAAAAGCACTCAAAACCAATTCAATATAGGGTCTTCGTAATTGCACTTTTTTGGGCATTAATCATGCACAAGAACATGAACAACATCTCGAGAATAGTCACGGATGCGAAAGCAATGCCAAATCCCAAAATGAATTTCATATTGTTGTTTCCTTCCTAGGTCATATTGTAGGTCGCTTGAGGGTATAAGAGTGGAACCTATAAAGATTGAGTCGTTAGGCTGAAACCACTCTAAATGTAACCGAGGTGAGAAGTTTCTTCGTGCGCTATTAGGATATTATAGAAGACTCAGAAAGGATTCTCGTTATGCTTCATTTCACCAAATTACCAGAAATGAGTAAAGTTTGAGTGGACGATAAATGTTTATAATATTTTTGAATAGTTGAAAGAAAGACTGCTGAAGCACCGTGGATTTACTCAGCCTACCTCTGTGAAAGAGTATACTCTACATAAAGTGGATGCTTTCAGCATTGGCTCGGGGACGTGGTGTTAATGCAAGATGGGAAAGTGGTGGCTTATGTATCCAAGCAGTTGAAACCATAGGAACAAAATTATCCTACTCATGATCTAGAGTTGGTTGCAGTAGTGTTTGCTTTGAAAATATGGCGACACTACTTACATGGGGAAAAGTGTAGAATTTACACAGATCACAAGAATCTCAAGTACTTGCTGACTCATAAAGAATTAAATTTGAGATAGCGGAGGTGGTTAGAGTTATTAAAAGATTATGACCATATAATAGACTATCACCCCGGAAGAGCTAATGTGGTAGCAGATGCTTTAAGCCAAAAGACAGTGACAACGATGTCACTTCAACACGTTGAACGAGATTTATAAATGACGGAGCTTGTTTAGCTCAATTAACAATGTAACCTATTTTAAAGCAAATGATGATAAGTGCGCAGAAAAATGATGTAGAGTTACAGAAAAAGGTACAGATGGTCAGAGATTGTGATAAGACTGATTTTTCAGTAAAAGAAACTGAAAGTTTGTATTTTTAGAACATAGTATGTATGCCATATGATAAAGAGCTAAAGAAAAAGTTGCTATTTGAAGCTCATAATACCGTATTTACCATGCATCCTGGAGGTAATAAGATGTACCAGGATTTGAAACAGCATTATTGGTGGAAAGGAATGAAAAGAGATGTGACAAAGTACGTGTCTAAGTGTTTGATGTGTCAACAATTTAAAGTTGAACACCAAGTCCCAACAGGTATGTTGAATCCCTTTCCAATTCCTCAATGGAAGCAGATAACATTACCATGGATTTGTGTTGGGTTTTTCCTCACACAACGTAAACATGACTCGCTTTAAGTGATTGTTGATAAGCTCACAAAGTCTACCATTTTATACAGTGAGGATGGACTATTCCTATGCACGGATCATCAAGAAATATACGTGGATGAGTTATGCGATTGCATAGTGTATCGTTATGCATTGTGTTGAATAGAGATTTTCATTTTACATCGAGGTTTTGGAAGGAACTACAGTCAACCTTGGGTACTTGGCTGAATTTTAGTACAACATCCAATTCACAGATAGATGGACAGTTAGAGAGATTGATTCAAGTACTCGAAGACATGCTTCGAGGTTGTGTCATGGAATTTCCTTGGAGTTGGGATAGGTATATTCCATTATTAGATTACCCCAGTATAACAATAGTTATCGACAAGTATTGGCATGGCACCATCAGAAGCTTTATATGTCGGAGATGTAGAACTCACTATTGGATGAGTTGAGATGAGCATGGTGATTAGTCGAAACATAGTAAATATCTACAAAGAGAAAGTCTGATTATTGAAACCCAAGGTTAAAGCGGTATGTCTTGACCACATCCATGATGGCTAGAAAGTCCCAAGGTGATATAAGGATATGCTGCGGTGGCGGTGGTGCGATGGAGGATGAACCAGCTAAGTCAGCAAGAGATGGAATGTGAGACGAGGGGCGCGGAGGCTCGGATGGGGATAGGATCTGTAGGGCGTGGCGCAGGCGGTGTGGAGCAGGAGGGTGAGTCTGGGCTGGAGGTGGAAGAATTTGGGCGAAGCCCCTCGGTCGGCCACGGCACAGGAAGGCGCTGCTCAATTGTTGGAAGGTCCTCGCTGGTGGGTCCTCCAGCATCATCCGGGGCTAGAGATGAAAATGGCGGGGCGCATCGCTCGATCAAGTCATGACTACATCCACCGTCTGTGACGCTACGATGCGGTATTTCGGTGAGAACCCATTATGCTCAAGGACCTAGCATAGGAGCCTCGGGAATAGCAGAGGGATGGACTCAGCTTGTGATAAACTCCTGTGATGGTCCTTGTCCTTGAAATGGAACAAGGAAGTCATGATTAGCTTCAAATGGGACTGAACGAAATCCGCATAAATGGTACAAAGCCTCTAGAATGGCTCCCTTTCCTCTACGTGGTCTTGTGGCGGGAATAGGTTACTTGCCATGAATGCATAATCGATGAGGAGCATGCTCACAGGAAGCTGCTCAGCTTGAATAGGATAGACCGTGACGTGATACGGGAAAGTAACCAAACCATCTCCCGAGGCGAGGATGTGGCCTTGTCTCATCGACGGAGGTGAACCACGGTAAATCAAAGTAGCAATGTCCGTGGCTCTAAGAATCCACACAGAGTCGTAAATCTGGCCCGAATTCTTTGTGGATCGGCTCTCCACAGGAGTCATGGTGTGATAAAACTCCAAAACCACCCGGGGGTAAAAATATTGCCTCGGAGTAGTAAACGACTCCAAGGAATACCTGTGCACTAGCCGTGATCTTTGAGCTGGTCAGCGACGATGCACGGAGATCATTGTAAATCGGAGTGATCTCCTTTGTATGACAATTCGAATTTATGGGAATTGGATCGCAATGGAATAATGGTCTCTAGATCATCGAAGTAAAGGATAATTAGGGAGAGCTTACATAACGGCCCGGAAGAGGTGGTGACTGTGGAGGCACGAGCCTAGAATGGGAGGACTACCTTGGACCAGATGTTCGGGGCCGTTTGGAAGGCGGGGCCCGCCGAGGGGCGGAGTGCTAGGAGAGGGACGACGGGACTCACTCTTGTATTGTACCTGTGGAAGGATCAATGGCTGAGTGCGGTATCATCAAACGGCTAAGATTGGGCATATGGCGATATTGAAATTCCGGACATGGGGCGTCGACAAACAGTACGGAGGTGACGTCATTGTCGGCGGTCGCTCGCCTCACCTTGGGCGAAGCGAAGGCCACCTAATTCTACCATGTTTGGAGGAGGCCGAGGCCCGGTCGTTCTTGCAGTAGGTGTTAAATGTCAGCAAAAATTTACAACCTAAGATTCCTATGCCGTAGCAAAGCTACTATAGTATAGTGGCTCCCCAGGGTCGAACACGGGGATGAGTTTTTCTTCAGTGAGAGAAGAGTTACAGTGCATTGAAAATGGTGTTTTCTTGTTGGATTTATAGGGTTTGTGGAAAATAATGTGTGTGAATGGTTGAAGACTGAAATAGCTGATGTAAAAAGTTAAGAGAAATCCTTGAAGTCTCGGGCCACTGGGCTTAGGGTTCTAGGTTAACCAATCATGTACTCGGGTCTTTATCCTTGCTTTGGGGAGCATGACATATAGTCATTTCCCGAATCGGATCTTCATTTGGCACAAAACCTAAACCGCAAGAGTTTTCTTTTGAAAGATGGCATTTGATTAGGCATAAATGTCTAGCGGTGAAAACACATGCAAAAACCTCTGCTCTGATAACTTAATAGAGCTGACTAAGCGGGCATCAATGGATCTAGTGAAAGTATCCATTTAACCAAGCTTGCCAAATACACATTAGGGAGAGCATGTAAGAGATTTTAACCTATGGTGGTGAGAAGCGGGGCCATAATGCCCTTAAATCACGACATGAGCATGAGAACATGCAGCTAAGCCCAAAATCAGCACCTAGTGGCCTTCCCCCTCAAGGATTAGGGGGGTTTTGCCAAACATCCCTTAATTTGTCATCTTCAAGGGTGTTTTGGCTGCAGCATCTGAAAAGTGAAGGGAGAAGAAGAGAAAATCACCAACAACAGAGGGAGAGGAAGCTTCGTGCCAACTTTCCTTGATTGATTGATGGAGTGACAAAAGTTGATTTGATTACAAGCATGGATGAGCTTATATAGGTGCTCAGTATAAGGAAATTACAAAAGTGTGTTAAAGAACCAAATATACATGAGGCAAACTGTATAAAACCACGAGGTAGGTGGCAATCAGCGGCGCGTGTGATCGGTGTTCGCGAGGTTGCGAAAATTGTGACTGCCCCGAAAGTTCCTGGCTGCGAAAATTGGCAACTACTTGAAATTTACGGGTTACGACTTTACTGATACACTGCAAGAATTTCTGACCTTCTTCTCTTAGTTCTTTTGCTCCAAAAATTCCTCTTGTTGTTCGTCGTCTTAGTTTGGCTCGAGTTCATCGTGCTTGAATTAGTAGAAAATATGAGGATTTAACTGCAAAACTACTAAAAATAGCTACAAGGTGATCGGTAATGGCCAGGGACCCGATATATCAGTGAGTTATTGAAGTCGATTAGTACCTGGCGCATAAAACCTCTTTGTAAGCAAGGCTCGAAATTTTGCTTATTTGGGTACTAATCACTCCCCAATAGAGACATTGCTAGTCCCTTAGCAATGATAAAAGAAGAATATCATCGGAGATATGCTTTTAAAAATGGGTATCTGCATTTAAAAAGTATGTGCAAATAATGCCACAACCTTCGGTATGACAAGTGGGACTATCTGAACCAGCTTGGGAGAACAAATGTCATCTGGAACAGAATTTAGGCGGCATTTATTCTAAGGAAATCATTTGAATTTGCAAAATCTAAGTGTTTTTAGGTGATAGGTTTATACGATAGTTTGCAAAGCTACCTCCCCGACGAACTACTGCTTTAATACCTTAGCGGTAATGACTAAATAGATTCGGTTCCACACTTATTTCATACTTCTATTGTATTGGGTGCAATGCTGAAAACTTGACTTCACAAAGTCGGGTGTAAGCGGATCCTGATGACTCCCAACCAACTAAGGTTTAGGCTTGGCATCGAGTTAAAAGGATCTTTACGACCCATGAGCCTACGGGTTTCACCGGGACTTGAATGATTTCGAGAATCCATTCTGACTTCTTTAAACTCAGCCTGTCCACCCGTGGCGAGCTTTGAGTGGTGACTCCCGGCCCGATTGGCTTAGGGCTGGCGGGCTTTAAAGGCTTTCGCCATATACCCCTCGGAACCGTGCTCGGGTTTCACGGCAAAGTGTTGCAATTTTTCTTCTTTTTCTTTTCTTTTTCTTTTTGGTTTGGAAGACACATTGGCCTTCCATCTTGGGGAACTCTAACCTATTATGGGCCGTCAACGATGCTAAGGCCGATTTTGTAAAGTAAAAGGAGAAAGCAAGCGCTTAGCCGGTGATGAAACTACGCTGACGGGTGTGTGTGGCTAGAGAATGGTAGAAGACGAGTGTGTGCCGGGGTCATCAAGCGACGATAACTCATTCGGGCATGGAACCATTCTAGCATTTGGTATCATACAATGCTTAATTTTTCAATTTCTGGGGAAAGAAGCGAAAACCCGCGACAATATAGGGGCAAAATGAGATCACAGTGTAGAAAAATAGATTTGTATTATATATATCAAGGTGAATTTACAAAATTTTCGACTTTTGCGAAAATAAATAACAAACTCTTCATAAACAAAAATGGGCTTTCTTTGGGCATGTAGTACCAGTAAAAACTAAAAACGAAAGTATGAACATCACTTGCAACACTAATAGTCGGTCGATGGAGCGAGAAGAGTAGTAGGGAAGTGGTGCTTATCCTCGTCGGTGGCTGAAGGGATCATCTCCCGGCTGGGCGAGGGCGGGAAGTCTTTGGCGGGTGAAGTAAATGTGCTGGCTGCGGAGTTCTTGTCCTGACCAAGGAAGCTATGAGGTAGATGGTGGAGAGGTGTTGATCTGCCAGGGAGGGATATTGGAGGCCTGAGCAGGGGCATGCGGAGAGACAGTTGGGAGGCCCAAGTGGCTCTATAGTTGTATGGTAGCTGGATGCAGTATGTTATGACAGCCTCGATCGTGTCATCCTCTGCGAAGTGTGGCTGTGTGAGGGAGTACGCAAATGAAAGGCGTAGTGGCTAGGGAATGTGCGGACCGTCTCCATAAGAGCCAGGAAGTCCTTAAAGGGAGGGTAATGTCTTTGCGAGGCGGTGCGGAGGTGCTCGGCCGGTGTATCTGGCCAGGCGCGTGTATGGGGCTCGAAGGCTCTGGATGGGCAAAGGGCATCGTGGCTTTGAGGAATCGATCCTTTGAATGCTGATGCGTGGATGGTGGAGTTAAAGGCCCGGAAGTGCTTGGTGAAGGAAGGCATTTGGGTGGGGCTCCCCAGGTGGTGCTTTCAGTATAGGAATGGTCCCTCGTGGATATCATGTTGGCTCGTCCTCGTCGATCTGGAGGGAAGATGAAAGGCGCGAGCTGTCGCCACTATCGATAGTAGGGTGGCCTCCTTAACCTGTGCGATACTCGGTAGGAACTTGATATTAACCAGCACGGCATAAAGGCGAGATAGAAGAGGCAGGGACTCAGCGCGAGGGTAGAGTTCGACGGTGGACCCTGTCCTCGAAATGAAATAAGGACGTCATAATACGACTCCGTAGGACAGACGGTACTCCCTCAAATGCGATATAATACCTCCAAGATAGCTCTTCTCCTCTGTACAATATACTGAAGTGGAAACATATTAGACCTCATAATGTGGTATATCGGGGAAAACGCCTGCTTTGCGGGTCTTTGAATAATATCGACCCACCGGTAGTGTCCATAGGAAGCGGACCATCTCACTGGTCGAAGAGATGGGGCCCGCGTCTATGCTTAGGCTGCGTTGGCGAGGACCCAGCTGGTAGATGGAGCGGTTGCGATGTCGGGTAGATGTATCCCTAGCGGAGTCATCGATAGAAAAATGAAGAGCAGTCGGGTTGGCCTCTAGCCTAGATGTCATCGTATGATAGAACTCGATGACAACTTGAGGATAATAGAACTGACGCGGCACCGTAGATGGCTCGGATAATTGTCGGCGCACAAGGAATGGAGTCTCGAGCGCACACAGGTCGCGGTAAATCTTTGAGAGGTCTTAGTAAACCTCTCCATGGAAATCTCTCCCTCTGTAGCTAACATTCCCCGGGATGGGGTCGTAGGGGAAGTAAGGTCGCCTGATGGTGGATGCCAGAGATAAATCTGGGGCTCCGATAATACCCTGATAAGGTGGAGAGGGTGGCGCCTTGGATCTCGAAGAGGATGACTCTCTAGGCTGGGGGTAGGGCCCTCTTGGCTGGTGGGGCCCACCGCGCGGCACGGGAATCTGTGCGGGTGGAGTAGGCCCGACTCGAGTATGATATCTCCTACGGGCGGGGCCACGGAGGGAGAACCCTCGGCATCACCAGCGGCAAGGCTGTTTTAGCGGCCCAGGCGGAGGCTGCGGCGTGAGAGGTGTGCCGGCGGGCATGTAGGCCGGCGCTGTTCGCTGGTGAGGAAATTTGGCAGCTGATAGCTGGGAACTGGGTGGAGGTCACTGGCGGGGGGTGGGGCCACAGCACACCCGCGGCCTGAAAGAATGAGCTCCTCTTGTCTTTGCCATTGATTTCACAGAGGAGAGCAAACTTGAGAGGAGAAAGGTTTTTCATAAATTGGAAAGATGAAGTGTGAATTGAAAATGAAATGGAACCAGGTTTATAAAGGGGAGGAGAGTTAGGTGGGAAGATGTGAAGAATTATGTGGCTTTTAATGACCATTAAATTGGGCTAACAGATTATAAAATTTAATTACGAGGAGGCGGAAGCGGGTTGCCAGGAAGCGAAGGAGTTACGGGGGAGGGCCAGGGCTGGTGTGCGGGGCTGCGCGAAATTTCGTAGGTTGAAAATTTTCCTATGACTTGAGAGATTCTCGAGCTGAATTTTGCACCCTTGAGGCGGAAACACCTGCACTTGTCTGAGCAAAGAATTATGAGAAGTTCATTTAGAAAAATAGAAAAATTCACAAATTTTGGAAATTAAAGGATATTAATGAAAATCTAATTTAAAGTGAAATAAAAGCAAAAAAAAGACTCATTAAAATTTGAGTGGATTCAGTTCCTATAGAACCACTGCTGAGATCTTGATAAGAGTCTCATGGGGGGTCGAGGAGCTCCTCCATCTTTGCGGTGGTGTGCTACGATTGAGTTAAAACTTCTCACATTTGTTAAAGCATTCATGCTCTCTGGTGAATCGTGGTGGCAATGAGATCTTGAAAGTGCTTGATGCGAGTTGATCCTTCATCGAACAACTGTATTAATTCTTCTCTTTGCGATTTACTTAGGCACTATGTTTTCCTTTACGCATTACTGCTAAAGGCGAGCCTCTTATGTCTTAAACCATCTTTATCCTCGGTTGGCTTATCCTTGTTACTTTGAGTGAAAAATGTTGAAGCTGAGTCATGTTCTGCAGAAGGTGTTTGCATGACCGATTAAGGTTGATTATGGCGTTAGATGTACGTAATAGCTCCCAGTATCAGTGGGCACTTGGTGAGTGTTGTGCGCCGTGGCTGCATGTCAAGGCCCACTGAGAAATCCATAGGATAGTAGGAATTTATCTACCTTTACCAAGACATCCTCAACTATCCCCTTTGGTACTGCTTTGATCGATCCGGCCAGGATGGGTGGTGATGGTGAGCTTGACTCTCCGAAACTGCTTTGCTTGTATCACGGTATGGCGGTAGGGTTGACACTAGCTCCCAATCCCGGCAATACCTTGTTTATGCGGAGTCCTCAATGTTGGCGAAATGGTGGGGGTCCTGGATCTTTATTTAACCAAGGTTACGCATTGGATGATGTAGGCTGACTTGCACTCAGATTGAGCTTTCTTGGCTTTCAGCCCCTTTTGGCGCGCCTGAGTCCTTCAGAAATTTAGCATAGGTTGGAACTTGTTTGATCATGTCAAGGAGTGGGATATTCACCTTGACCTGCCTCAGCACTTCCAGGATGCCTTCTTGCTTAGAAGCCTTCTTTTTGCCTCTCAGTGCTTGGGGAAATTGGGGCATGCTGCTCATCGAGATCCTCTTTAATGAATATGTGTTCGAACTCCTCTTCCTCATTTTCTTTGGTTTTTACGTAGGTTTGGGCATCGGTATCAATTTCCTTACCATCCTCAAGGTGATAATGGCTTGGACTTGCATTGACTTTGGTGCGAGCTCATTTAGCATAGCTTAGTTCATGCACTCCCTTAAGATTGGGTAGTGCCTGAGAGGGGAATCTCCCTTTCTCCTGTACCTGTGGCTGATTGTTCAAGATACTTATGGATGACTGCATGGTATCAATTTTTTGATTTAGGCTTTTGTGAAGCTCATAAATCCTTTTATCCATAGAGCTCTCCACCTTTTCTATTCTTTGGTTTATCTGAGCATTGATAGTTTTACGCTCTCTAATTCCACCACCTTGCTTTCAAATTCATGATAGCACCTTCGTGGTGATGAAGTTGGTTCTTTAGCCTTTCTTGAGAAGGTGGACCCACGTCTTGTCTTCAGCGATGTGCCGCTTGGAGGAGCATTACGGGAGGTTTAGGCTTCAGTGGGTTGGGGTGGTTCTTAGGTTGGGATTATAAGTGTTGCCATGCGGGCATCAATTGTTGTCTATTTTGGCCTGACATTTGCATTTTCAGCCATTAAATCCCTTGCGAGGAAATTGGACAATGCTCTCCTTGACTATTTGGTAGATTGACAATTGAAACATGGTTAGCTAGGCATAGATGCCTTAGTCACTGCCCGTACCTCTTGGTGATTTCTCTGCTCAAGTTCTTCCATCTTTCTGTTTAGGGTGGACAGTTTAGCTTTTATTTCCACATCCTCCGTCAGTGAAAAAATGCCTCCCCTCGGGTTTACTGTTGGTTTCATTTTCTGTACCTCCATTGGGTTCGGCTCATCCTATCCCTTGGAGGTTTCAGCCACGTAGTTCAAAAAGTCCATGGCTTCATCGAGTTTTTCTTTGAGAAGTCCCCTCCACACATGGTCTCCAGAGTTGTTTCATGGAAGGGGACATTCCATCGTAGAAGTGGTTCACTAGCATCCATGTATCAAAGCCATGGTGAGGGCATGCAGCGATGTGGTTTTCAATACCTTTCGACAACACGATAAAATTTTCCTTTGTCATGAGCTCTGAGGGTGTAAATCTTCCTCTTCCAGATTGTTGATCTTATGGGCCTTTGAAAATTTTTAAAAATTACGCGCATCTCGGCTGGTTTCGATGGTCCTTGGCCTTAGTGAGTTAAGCCAAATTTTGGCTTTATCTTTGAGGTAGAAGGGAAGGCTTTCGGCAGGCAAGTCCATATCAAATGCACCCTCCTTAAAAGTAGTGCAAACCTCCTCGAAATCCTGAATATGTGTGTATGGATTTTCGTTTTCCATACCATGAAAAGTCGGGAGCAGGGGCACCAAATAAGGTCTCACTACCATATCCTCTGTAGGGGGTATAATGCATGAGGGTGCACTCACCCTTGGTGGGTGTGTGGCGTCCCTCATCGATCGTAGGCATTGGGTTCCCAGATGAACCCCACAATGGCTGCTATTCTTGAGGTGGGGTCTCCATTCGATTGGTGTGCGAGCTTCTTCCACCCGGCCCGGATTGATTAGAGCTAGCACTCCAATCACACTGCGGTATTTCTGTCCCATATTGTGCCCGAACACACGAAAGCAGAGACCGACCAAAAACAAGACTAACAAAAAGGTTAAGGTTAGCTAAAATCAAAATAGGGGGTAACAGTCTACACAGTGAAGTTTTCAAACTCCCTACAGTGAAATTTTCAAATTCCCCAATAGTGAGCTGCTAGTAGGGAAAAATGATAAAAAAAAAAAGAAAAAAAGATTGCACCAAAACTTGTGATGTGGCGTCAAAGTTCCTTTATTTTTTCTCGCTGGGCACCATCCGTAGCGACACCATTTGATTACGTTCTTGCCAAGTAGGTGTTCGAATCAACAAAATTTATAACCTAGGATTCCTACTTGCGACGTAGCAAAGCTCTTTGCGGTATAGTGACTCGGTCGGGTACACGAGGATATGGGTTTTCTTCGTGAGAGAGAGAAGGATTCTGATGCGTGAAAATGGTGTTTCTCGTTTGGATTTATAGGGTTTGTGGAAAATAGTGTGTGTGAATGGTTGAGGACTGAAATAGCTGATGTAAAAAGTTAAGAGAAATCCTTGAAGTCTCGGGCCACTAGGCTTAGGGTTCTAGGTTAACCAATCATGTACTCGGGTCTTTATCCTCGCGTTGGGGAGCATGACATATAGTCATTTCCATAAACCGGATCTTCATTTAGCTTTAAAACCTAAACCTTAAGAGTTTTCCTTTTGAAAAATGGCATTTGATTAGGCGTAAATGTTCCCAGAAGTGAAAACACATCTACGAAGCCTACTCTGATAACTAGCCAGGAGACAACTAGCTGGGCATCGGTGGATGCAGTGAAAGTATCCATTGAACCCAGCTTTCCCGAATACATTAGGGAGAGCATGCTTAGAGATTTTAACCTATGGTGAGAAGCGGGGCACGAAATATGCCCTTAAATACATACATGAAGAGCATGAGAACATGCAGGTAGCCCCGAAATCAGCACCCGAGTGGCCTTCCCTCAAGGATTAGGGGTTTTGCGAAGCATCCCTTGATTTGTCATCATCGAGGGTGTTTGGCCTACAAATCTGCAAGAAAGTGAAGGGAGAAGAAGAGAAAATCACGATAGCGGAGGGAGAGGAAGCGTTGCCCAGCTTTCGCTTGATTGATTGATGGAGTGACAAAAGTTGGTTTGATTACAAGCATGGATGAGCATATAGGTGCTCGATATAAGGAAATTACAAAGTGTGTTAAAGAACCAAAATTACATGAAAGGGGGCAAACTTGTATAAAACCACGAAAAGTGGGTGGCCGATCAACGAGGCATAGGTGGCGGTGTTCGCGGGTTGCGAAGGTGGCACTGAAATTTCACAGGCTGCGAAAATTGGCAACCTGCGAAATTTACAGGTTGCAAACTTTTGCAACCCTGCAAAAATTTCTACAGGCTTCTTCTCTTCAGTGCTTTTGCTCCAAAATTCCTCTGATTGATCAGCTAGCTTCTTGAATTTGGCTTGGGTTCATCGTGGCAGATCGAGCGAGAAAATATGAGGATTTAACCATGAAAACTACTAAAAATAGCTACCAAAGGTGATCGATAATAAGTAGGGACCCGATGTATCAATTGAGTTATTGAAGTGATTAGTACACAAAAAAGCGCATAAAACACACTTTATAAACAAGGCTCGAAATTGCCTTGTTGGGTATTAATCACGGGCTTAGAAATGATTCGACGTGCCAGGTGAGGAGGAGCACGCGGATGAGTTGAAAGAAAATGAAAATTAAAGGAGAAGGGAGGGGTTTAAAAGGAGTTAGACCTTGAAAGGCTTTTGGTTCAGCCTTGCAATGCAGTAAGACGAAGAGGCTTTTGGTTTAGCTTTTCGCGTAAGCAAATTTCGCGTAGATGGCAATTCGCGCGAGGGCCCCCGCTGAGATGGCCTCCCTCAACAAAACTCACCTGCAGGATAAAACAAAGTAGAAAATTAGGCAAAATAACCAAATTTAAAAAATAAAACTAAGCTAAATATGCAAAAAGAAAAATTTATCTAAAGAAATAAAAAAAATAATAATAAAAGAAAAGAAAAATTAAAAACAAATTTTGAAGGAATGAGTTTGGTCTCAATGGAACCCGACCTAACAGTAGCGATGAAGGTCCACGAGGAAATTCGAGGAGAATCTTCTCACACTTTGTCACGATTAATCTTGCGTAGCATAGGGGCTCCACTCTCTACCCGTTGACCTTAGACACTCTGTTATCATTTGGGTTGGTCTACTTATGACCATTAGAGGGTATGTACTTGATGAATGATGAATGGTCGATCCGTAATTTGAGCTTTGCGGGAAAGAAGTGGAGTTTGGAGTCGTAAGAGTAGGACTTGGTTGATTGAAGTTCTTAAGCGGGCTATGGTGATCCATGCCACTTCTTTAATTTACGTCGCCACATTTTGAATTGAAGTGGTGTGATTTCCTGCCAGGCTCTTCTAACTCATTGAGATCAAGGAGTCTTTTAAGGCCCGGCTCTTCCCATGTCCGTATTCAAATTTTTATTGCCCGCTACGCCTTATATTCCAATTTCCCCTGGGTAGGTGGCATGCCTTGCCATAAACTGGCGATAGGGACATTCAGGGATGGTCTTGTAATAACATTGCACGGCATGCTGAGGAATCCGAGCTTGAGGGCTAATCGCTGCTGTGAGTTCACCACTTTCATCGGTATGGTCTTGATTTCCTGTTGGCTAACTCGCGTAGCGGTTTGAGGATGATAAGGGGGTGGCCACCTTGTGCGACTGCTTGGATGGGATCTTTTCAAGGTTTGTTGCGAAATGTGAACCTCCGTCGATTTATGGCTTTGAGGGACCCAGATCTGGAGAAAATCATTCTCATGAAAATTTGAATCTGACCTTGTGATCTGTTTGCTCTGCAGAAAATTCTTGGCTATTCGACACATGAGTCGACTCGTGACAATGTAGAAGTATATTCGGAAGAGTAGGAAATGGTCCATGAAGTGATGCTGAAGCGTCGATAACGACCATGAGAATAGTTCGGTGGCATCGTGTGACGGCGAGTTTCCCCAACCTTTGGCATTTGTCGCGTTGTTTTGCACATAGTACGAGGCGTCCTTAAACAAAGAAGGCGATAAAAGCACACTGCTAGCACCTTCATTGCCATTTCTGGGAAGCGGAAATGACATCCACATGCCTTGTCATGGCATTTGAGTATCCTTCTTGTTCTCCTTCCTTTGCACGATTGTTTGATCAACCGCAGTGTTGGGCAAATAGGGTTAACTCCCAATAGTAGGAGTGGACTTTTTGCATGGAGCTTCTTGTCTGTGCTTTCCATTATGTTAGCAACTCCCCACATTTACCAAAGTTAGTAATGTGGGCGAGCCCGAGACCTTGTCCAGTAGAGACTTTCTTTTAGGAATTCATCCTTAGATTGGAGGTTGTGGTTTTGTGTGCTATGGTTAGTGGAAAGATGATCGGCGACCTTGGCACCACACCCTTCTTATCCCAATGCGAGTTTGAACTCCTATAGTAAGAGGACCCATTTGATAATCCTAGCCTTGGCATTAGCGGAGTGGTGAATCATTTCAAAAGGTGAATGATGTGAAGATGATTATATCGACTCGATCAAATAGGCATGAAACAATGCAGGGCATGGAGCAGCTTTGCCGGCGAATTCTTTCTCGGTGGTAGTGTAATTTCATACCGAGCTTCATTAATGTTTTGCTGCATTGTAGCCATATCTGGTTTTCCTCGCTCTTATTTGCTCCAGAAGCAGCTCGAAGCAGCGAGTCCACTTGCATCGCCACGCTAACCTCAAAGGCATTCGCAGAGTTAGGGGCCCTCACTATTGGTGCAGTGGTCAAGTAAGCCTTGAGCTCTTCAAACCTTTGTTGGCATTCTACATCCCACTCAAACTTGGCATCTTTTTCTAGAAGCTTATAAAGTGGCTTGGCGATTTTTGAAGTCACAATATAGACCTTACATAGAAGCACGCATCTTACCGAAGAATTGCCTCATTGTCTTGCATTTAGTGGGGAGAGGGTAATTTAGAATCAGTTGGTGCGTATCACTTCAATTCCGCTCTCATGATGACATGTCTGACTTCATTCCTTGGTTCACTATGAATTGACACTTTTCGATTCGGCCAGGTTGCTTCTCGATGCATCTATGTGAGACCGGTTCCCCAGTCTGGATCAGGCATTATTAACTTTTCCGTGACGTGATATCATCCATGTAAACCTCCATAATTCGTTCTACTAGGTCACTAAAAATACTGAGCATATATCGTTGGAATGTGGCAGGGGCATTACACAGGCCGAAGGCATCCTCTTGTAGGCATATGTGCGAGAGCAGATGATGTGAAATCTTGTCACGATAAATGCACGGTAATTTCAATTTGGAAGTAGCCTAAATAACCGTCGAAGTAGAAGGGGTGACTTGACTCTTTCGGGAGCTGATTCATGAAAGGTAGAGGAAGTGATCTTTCTTGTCTCATTCAATCTTGTATGTCAATACATACCCTCGCTTTGTAAGTAAAGCGGGTGGGAATTTCTCTGTTTTGCGTTTTGCCTTGTAGTTACCCTTGATTTCTTGAGCCGCGACTTGGGTTGGGCTCACCCAGAGTCTTATCAAGATATGGGGTAAATAATACCATTGCAGCAACTTCATATGACTTCAATGCAAATTACCTCCTGTGTCAGGATTCAGATCCTCCTCTGTAATTTTGCTAACAACTTTGTCTCTGCAAATAAATGTGATGGAGTGATTGTTGAAATTTAATACCTTTCATCAGAGTACCACTTTAAAAACAGTATTCTCTAGGGATTTGTAGCAGATTGTCTTCCTGTGGAGTGCTAAACAATGATGATATATGCTTGGACAACATGAACTATTTGTCCGTATTTTAGTTCCACGAGGGCTTGAGATCCGGTATTGAGATTCATTTCTTCCTCGTCAATAGAGGTAGAATTCCTCTTTTTTTTCTGATTGCCATATACTAAACTCATGCTTTAGGGTCATGTTGCTTTTCTGAGTTGTCGGACAACTCTTGGTTTATCACATCTTGCCACTTCTTTGCTTGTGTGTTCTTGAAATTGTGTCTGTGTGAAACTTCTTCACGGTCATCCCTCCATTGGTTGCATATGCTTTTACTTGAGTGGAAGATATTAGTTCAAGGTCATGTTTAAGGTGAGTTATAACCCATTTCGACAATTTATAATGGCATTCGGTAGCGAGGTGGCTTCCGTCATGTTGGTACATGGTTATTTGGCTGCGGCTCTATGTACAGTAAGGCAAAAATCTTTGGATAGTAGAATTTGTCCACTTGTATTAAAACATCCTCGTAGTCCTTTGTGTTTTTTTAATAGACTGTCGGTAGGAAACGAGTGTGATGGAAGTGGGCTTAAGTTCTCCCCGAACCAGTTGTTTGTACATTGAATATGACGTGGGTTCCATGAAGCTTTAGCTCCCAGTAGTAGTGCTTTTCCAACCTGAAGTGCTTCAGATGGCGAAGATGGTGGACACCACGGATCTTTGTACTCAGGAGTCTTGAACTGATGATAGCCACGACTTGTAGTTTAAAGACATCTTATTGACATTTGGGCCTATCTTCTGGGTGCGGGTCATGTGCGTAAGTGGGGACGCGTCGTATGTCAGCAGGGATGTTGACTTCCACTTGCCTTGCATCTGTATTTTATGTCACGGTTGGTATTTTTTTCTTGTTTTTAGTGCTTATGGAAAAGGAGGGGTGTACTCTTATTCACTTTGTATCCCCCTTTTGGTGCCTCATCTGAGCTTGGGTTCGACTACATTTGGGATCTTCCCTTCTTGGTTTGGGTGGATGACGACTTCTCTACTACTCCTCAAAGTGACCACTTTTGCCGTCAATTTTGAGATTTGGGTCGGCCGTGAGGAGCTTGGTCTGTACCCCCTGATTCGGTGCCACGGTAGGGGGTGGCGAGGTCTGGCAAAATTTGTATATCTGAGTTCCTCCTATTCTTGTAGTAGTCAATTCTTTTGGCGTGCATGATCTAGATCGATTTCACAGGGATGGGGTTTCTTAAGTATGAAATGAGTTTGAGTGAAATCGAAAGCTGGTGATTAAATTTCGTTTTGGGGTTTGGTTAAAAACGGGGGAAGTGGTTTGAAAGCTTAATGACATAAGCGAAGTTAAGTGGATGGTACAGAGCGAGAAATTGTAAATGGTTTCACTTGTACAAACTTGGAAATGGTAAGCGAAATTGTAATCTTTGAATGGTAAAAACTGAAATTTAAATCTTTGATAATTAAAAACTGAAATTTAAGTGAAGAAATTGCTTTTTGAAGAATTAGGTTACTAACTTGGCAAGCTAGAGGCGACACATGTCCTCGAGGTTTTATCCTCTGATTTAGTCGGCCACGGGATACGGTTATGGCCCTTTTGTTTAAAGCCTAACATTCCATTATCGACTTTTTAAGAAGCGGTAAAGACCATCTAAAGAATCACGGTGCATCTCTCCCACCCGAAACTACTTGAATCCTAAAGCATGAGTATTGGCCAAAACAATAAAGTCAATGTTATTTAACTGTTTGAAGAACCTAACATGTAAAATGCTACCTCGAGGAGAGTAAGGACCATACAAGAGCCACGGTACCTCACACATTAAGCAAACACTTTGGATCTAAAGCATGGAGTATTGGCGAGACAATAACATCCCACATGTTGGCATGCAGCGAGTTTTTTGAAGATAAAGGGCCATAATTACACTACAGTGGCTTTGATACATGGGGACCAAGCATGCTTAAGCCCCCTTTGCCGAGCTAGCTTCCTTCCTCTTCAAAGGAAGGAGGCTTAGCGAAGCATCTCTTGAGTTGTCATCCTCGAGAGGTGTGTTTGCGACTAGGAAAGTGAAAGAAGAGAAAGAAGAAGAGAGAGAAAGAGAAAATAAAAGCAAAAAATTAAAAAATAAAACAATTTATTTACAAAAGTAAAACTTACAACTATTATTCTCCCCCGAGGCCCGATGCTTGAAATTGTTGCTTGGTTTACAAAACAAGAGAGGGGCTTTATATAGGCCTCCTCGAGGTATGAAAATACCAAAAAGCCTAACAAATGGGCTGAGTTATGGGACAAGGATGTAATTCACAAGTTTGAAGGCGGTTTGCATTTAATTACAAAGCATGGCTTGAGGCATCGATTTGTTTAGGAGTTACTTGATTTCGGTAACTGGCCGTGCCGCGAGGATCTCTAGCGATTCTTTGTTCCATTTTATTGTTCTTTGCTTTGCTTCTCTTCCATTTTCTTCCTGCCTTCAAGCGCATCAAAATTTTCTTCACTTTGCCTTGGTTTTCTCATTTGATTCTGGGCTAGTTGATGTTTGAGACTTGAATTCCCGACTTCATGATTCATCCTTTGTATTGAGATTGAATTCTAAAAAGTGCCTGAACACAAAACAACGAAAACACCCTCCCAAATGGCATAAGTGTTACTAAGATGACTTGAACACTTCAATTGGTATAAATGACATGATTAATGATCAAAAGCTTACTCAAAGAAACCTATCTAATATAGGGTTGAAATTGCACTTTTTTTGAGCACTAATCACCTCCCCCAAACAACGTTGCTAGTCCCTTAGCGATAAAATAAAATGAGATGCATATGGTGATTTTCAAAAGGTTGTGATTCAAAGGTTGTGAAGTAATGCCTAACCCTAGTAAAAATCATCAATCACGGGTAGCTCCAATAACTATCATGAGAGGAATGAGATACATACGAATTAGTGTCAGAGTCTCCTCTCGATGAATCTTGAAACTTCCACGAAAATCTAAGTGTTTATTTGATTGGCTCTGTGATAAAGCGCTGGCTGCTATCCCCGACACGGTTACTACCATTCTTAGCTAACCAACCTAAATAGATCGGGACCCACCTCTTATTCCACAATTCTTTTGCGTTGTAGGGTGCAATCTTTTGGTCGACCTCACACGAAGTCCCGCGTAACGAGGATCTAGGTGACTCCTGACGATTAAGGCTTAGGGCACGAGTCGTGAGATCTTCGACCAACTCTTGGTTTCACCGGACTTGAATGATTTAGGACTCAGCACCTCTGACTTGCTAAAGCACCTATCCACCCGTGCGAACACAAAGTCGGCGACTCCCCCGAGGCAGTGAAGGTTTAGGGCATAGGGCTTTAAAGGCTTTCGCCATACCCCTAGGAGGTGCTGGTTTCAAGGCAAGCGTTGCGATTTTTATTCTTTTTCTTTTTCTTTTCTTTTTCTTTTTCTTTTCCATTTCTTTTTTTTTTTTTTTTTTTTTTTTTTTTTTTTTTTTTCACGGGGGTCCTTATCTATTAAAGGCGGTCGATGTTAGAAACTAGGGTAGGTTATGCAAATAAAGGAGGTTGCACGAGTTTTTCAGCCTATCATTGAAATCCTAATGTGCTTTGTGTGTGGTTAGCTAAGGTGGAAGAAAAATGTAAATCAATAAGAATTCAACTAATCATTCACTCAACTAAGCATGGAACCAATCTAACATCAATAGAATTGGACAAAGCTTCAATTTTTCAAACCACAGGTTAGGCAAAACCACAAAAAATTTTGTTGCAAAAACGGGCCCAAATTTTGAAAAAAAAAGAGTATTTGGAAAGTATAACGACTTTATAGAAGGGGACCTAACTTAAGCCATAAACATGGCAAAATGGTCTTTGCTTATAATAAAAAAAAGCAATAAATATAAAATCGGCTATTTACTAATTACTCCCGACCCGAGCATCTCGGTGTCAGGAAATGGGGTTCGGAATGGAAAATTAGATGAGGAAGTGTTACCTCCATGATAAGATGTGATCGTACTGGATAGGAGACCTCACAAGCTTTCCGTCGATCTTATGCACTCCGTTAGAACCCCGAATAAACAAGTTAGGAGAAAAGAAAAAGTGACCAGTTGGACCATTTTAAAATTACACTTTCATAATAATCTCAAAAATGTTCTTTCTGGCCATATTTGGATTCTACACTCTCTAAGCTTTCCACGGTACCAGAAACGCCTAAACGGGTTCGGATGAAAAGTTATCGCAAAACAAAATGTCGGAGGCAAAATAATTGGGGCTTGAAAAAATTTAGCTGGCTTAGCTGAGAATTGTTGCTAAGCGAAATTCACTGTCTGCAAAGAAATTGGCGAAGAATCTAATAGCGAAATGGTTGCCAACTCTTTGCGAATTTCGCTAGGATTTTACTCGGGCATGAATTTCGCTGAAGTTTTAGCTACGGGCATGAGATTTCGCTGGTGCAGTTGCGTGGCTTGGCGAGTGGCGGGCTTTAGAAATTGGCGATGTTGAAATTTCGTTAGCTAGCGAGGCCCCAAGCAAGCTGGCGAAGGCTTCGGTGAAGCGAATTTCCGTATTTTCGCTAATGAACGGTGCAGGTTGGCTAGCGAATTTCGCAATGTTTGCGAGATTGCGACCTTTGTTTGCGACGGTTCTGAGGTCGCTAAGTTAATTGGTTGCGAACAGGTTGCGAAAATGCCTGTTTTGCTGTTCCTCCTGATTTTCAATTCATGCTCCCAAATTTGCAAAACTACTAAAATTAATGCAAGAAAATTTAAGGAAAGAGTAAAAATTAATCTAAAAACACAAATTAACTAAAAATCAAGAAAATTTATAAGAAAAATTAACAAGATCAAAATAAACTACGATGTATAAAAAACTAAACAAGAATGAAATAGACAAAAAGTGGAGACGAAATGCCTAGATTAAAGTTCGGCCAGAACCCGCTCGAACCCGACCTTGTGCCGTACAATGTAGGCATTTGCCATCTTTTTGATGTAGTGGCGGCATGCGGGGAGGGTGTAGTCTTCTAAAGTTCTGTTGCATGGCTACTTTAGTGGTGGGTTGGACTTACCTTTGGGGCGATCTTTGGCGGTTTGTTATTCGCGGTGTGGGCAGTATGTACACTTGGTCATCTGAGGGAGCTACTGGCAGTGGGTTGTAGGTGATCTTGGCATTGGCAGTGGGGTTTGTGGGAATTGGTTGAAGGACATGCTTTTGGGGATCTTCCACTATTTCTTTCCGCTCCCTCCCTCGCTTATCAAGGCACTATTATGTTCTTCTTTTTTCCAAGGCCAAAAAGTATCACCTGATTCTAGGGTATCCTGCAGTTCATCAGGAGCTTCACGATTCACTTTTTCAATTCCTCACGGTACGTAGTGGAACTGCTCAACCAAAATTGTTTAGTCAAGCACTTTGCGCCTCCGATTCTCCTCTGCTTGATCAAGCTTTTGAAATGACTTTAAGATGGATTCTGCTTGAGATGTCCGATTTTGCTTTCGAAGTCATTTTTTGGAACCCATCGATTCCTTGTTCGAGGCTCTCAAGCGTCTCGGTTCTTGATTGGCTGGACAGTCACTACCCTTTTGCTCCTACGCCATTATGTCACTTTGACAATCCTCCTACGAGTGGACATTATTTATGCTGATCAATTAGGTCTTCAATGGAATCTTGCGGTTGTCCCATTTATGCTTAAAGTCATCTTTCATGTCCAATCTTTTAGTCGGGAATTCTCTTCAGTATGGATTTTTTCTCTCAATTGGGCATTGAATTCCTTTTGTTCTACCACAGCATCACTCACCAGTTTGGTAAGGTCTAGAATTGCTTGCTCAACTAGGGAGATTGGGCATTAATTAGGCGAGAGGTGGCCCGAGGGTGGCCCGGGGGTTGAGGCACTAAAATGGAGGTTCGGGATGATATATTGTGGAGGAGGTGGATAAGTTGAGAACACTATAGACGGGTGCACTCATCCATTGGTCTCCTATATTCCCTCATGGACTGGGGTGGGTTTGAATTTCTCCCTACGAATTGGTTGCCTTGGTATGGAAGGTTCCTACTCAGTCCCTCATTGTCATGTAAGCTCTAGAGGTTACCCTCTGGCCGTATTGCTCTCTCCATATGGGTGTTCCATTTTCTCTGAATTCAACCCTTTGGAAAATCAATCTGCGGTTGAAATGGACCACACAAAAACAACACCAAAAGCAGTCTAGGGGATTGATTCGTTCAAGCCCAGCTGGAAAAATGAACTCCTGCAACATTGTTGTTTTTTTTTTTTTTTTTTTTTTACAGTCAATAAAGCTAAGAAAAAATAGGCACAAATGATAAAGGAAATTCACAGGAGCTTGTGATGAGGATCACAAATTGTTCCCACGGCTTCTTCACTTGCAGGCACCATCCCAGGCAGCCGAACGATTCGGTGCCACGGTAGGGTGAAGCGGAATCAACAAAAATTTGTATATCCTAAGTTCCTCCTACTACGGTAGTCAAAAGCTCACTGCGGCATAGCCGGTCTAGAGGTCGAACACGGGGATGGGTTTTCTTCGTCTGAAATGATTTGGTGAAATCCAAAGCGGTGAATTAAATTTGGATTTTGGGGTTTGGTTAAGCAGTGGTTTGGCTTAATGGTATGGCTGAAGTTAGTGGATAATTTGAAGCGAGGTGAAAAATGGTTTAAGCGGAAATTGGCTGGAAATGGTAAAAGAATTGTAAATGCGGAAATGGTAGCGAAATTTAAATCTTTGGAAATGGTAAAGCGAAATTTAAAGTGAAGAAATTCACTTTGAAAATTAGGTTACTAACTTGGCAAGCTAGAGGCAAACACATGTCCTCGGGTTTTATCCTCTGTTGGTCGACAGGGATGCCGAGTTATGGCCCCTTTTTTTGTTTTAAAACCACACAACATTGCATTATCATTTTTAAAGGCCCAGTAAAGACCTTCTAAGAATCACGTGCATCTCTCTCACCAGAACGAATCCTAAAGCATGGAAGTATTGGCCAAAAACAATAAAGTCAATGTTATTTAACCTGTTTGAAGAACCTAACATGTAAATGCTACCTCGGAGGCAAGTAAGGACCATCACAGAGCCACGGTACCTCGTCACTAAGCTAACTGGATGCAAAAGCATGGAGAGTATTGGCTGAGACAATAACATCCATGTTATGCAAGCTGAGTTTTGAAGATAAGGGCCATAATTACACTACCATTGTAGCTTTTTTTAGTACATGAGGACAACATGCTTAAGCCCCGGCTGCCTTTAGCTTCCTTCCTCTTCCAAAGGAAGGAAACCTTGATCTCTTGAGTTGTCATCCTCAGAGGTGTGTTTAGCAACGGGAAAGTGAAAGAAAGAAGAGAGAAAGAAGAAGAAGAAAATAAAAGCAAAACTTAAAAATAAAACAATTTACAAAAGTAAAAAACACAACTATTATTCTCCTGGCCGATGCTTGAAATTGTTGCTTCGGTTACAAAACAAGAGGGCTTTATATAGGCCTCCTCGAGGTATGAAAAATACCAAAAGCCCCTGGCACAAATTTGGGCTAAGTTATAGGACAAGGATGTAATTCACCAAGTTTGAAGGCGGTTTGCATTAATTACAAAGCATGACGGGGCATCGATTTCGCTAGGAGTTGCGATTTAATGCTTAGCGAAATGCACGAGGATCTAGCGACTCTTGTTCCATTGCCATTTGTTCTTTGCTTTGCTTCTCTTCCATTTTCTTCCTGCCTTCAACTGCATCAAATTTTCTTCACTTTGCCTTGGTTTTCTCATTGATTCTAGGGCTGGTTGATGGCTGAGACTTGAATTCCAAGCATGATTCATCCTTTGTATTGAGATTGAATTCTAAAAGTGCACAAGCACCTACAAAACAACCAAAAACACCCTCCCAAATGGCATAAGTGTTTTAAGATGACGAACACTTCAATTGGTATAAATGACATGATTAATGATCAAAAAGCACTCAAAACCTATCTAATATAGGGTTCAAATTTGCACTTTTTGAGCACTAATCACCCCCTCGGACTGGTTGTGTTTGGGATGGAAATTTCCTTTTCGGGAACACAAGCTGTGATTAATTCAGCCTTTAGGCTAGTACTACAGGTCATCTATTTTTTTGTTGATTATGTCTTCCAATAATTTCGATTTTATGAGTGGTCTGAGCATCCACTACCTTTTGTTCTTCCACACGAATTTACCTGACCTTGCTGGAATTCACCATGGCTTGCTCTCACGGGGGATGAGGGTGGGGTTGCTCTTGTTGTGAAGTGGAAACGGGATGTTCTTCAGCTGCGCTGAACTTGTGGGAGCATAAGGCTGGGGGTTTTTAGCTCCGCTGATAGATTAGGATGATTCCTCCAAAATTTAGTTGTAAGTGTTCCCATATGGAGCGTTTGTTGGTGGCTTACTTTCTGTATGTTTGCTTGCTCTTGCATCAATCCCACTTATTAGAGGGCCATTGGGCCAAATGCTCTCCTTGATGACCGGTGGATTGTGATTAAAACATTTGGAGAATACGGGTATGTCGATCCTTTGCATGTAACTTCATCTTGATTTCTCATTTCAAGCTTTTCCAATCATCGAGTCAACGTAGACAACTTTGCTTTCATCTCCATATCATTAGAGAGTGCATAAATTCCTCCCCTTTGATGGGTTGCAGGCCCCATTTTCTCAGCTTCCCTTGGGTTTGGTTCATCCCATGCTTTGGAGGTTTCAGCTACATAGTTGAGGAAGTCCATGGCTTCATCTAGATTTTTGCTCAGGAAGTCTCCTCCACACATTATTTTCAATAACTGCTTCATGGAAGGGAGACATTCCATCATAAAAATGATTGACTAGCATCGAGTATCAAACCGTGGTGTGGCATTTGCGATGTTCTCAATGCCTTTCTAACATTGATAAAAAACTTCTCATTGTCATAGGCTGCATAAGTGTAGATTTACCTCTTCAGGCTATTGGTCTTGTGTGTGCTACAAAACTTCTTCAAAAACTCGGCTTGTAGTTCTGCCTAATTCCTTATAGTTCTCGGCCTCAATGAGTTAAGCCAAATCTTGGCCTTGTCCTTCAATGTTGCCAAATTGCCGCCCCGGCTTGAGCAAATCCATATCGAAGCCACCCTCCTTGAATGTTGTGCAAACTTCCTCAAACTCCCAGATATGGGTGTATGGATTTTCGTTCTCCATTCCATGAAACGTTGGGAGCAGGGGCATCAGATAAGGCCTCACTACCACATCTTCAGTAGGAGGTATAATGCGGGGAGGTGCCTTTTACCCTTGAGGGTGGGTGTGGCCATGGTCCCTCATTGATCCCTATAGGTAATTTGGATTCATTAACCCCTTAGCGACTCTCCTGTTCTTCTTACGGTAGAGTCCGTTTGTTCTCTGTTCAAACTCACTTCCTTCTCCATCTTCAATTGGAGCACTAACCCTTTACAACCTACTAACATGTCTACATCGGTGAATACGTATACACTGCAAAACAACGAAAACAAATCGAGGAACAAAGAAACATAGGCTGCAGTATTAGGGTTAGATTTATTAAATAAAACTACTTGATTATGTAGAAAGAAAAAAATACGACCCGGTAGTGGATTGTGGCGGGGTATGTTATAATAATTAAAGGAATGAAAGTTCACGACACTTGCAGTAGAGGATTACAGTACTTAACCGTCAATATGTGTACTAAGGCGCATCCCAAACAGCGGTGCCATTTGATTCGCCACCTGACCAGCGTCTGGAATCAAAATATGTCTAAAATTCCTCCTAAGTGGCCAACAAAGCTCTTAGTATAGCTTGATTCTAGGGTCGAACTCGGGAAGGGTTTCTTCGCACAAATGATTGGAGTTGGCTTAAATGGTGAATTCTCACTTTGGATTAGGAGTTTTTGTAAAAGTGTCGGGTTGATGGTGTCTGATTGAAAGTAAGGTGAAATAAAATGAAATAAACTGTGAAGCGCGAGTATTGGGTTTGCTGGGCCGGGTGATAGGAGCTACTCTCTAGGAGTCCCTTAGGTTCATTTCTCGTTGGAGGATGACATGTATAGTCATTTCTCGAGCCCAGGATCTTCATTTAACTTTAAAAACTAACCCTGTTACATTTTCCTTTGATAGAAACCATTTACTAAACATTATGGTTCCTTCGGTGAGAATCTAACACACCTTGACCCACCCTCCAGAAGGCTCAGTACATAGCAACTAATGGATGTCGGTGGATCTAATGATAAGCATCCCTTTGGACCCTAAAGATTGCCCAGTATTGGCCTATGAGGATGCATCAAAACTTTAAAGCCTAGAGTTAAAAGACAGGAGTATAAATATCGATAAATGCTCGCGTTAAAAGCGGAGAGGCACTGGGTTTACCTGTGGCCAGTAGCCAGCCGACCCCTCCTCTTCAAGGATGAGGTGCTTTAAATACTAATGATCTCGTGTCACGCAAAGCTTGTTTTTAAATTCAACAAAATTTATATAATAATCTGTGTCTTTGCCATCGCGTAGCTTCTGTTACCCATGAAGATAGTGGTTCAGTATTCTAACAATGGATGCTTTTCATCCTAAAAATGATTTGCATAAGCTTGACGGCGTAAGACTTTCTATTTCCGATCTGATTTCAGCTTTCAAAAACAAGCAGGATGAGTTTGAAAACTGACACATTAACTGTGAAACTGAAAATGAAGGTGAGTGCCAATCTTTGAAGATTTAGGTCACTAACTTGGTAACTTAGTGGCAAAACAAGGTCCCTGTTTATCCTCAAGCGCAAGACGCCAGTCCAAGGCCCAAGCCACAACCATCTATGTTTAACAAGAACCTCACCCTAAAACAATTCTCATTTGAGTTAACACAGATAACATGCACTATTACCTCTCTTTCGCTTTGAAACCAAACATTAAATCATCTCGAGAATCGTGAAAGACTATCTAACGAATCCACAAAACAACATCTCAAAGAATAAGTATGCAATCAGATCCTGAAAGGCAATGGTGCTATCGTCAAATTAAATAACATTCAATGCTATTCAACCATATTTTGAGAAGATAGGTCATGTAAACACTGCATTCGTAGCTTTTAACACAAGAGAGGACAACCGCATAAGCTCCCACCACCAAGCTAGCTTCCTTCTCTTCACAAAGAAAGAGGCTTAGCAAAGCATCTCGAGTCACATCCCCAAAGATGGTTCGGCAAACAAGAAAACAAAGGAAATAGTAGAGAAAGAGAGAAAACAAAACCCTAACTAAAGCTAATACGCAAAGATATTTACATAAAATAAACTTACCAAAAAATTGCTTCCCCACTTCGCTAGTAGGTTACAAATGGGAGGGGGCTTATATAGCCACCCAATGTATGAAAATACGTTTCCAACACTAGCTAAATCTCTAGTGGACAAGGGAGCAAAATGCATGGCAACAAAAAGCCTGGGCTTGCATTAATTACAAAAGGGCAGTGACACAAGGCATGCTGAATCTCGCTTTAAGGTCTAAAAATTTCATAAGGTTCAAAATTTTCATTTAGGCAGCTGTAATTTCCTAGCTAGCCTAATCACCAGATAACTCAAATGCAAATTGCTAGATGTTGGTGATTGAAGCATAGCGAAATTTCGCTAGCTTAGTAAATTTATGTGAGAAGCGAAAATGAAAATTCGCCAGAAACAAAGGTTCGCGAAATTCCTGTGTCTAGCGAATTGGTATTTCTTATAAGATTAAATTTTCGCTTAAGGTTGCGAATTTTCAATCCCAAATAATTGGCACCTTAGCTAAATTCGGATTTGGTTTGGTCTTTACTGGCACAAGATTGCTTCCTCGTCCTCTATCAGATCGTATTCATCACTTTTCCTTCATTTTTTCTTTGATTTTGGTCTGCTTGATATCATAATCGAAGTTCCATCTTCATGATTCATCATATGTCTCAATATTTAACCCCAAAGCACGCAAAAACTCGCAAACAACCAAAATAACCTCTAAACTGCGATAAGTGATACTAAGAAGACTTGAACACTTCACTCGGCATAAATGAGATGGACATTAGTGCGTGAAAAGCACCTTCCAAACCCATTCACATGTGGTTCAAATAGCACCCTTTGGTACTAATCAGTCGCACATCCTCGATTTTTCATCCTCAAGGGAGAGTGTTTGGTTGCTCAGAAAGTGAGAGAAAAGGAGAGTGGTGCAGGAGACGTGAGAGAATCCAAAAATGTGAGCAATCGTGTTTTGTCTATCTAAAGGCCACCCTTTTTCTAACCGTATATAAAAATGGCTATATATAGCCTTACAAAGAAGTGAAAACCAAAATACCCATGCTTGAATAGTTATTACATCAAGGGTAAGTAAAATGGAAAACATACCAACTGGTCGTTTCGGCCGAAAACAGCTGTGGCACCAACATAAGTAGAAAATTCACTTGACATTTGACACTAGTGGTAGTGCGAAATTCAGACAATGCTGTCAAAATTTCTCCGCACTTCCGGGCTTCCTCAGACTGTTTTCACATTAGTATATTTCCACTTGAAGGAGATCAAACCTTGCATCCTTTATGCATAGATCGACTTGACAAAAATTGGTATCAAATGCTTGTTAAAAATATAAAATAGCCATAGAATGTGATCGTAGGATATCAGGACCTTAACATGCCAATTGGGATAATTAGAATGATCAGTACACAAAAGCACTCACCAAACCTATAAAATAAATAGGGTCTTAAAATAGCACTTTTGGGCACTAATCAATGACTCGAGTTTTGGAAAGATCTAAGACATCTTAAACTCGATAGATTGCAAGAGACATGCAATGAGAACACGGACAAACAATGTAAGAGTCCTATAAAGCTGCACTTGGGCTAGGAAGTTGTACAAAGAATATTGGAGGTGCCGATGTGCCTCCCGACGAGGTCGGGGCACCACCACGCCGAGTGAGGCGGCCATGATCGTAGCTAGTGTCGTGAGTGGTGCCCTGGCGGATTCAAATCCCATGACTGGGAGTTCTTTGTCCAAGAGTTTAGAAGCAAAGTACTACCGAGATGCATAGGAGTCCAAGGAAACAGCTCCACTGGCTGAAGGAACCCATCGCTGGCCAAACATGGTAAGAATCATCATCTCAAAGTATGCATTGAAATTAGTCCTCACCGAGGTACTTACCAGAAACACTTGAGTGGACGGACTCATGATTCCATCAAGAGATATTTGCACCCATGACTTCTCTCCAATCCGGTGGATTTCTACGGCCGGTCCAAGCCACAAATAGAAAGTAGAGACTTTAAACGACCAAAGAAAAAGAAATATCTGGGCTAAGAAGTTTCAGAGGAGCTTCGGGGTCTCCTCATTAGGAAAGAGTTAGGAGTCTCCATCTTAATCGGGAATGCTCACTGCATTGTAGGTAGAAGACAAGGGTCCAATGTAACACACCCTAGTTCGTAGATGTGCTTCATTGATTAGAGAAACCTGCAAAGTGCCCTCATCTACGGCGCATACTGCGTTCTCGTGTGTTATTGACAGTGAGGGTGTTTCCTGTGGCTGTGTTGACTTAATCATTCGATAAATACAAACATTCCTTTATAGTCAAGGGATAATAGAAGTCTCCGCAAGAAAGTGGCGATGAAAACCACCATGTACTCTACCTTCGACTCTTAGAGATCTAGGTAAAGCCTCTATGCGGCCCGATTCAAGATGGTGGATGAGGAGGCACAATCTCTCGGCGACAAAGTGATCGTCCCATACTACAGCACCAGCACGAGCATATGCCATAAAGGTTTCAGGAGGATCAGATGCTCCCGGGTGTCATAACTCGGTATATTTTCTTTAAGATATCAGATGCATGTATCGTATTTATCCTGATCCACTCATTCATATGCATGCATTGAACATGCGATTTAATACACCGTAGTGGAACGTCAGCATATGACATGCATGTGATCCATCTATCAGTACAAAGGCTACCTGAATAGCATATACGTAGAATGGTCCCATTGTTAAATCTTCAAGCAAGAGAGTTTCAGCCCATTTGGATAACCCAATTAATAAGAGTTTTACTTTGATTTTGGAATGGATCAGCCTGCCTAAACACCAAGCCATTGTTAATTATGGTCAAAAGACGTATGCTTGAGATGTCACCCGCCCGAGGTGACAAGACATAAGGTATTAATCGGGCTAATGCCCACGTGATTCGCTATGTAAGCTGCAGACTTAAGAGGAAAGGTCGTGAGATGATTCTTCAAGCTCTTATTATACTGACTCCAACAGAGTCAAGTTGGATTTGGAAAAGATTCCAATAGTAAGGGAATTTATGTATTCCTAAAGAATGACCAAGTATTCCCTTGACAGTGTTAATCTTTAAATCCAAAAAACATGTCAGACACATATCACACCAAAGGCTAAAGGGCTATTAATTAATCCCAGGCAATGGCACAATAAGCTTGTTAATCGAGACCAAATGACATATACACAAGTTTGTAACAAAATTACCAGAGGACTAATAAATAATCCCCGACAATGGTGTCATAAAACTTGTTGACATTAGATTATATAAACCAAAAATCTCCTAGAGTAAATCATTTCCCAAATTTTACTTGAGATGATATTCTGTAAGTGCAATGTGCCTCCATTAAAGTAATAAAATGGATTTAAGTCCATGATGATCATCCAGTGATCTCAAGAATTTTAAATCAACTACCCTAACCACTCAAATTCCATACTATTTGGACCACAAAATTGATATTTGATTCAAATTTCAAGAAGTCGGGAAAATATAATACAAAGAAAATAAATTTTGAATCCATCAAATAACTCTAAATATAAAAGAATAAAGAATAATGAATATTTTAATAAAATAAATGGATACTGAATAGTTATCTTTCAAAGCATTCATCAAGAAAACTGCTATAGTGAAAAATCAATTCAGAAGCTAAACACTCTACAAAATTTCTACTACTCTGTGTTTTAAAATCTGTCCAAGGCGTTGAGTAGTACAGCTGATCTCTCCACACTCCACATTTCATTATCTAATTTTTTACCTGATTCTCTCGAATACAAGGAATGAGATAACTACTTTTAAAAAGATTTTTTCCTTAATCTGGGTATTTTTCTTTTGCAATACTTCATACCCATTTTATGGACTGGTAAACCCTTTCTGGCCTCCCTGCCATCTACAAGCAAGGATACACAAACTCGTGATTACTTCCTCAAAATTAGAACGCATCACCCTCTCCTTGATTAGATCCTCGCCTAACACCTGATCGGGCCTCACTATCCGACCACAGGTGAACTCTTTGCCTGCTAATGATAAATCCCTGCTCAACCCAATCTTGATTCTCGGGCGGAGACGAGGATTTAGTCCAAGTAAACTTACAAAGCTCATTAGATCTAAAATAGCAGTTAATATACCCATATGAAATGTTCAAAACTCGTGAATGTCCTCTCTTCAGGTCACCTAGGCCTCCTGAACTCAGCAAAGTTGATACAAGCTCCAAAACTCGTGACAAGACACCTATATTCTGATCAAAGACATCAAACCCAAACTAGAAGTAAATTCTTAAACTAAAATTCACAAGCTGTTGGAAACAACTACAGCAAAGATAAATTCTAACTATAACATTTACTCAATGGAAGCTGGGTTCCTCAATTACTGAATTACACATTACAACATTCCTCTGATCATAAGAATAACTGTTTTATGAAACTGGAAAACTCGAATTCCAAAAATTTGTCTAAACTTCATCCTGTAGTAATTTGAAAGCAGAAATGAATCTCGCATTCAGCTTCGTCAAAACGATAACATCCACCCCAAATGTGAAAACACGAAACTCAATCCATAAACTAATCAAATCGCTTAACCATCAACATCAAAAGAAAAGAAAAGAAAAGGAAGAAAATAAAGAAAACGAGCCTTCGCCATCCGCACTCGTCTCAGGTCACCTAAGTCGCTCCCCTTTCCTCGGGTAGTCAAGCAGATTTATAAGGTTTCTACTGGGCCCTTAAATTCCAATACAACTTTAGATTCCCAAGTTATTTCGCCTTATGTTATCGTCTCGTGTCGCGACTTCAAATCCCTTGTCGCGACATCATCCATGTCGCGACATTGATCTCATGTCGCGACATCAACTTATGTCTTTGCAACCTCAACCGGCGTCATTCATGATGTCGCAGATTTCAATCTCTCGTCAGGATAAAAATAAATGAACTTCCCGCCTTTCAACTGAGTCTTCCGATGTCGCGACCTCGCCCTCACGTGACATCAACGATGCTTTTGTGTTTAATCATGCCTCCCATGTCATGATGATCAAGGTCACGCTAAACTGGTGCCTCAAGTCTCTGGCAAATTTAACTGAGCGATTCATAATGCAACAATTAATCTATTGAGTTCGATACCAACCCTAATCACTGCTACTTCCTTGAACTTTGCCCGCTTACTTGTATCTTCTGACTGATTGCTCGGATGTCACATGACAAATCTTTGTCACACATCATCAAGACCCAACAGGTCCCTGACCAAAGCCCTTGATGTTTAATGATCAACATTCCTCTACTGACATCACATCATGGGGCTCTCAGCACTTGAACCCAACCTTCTGAGGTCACACATCGAAGTTCATGAATTTAATAAAACCCCACTGAGCTATTCTGGTGTTCGCCAACATCAATGATTCCTATTCACGCACATCACTTCACAATAGTAAATTCTAAACTCGTCCCAGTAATACTAATACAGATTCATTCTCACATGGATAATAGCCTTAATCTTTCATGTTCCCCTCTGATCCGAGCAAAGGTCCACAACATAACTTCATTATCTATCTGAATTTCGCTTCATGTCTTGAGGCTTCATTTGTTGCCTCTCGTGCCTGACATCGATCTCTCATCACATCACCCATATGTTTCCGCTTGAACCCCCAAACACCATCTCAGATCTCAGTCGCCAATTTCAATTCACCCTCTCAATTTCTTCCCAATGTCTGCAATCCCATAACCTGGATCAGTAAACCCCAAACTCGCATCATTAGTTAACCCGTTGCTTTCATTTCGCCCCGCTATTTTCTCTCTCGTGATTTTGAACCTCCCAAGAAATGATTTTTTAATCGATTTTTTCTTTTATACTTCCCGCAATAAACAAACTTGGTGAGCCTCCCATTCTGCATCTGACTCATTCTCACACCAACTCCAAGAGCAATTTAATCAAAATGATATGACTTTGCCTCACCCAAACTCTGAACCCAAAAGTTTTTCCTGCCCCGCCACAAGAAAAAGAAAGAATTGTTTGTTAGCAGCCGCAATCTCAACTCTAATTGAACACATGCGGCGCCCATTTCTTCTGCACATCTAATTTCAAGTCCAGTCAAGGTTGGTTTACTCTTTAAGTGTAATAAAACCAAACTCGGTTGAAATTGTTTTACAAAACAACACAATCCATTTGAACCCTAATAGAAGATTATTTTTTCTCATTTTCTAACCGAAATATTTAACTCTTAAAGTCCACGCTGGTATTGTTTCCATCTTTCCAAATTCCATAGGTTTGCTTTCCAAAGCATGATTCCACTAATAGGTGATTTCGCCTCCACTAACTCGCCCTTCGCTTATATCACAGTCATACGCGGTACTTTGAAGGAATTTCCTTGTGCCAAGGATTAATCTCTAAACCTTTCCTCCCCTCACCATTCTTTCTTTCTTCTTGTAGTTTAATAAACTTCAAACCCATGTTTGGGACATCTCTTTGATTTTCCACTTAGAACCGTATGCCCCTCTATTTCTACCTAATTCCACTGTGGAAATCTCCTTATTTTCGCCACCTCATTCCAGGATAGTGAATGTTTTAACTTTTAGGCTTAACACTCTTAGCTAACTTGGGTTAGTAGCTCCCATACCAGATGGCACAGGGTACTGTGTTGAAACACCCCTAAGAACCTAATTGTTCAACATATAGTCAGCGATAAAAACTTATCCCTATGCTTCTTTCTATTTAATAGATTTTCGCT
The DNA here is from genome assembly GCA_016808115.1 of Tetrastigma voinierianum. NCBI lineage: Eukaryota > Viridiplantae > Streptophyta > Magnoliopsida > Vitales > Vitaceae > Tetrastigma > Tetrastigma voinierianum. Next base: position 135,190 of record JAEQBH010000928.1, read on the forward strand.
TGTCTTTTTTCTTTTTTACCCCTTGAGTCTCTCAAAACATATTGATCTCCAACTACTTTCTTCTTCCTCCTAAATCCCTGGGCAATCACAGTTCTTACCATGATTGATTTCTTAAGATGGGTCAGGGTTTCCATCGGGTTTACTTTGAAAATAAGCCACGTCTTCAATTCTTTTGAACTCACAAGATGCTACTACATAAGGACAGATTGGCTAGAATGGCTCAACCATTCAAGCATCGGTCAGATTATTTTTTATTTGAACTCCAGGATCTGTGATTTCGCTAATCAGAATAATCAACAAATTGCACTCGGTCGAATAATAAGGGTAATAACCATAAGAGTAAATCAATCATTTTTCATGATGATTATTTTAAATTTAATTATTATCTAACAGTTCCCTTGACTTATCGTTTCATACCACAAACTCAAAAACATGTTTTGTTCCTTCTATTGTATTACTTTCTCAATCTGACTAACGCTAGACTCAAGTAAACTTTCACACTCCTTGCGGTTTCCTAACCAAACTGTATTCATTTCACTTTATTCTGCAATTCTTTTACATTTTAGCTTTGGCCCTGGAATCTAATCAAGTTTCTATTCGATTAGTTTATGACATCTCAAAGTAGTTTATTCGAATCACCTTTACGACTTCCTAATCATGCAAACCAATGTGCCAAACACGAACATTTTGAAAATAAATTCAAAATAATATCACAAACAATTTGAATTTAAATTCTTCATCTACTTATGATTCATTTGCAACATTGGATACACTTATATGGGATAAGGAGGGTGCCATGCTGAAAGTATGAGAAGGTCTCATTTTTCTTCAAAAAATATATGAAAAGATATTTAGTGTGATCCATGTCTAAAGGGTCTTCAATGGGTCGGAAATGCAAAGTGAATTTATTTCCTTCTTTTCCTTTTCTCTTCTCTTGTTTCCCTCCCTAACTCAAGTCTTCAATGAAGATCTCAGCTGGATAGATCAAACCTTTCTTTGTTCAACCCACCTCACTTCCCGCCATCCCAATGTATTCTCCATTTTGGGCCATGACCTCTAAAATTTGGAGAGGTTATTGTTGATCAAACTAAGCCTTTCCAGCCATTCTTTTCGCCCTCAGACTTCATTTTTGAGTTTCCTGCCCTTTATCATTCAAATTTTATTTCAAAAACTTCCCATAATGTACTTATGACAGTGGAACTCTTGAAGCCCTTAGATCCTGCCCAAATTCATTCTCGCCCGATCCCTTTCATCAAATGCCCGTGAGGCCGAGAATCACGCCTCAAACCGATTTGGCTACAAAAGCCTCTCCCACGACCTTAGCCTTGAGCCTCGCACTCACTGGCATCCTCCCTTCATTCTTTCCAAACCTCCCCGCCAAGGCCTGTAAAAAACTCTTTCCCCATCCTGCTCTTTCTTTTCACCTTCTTTCTCCCCACTCGCCGCCCTCCTTCGTGAGCCCAATCCTCTGCGTCTTTTTCCTTCCTGCCAGCTCCTCCCACCGCCGGCCCCTTCTTTCAATTCTTTCATAAATGTCTTCGACTCCCCGCCAGAAGTTCCACTCCCTTTGCTTTTCATCCATTCTCAGATGGCATTGAGAGCCCACCATTCAACTGCCTCTGCGGCCCCCTGCTCTCTCTCCACCTGAACTCCGTCTCAGCATCACTGTGACAGAGAACCCAGCCGAAGGATGATAAAGTCCACCCACTCACTCATCCGCCCCTCTCACTGCCCAAACATGCAATCATCATGGTCGTGAGCCTCCTCCGAGTGTTCTGACCTGACTCAAGAACCCTCTAAGTCTCCTTTTCTCGGGGTCCTCTCAGCCAACATCTCCGCTTCACCAAACACCCTTCTTCCCGCTCTTCAACCAACTCGCCGGTTATGGGGTGAAGCTCGCACTTCTTCTTCCATCCCAAATTCCTTCACTCCAACCTTCCTGCCAATGTATAGAAGGAAGGATTGAAACACCCAAGAGAATCAAGAACTCTTGTCCTTCCATGATACCCCTGATAGAACTCTATGACAACTCCATTTCTGATCCTGCATCCTCTTGAGACACACACCACCACACTATTCCTCCACCGGTAACACAGAGTTATTGAACCAAAACCAGGTCAGTACCAAAACCACACCATTCCCCGCTGAGGCCTCCCCCGGCACTGCCTCTGGCCCTTCCTCTCGGAGCTGAACCGTGACCTATACCATTAGTGAGTTTTCCACAATCTTTCCACCCTGGGCTCTTCTGAATGGGTCACTGAACCCATGTTTCATGGCACTCGCCATGCCATAGGGCTCGCTGATGGGCCTTAGGCTTCCAGATGAAAACCTGCACTTCAACAAAAAACCGTCAATCCCCTTCCTTCCCAAACAGATCTTAAATGCAAACCCCTTCCACAGCTATTTGATGACCTCATTTTTTGTAGGCGCAGTAGTCTCTCCCACATCCTCTATATGCTCATCATCTCCTCGGGAAAGAGTAATTGTGGTTTTGAATCTCTCACGACAAACCCTTTCATAGAAGGCAATATTTCTTCCACTCGGCAAGTTTCGCCCGACACCAAATCTTCTATTTCTTCTTTCTCTCATCTTTCCTTCTTTTCTCGTTTTTTCTGAAGCTCGCCAGCCGTGTTTATAAAATTCCTCCTGCTGCTCTTCCCAATGAATCTTTACCTCAACTGTTTTTGAACAGTTTCTTCTTCCGCTGCTCCATAAGCCCCCCATAACTTCGCTTCCAGGTTAGGACTAGGGTAAATCTCAAAACAACAAACGCAATGCCTTCGCAGCCTGAGCTGGCTTTCTTGGGCTTAGATCCCTGCATAGAGTGAAGAAGGTGATGTCCAGCAAATCGGATGAAACTTGTGTTCTCACCAGCCAAAATCAACTAATGTCAAACATCAATGTTCTCATTTGAAACACTGTCACACTTCTAATTCTTCACTTCTATCTGGGGCTGGTCACTCAATTTGCGCCTTTTAAAAGAGTAATGTCTTTATGTTCGCGACATACCAAGTCTTGTCACAACATTTAAACTAGGGCCCTTTCCAGAATCTGCCTTGATCATCATGTTGCGACATCCTTTTTCTTTTCAAAACTTAATTCTCTGTCGCGACTTCCTTCCAGAATGACTATGGGTTCGCCCTTCAAAACAGGTCACTACTCATTAATGTTTTGTCATGACACACTACAACACATGAACCTTCTCATTAACAACTCAACTCTAACTCCAATGATCCTCAAGAACCTTTTTCATTGGTCTAACCCCTATTGACTTCTTGCATTTCCAAGCAATGATTTAACACACAATTCAAGCATATCTACGTGACCAAGCAGGAGAAGGTTACTCCCTTTTCTTATGTTATACTCTCCGCAAGTTGCCGGAATTGTTCCCGTAGTTGCCTTGCCATTCATGTTCTAAACCTGCGTAGCTCATCGCAATATTCAAGAAAAACCACTATACTACACGATTTCTAAAATTAAAACTATCCTTATAAGAACAAATCGACCTAATTTTCGTGAATAAAAGAAAATACTTCAAAACTTAAAACCGAAATTAAATCATGGGCTGCCTCCCATTAGTCAAGCCGCCTTGAGTCCGTAGAGTCGACTTGCCGTTGAGGTATTTCTTCTTTCCTCAAGAACCGTCGGAGTTTCATTTCCCTCTTCCCTCGTTTAGATAAGGCTTTAACCTCTGGGCCCATTGACCTTGAATTCTTCCCCCATTATCGCCTTCGTGTCATCGCCTCCAAATGTAGTACTTGACACCACCGTATGGTCCTACTCCACTGGATTTTACCGAAACAATTTCACCTAGAATTAAAACAACGTAACTGCCTCTCGTTTCAACTCTTTTCTCAAAATTCTCTGATCATGTCATTTCTTTGTCTTGTCTTTGTATATTCTAGCATTATCATAGGCTTCATTTCGCTCTTCCAATCTGTAAGGCTTGGAGTACCTTTCGACTCGCAGCCCTTTAAATTCAAGTTTAACTTCTCGATGGCCCACATTGCCTTATATCAGAATTCAAGAGGTAGGATATATGGTTTGCCAAAAACAACTCGTATGGGGACATTCCAATGGGGGGGTTTTGTATGCAACTGTAAGCCCAAATCGCATCGCCAAGTTTGGAAGACCAAGCCTCTCGCTTGAGCTCACCGCCTTTTCAAGCATTCTTTGATCTCCCCGTTGGAAATTTCGCTTGTCCATCGTCTCGGGATGATAGGCTAAACTCATTACATGCTTGATCCCATACCGCCATGAGTTTTGCAACATTTTGTTTGCAAGTGGGCCCCCATCACTAATGATAGTTCTGGGTGTCTCCAAATCTCAAAATATTTTTTGCAAGAAACTCACAACCGATAGCATCATTCCTGACACTATCGCTTTCCACCCATTTGGAAACGTAATCTACCGCTTAGCAAAGATGTATAGGTTTCCAAATGATGGTGGGAAAGGTCCCATAAAATCTATTCCCCATACATCAAAAAATTTGTATCACCAAAATACTCCTAAGGGGCATTTATCTATGTCATTGAGCATTCTAATCTTGGCATCTATCACACAATTTAACCCACTCAAGACAATCTCTCGAAGATAGTGGGCCAATAAAATCTCGATTTGCTTGTGAGTTGTTCTTCTCAAGAAAAATGTCCCCATATGGTGATGCATGGTAGCATGCATTTAAATGTTGCCTTGTTCACTTTCCGTGTCACACATCTTCTATTATCATGTCGAAGACCTCTTTTGAATAATAGTGGGTCATCCCAAATGTAATACCCGTCGCCTATTTCTCTTCTATTGGTAGTCACCAAGGCATTACTCCACAAGCCGATAATTCACATTATCGATACCAAAACTGGAAGTTGGAAGGAAATCTTAAACAATTGTTTATATGGGAAGTTCTCTGCTAACATCACATTTTCTTCTTCATCATCGCTTTCTACTTGGACAAGCGATCAGCTATCACATTGTCACATCCCTTTTATCCTTGATTTCCAAATCAAACTCCTGCAACAAAGAAAGACCCACTTTATCAATCTTGGTTTAGCTTCCTTCTTGACATCGTGTACTTGATTGCCGCATGATCAAGTAGGAATTACCACATGGGATCCTAAAATGTATCACAAATTTTTCACAAGAAAATACTATGGCTAGCATCTCTTCTCGCTTGTTGAGTAGTTCTCTTGTGCTTCATTGAAGGTCTTACTAGCATAGTATAAGTGGCCCTCAATACTTTCTTTCTTTGCCCAACACGCCTCCCATGGCAAAATCACCGGCATCACACATTATTTCAAATCTCGATCCCATTATGGTGCGCACGCATTATGCTTCACTCAACTGATTTCAGATTTCTTCAAAAGCATCCTGTATCACTTACAATTGAACCTTGTATCTTTCCAAGAATCGCATAGTGGTCCTACATTTGAGAAGTCTTTGATGAATCTCCCGAAAATCCAGCATGCCCCCAAGAAGCTTCTTACTCCTTTACCTGTGGTAAAGGGTGCAAGAGTTTTGATAATGGACAATCTTGATTGGTCCACTTCTAATCCTAGCTGTGTAAATCTTATGCCCAAGAACAATACCTTCGTCACCATAAATGGCATTTTTTCCCAATTCAATGTTAGCCGCTTGTCTTGGCATCTTTGAAGTACTGTTTCCAGATTGGCTTAAACACACTCAAAGCCGATCCATACACAGCTGAAGTCATCCATGAAAATTTCCATCACTTTCAACTAAATCTTGTGAACATAGACATCATACACCCTTGAATGTAGCAGAGCATTACATAGCCCAAATGGCATCCATCTAAAGGCAAAGGTACCATAGGACATGTGAATGTGGTCTTCTCGATCCCCTGTGCACAGCTAATCCGATTGTATCCCGAGTATCCATCCGTAAAACAAAAGTGAGGGTGTCTCATAACTCGTCCAACATTCATCAATGAAAGGCAAAGGGAAATGATCTTTTTCCGGTGGCTGAATTCAACTTCCTCGTGACCGATACATACCTCCATCCTCACACGCTCTTGTTGGAATCAATTAATTTTTTTCATTTCTGATCACAGTAAACCCCCCTTTCTTTGGTAACACATGGACTGGGCTCACCAAAGTACTGTCTGAAATAGCATAAATAAAACCAGCATTTAGCAATTTGAGTACCTCCTTTCTGACTACTTCCTTCATCACTGGATTCAGTCTCCTTTGATGTTCTACAGATGGCTTTGAAGTTCCTTCTAGCGTATCTTGTGCATGCAAATTGATGGACTCATACCCTTCAGCTCTTCAATGGACTGCTTAGCGATCTCCTTATGCTTCCTTAATATTTTCAAGAATCTTTGTTCTCAGCTTCATTGAGTCTTGTCAAATGATCACCGGTTTTTCTTTGGTAATTTCTAAGTAAGCATACTTCAAATGACGTGGCAACTTCTTTTCAAAACTAGTCCTTCAGACCGGGTTCTCATGAATTTCTTTTCAATATTCATCGTCATTTCTGCCGTCAGCTCATCATATAGTTTCTAAAGATTGAAAACTGTTGTATGGAAATTCATAATAGACATCTTCGATATACTAGGAATTCATCTCTTTTTCATTGATAAAAACTGGTGTATTACAATTATTGTTAACATCGGGGTTGGAAGTATAGACAAAATCTGCTACATTGCAGCCTTCCTTGTCTCTGTCTATATTTTTCATACTTTTGATCAAGTTAAAAACAGCAGCTTCTTCTCCAACCCTCAAGGTAAGAACTCCTTTTTGCATATCAATCAGAGCAGCCTGATAGGAAATGGTCTTCTCCCCACAGTATATGGTACTTGTGAATCTTCTTCCATGTCCGTAATGATGAAGCCCACTGGAAAACAAACTTCCCAATGCTGACTTCAAGACATCTTCAATGACCTGAAGTTCAATTTCATCGTGAATCAGGTGCCATTTGAAGAGTACTGGGCCAGGGAGTAAGCTCCCCAAACTTAGTTTCTGGCAAATGCAAAGAAATCAATTGATACTAGCTCCAGTCACTTATAGAGCCTTTCCCGGAATTCAATTCCTCTAACTATACAAGGAATTGCAGAAGCTCCTGGTCTTTTATCTTTATCAGCTTTTTCATTACCGCACTTCAAGTGGCAATGAGATTCACTATTCCTTCCTCCATCATTTTTCTTTTCTTGCTCGTTATGTCCTCTTAAATTTTAGTACAGAGTGGCATCCGAGTTACCACCAAAGAAAGGCATACCGGTCCCTCCCAAATTTTTCTAGAACGTTGTCAAAAACCTGCAACCAAGCTCCTCCATCCTTGACTTCATGTGCCTTGGTGAAAACAAGGCTGATCCTGGGTGTTCTTCCCTTCTACTCCTTCTTTTTCCTTCTCCAGTGATTCTTCCTTTTCTGGACTTTCTTCTTCTTTGCTGCTGTCATTTTTTTCTTTCAACTTTTCTAACTCCTTCCCACTTCAAGCCGCAATACCCATGCGCCTTTACTCTTCTTTGTGTCACTTGGGAAGGTATCTTTCTCTAGTTTTGCGTGGTTAGCCACCGCCTCTACTTGTGTCTCCAGTTCTCGTGGATGCATCAGTGGTGTTCTCGAAAATTTGAGAATTGGTAGCTGAGCCCAACTCATGAGAAACTTATGCATGGAGGTTCAAATGCCTTCTCTTATTATCCCCATGAAAATGCAAAGATTCGTTTCTTCAAAAGATTTGGCCCCTCCTCCGACCTCTCGGAGCATTCATTTATATGTGTTCATTTCAAGCCACAGCCGGAACTTTGGTCGCACAACTTGCTGAGGGTTCGTCCTCGTTCGTGGCCTCAGAGCCCCTCCACCATATGGAGAAGTTCTCATGGTCTGAGTGTCAGGTGATACATGTGCTGAAGGTTAGATTGGGTTTCAAATGCAACTCTCCTCGCTCACCTAAGTAATTTACCTCCTCAAGATCATAGAACCTGTTTCCTTCATTGGGTTTTCTTTCTCAAGACTTCCTCTTAATAACTCCTTCCACCGCTCTCCTACTTCATGGACACAAAGAGTACCTCCTCTCTCTTTGTTTGTCCATTCGATGCATACTAGCATCCAACTTAGCCTATAGCATTCATCTTGTTTAGCTCCATGATCCCTTTTCCTCATCAAGTTCTTTGAAAACTCGTATGAGTTTTCTCATATTGCATTTTGCAAGGTCCTCTATCGTACTTTCTCGCCTCTTCAACACTTTTCGCTTGAATGTCTTGGCACAACATGAAGCATCAATGATCCCCTTGATATATCATTCAAAGCATGATACGTATGTCCATATGAGTTTTCATATCTATCCCATACATTGGACATCTTCCTCAAGAACCGTCAATCTTCCTGTGCCACATAGGCTCATCTTCCCCCTCGAAAAACAATTATTTCCTTTCGAGGCGAGTGACGTGGGAAGAATCTCGCCCAAATAGGCCTCTTCAGCCAGCTTCCTCCCCAAGTGCATCAATGTAACCATATAAAGATTCATACCATGTGGTCGTTGTAATCTTAAATAAGAGAATGGAATAGATGTAACTTGATAACTTCGGTCTTACCTCATTCGCCTTTAACCGTGTTTGCAATCCCGAGAAATCTCCCAAGTGTTCAAGAAATTATGGGATGACCAAGAATCGGGTGTTGCTGCACCATTGTAATTAGTGCTGGTTTTAGTTCAAAGTTGTTGGCATCGATAGCAAGCTGTCTGATTGCAGAGTACTCATCTTGAATAATGGGCTTCCCGTGACCACGCACGCTGATCGGAGGCCTTCTAGCCCCAGCTTCTACGTGTTTCCATTCGATCCCGTCTTTCATCCCGCCATGGTGGTGTTTTCTCGCTTCTTGTCTTCTTCAAGTCACGCGTTTTCTCTATTTCGTAATCAAATGGAAACTGGGATCGTGCTCGCTTCCTATGCACCCAAAGTTCTTCAAAAAGAACACACTCCCATTAATAGGATTAGTCAAAACAACTAAAAATATTCAATGTGGTTCGTTGAAGGTTAGTGGTCAAAATGAACCATTGCTTGAAAAACTATTTTTTTTTTGTTCTTTTTCTTTAAATGTCCAAATTAGTATATCCTTCTTTCGTCTGAATATTGATTTATTAAAATTCTTAGATCCACTCAGAGCGGCGCCATAAAACTGAAACAGACCGAACCAAAACACATGTACCAATATATCGCCACCGAAGGCCAAAGGGCTATTAATTAATCCTGTAATCAAGAGACATACTTAAGCTTGTTAATCGAGACCAAATGACAGCACACAAAAGTTTATGGTAAACAAAATTACTGTGAGGACTAATAAATAATCCCCGACAATGGTGTCATAAAACTGGTTGGCATTAGATTATATAAACCAAAAATCTCCTAGAGTAAATCATTTCCAAATTTTGGTTTTGATATGATATTCTGCAAGTGCACAGGTCGACAAGTAATAAAATGGATTTAAGTCCATATATCGATCCCACAGATCCTGTGGCTGAATTTTTAAATCAATCCATTCCGACTACTCAAATTCCATACTATTTGGACCACAAATTGATATTTGATCTCAGCCTAAATTAAGAAGCTGGAAAATATAATACTACAAAGAAAATAAATGAACGATCAAATAAACTGGAATATAAAGAATAAAGAATAATGAATATTTTAATAAAATAAATGGATACTGAATAGTTATCTTTCAAAGCATTCATCAAGAAAACTGCTATAGTGAAAATCAAATTCTCAGAGTTAACACCGATAGTAATTTCTTGATCATTTTCAGTTTTAAAATCGTTCCAAGGCGCGAGTACACAAATGGATCTCTCCACACACTCCACATTTCATTATCTAATTTTTTACCTGATTCCCTCTCACATGTGGAATGAGATAACTACTTTTTAAAAGATTTTTTCCCTTAATCCGGGTATTTTTCTTTGCAATACTATACCATTTTATGGATCAGAACCTTGCTCCAAGTTATCGGTCAAGGCGATATACAACTTCGACACTCTTCCTCAAAATTAGAACAGATCACCCTCTCCTTGATTAGATCTCACCTAACACGGGATTGGCCTCACTATCCGAATTGAGGTGAACTCTTTGCTTGTTTAAATTGATAACTCGTTCAACTCAATCTTGATTTCAAGTGAGACGAGGATTCATTCCAAGTAAACTTACAAAGCTCATTAGATCTAAAATAGCAGGTAAATATACCCATAAGGAAATGTTCAAAACTCTCAGGAATGCCTTCTCCGTGTCACTCAGAGGGCCTCCTTGAAATCAGAGCAGTGATACAAGTCTTAAAACTGGTATAAGACACTGATATTCGGATCAAAGACATCAAACCCAAACTAGAAGTAAATTCTTAAACTAAAATTCACAAGCTGTTGGAAACAACTACAGGAAAGATAAATTCTGACTATAACATTTACTCAATGGAAGCTGGGTTCCTCAATTACTGAATTACACATTACAACATTCGTCTGATCATAAGAATAACTGTTTTATGAAACTGGAAAACTCGAATTCCATAAATTTGTCTGAACTTCAAACATTCCAGGTAGTAATTTGAAAAGAAATGAATTCCGCATTCAGCTTCTACTCAAAACAATAACTTCCAATTCCAGCAAATAAAAAAAATACGAAAACTAGAACGATAAATCTAATCTAATCGCTAACTATCAACATTGAAGAAAAGAAAAGAAAATAAAAGAAAGAAAATAAACAGTAATGAGCCTTCGCTCATCCAGACTTCGCTTGTCTCACCGCTGCCGCCTCTTCTCCGGTAGTCACAGATTTCAGGTTTCTTAGTCGGGCCCTAATTCCAATGCGCCTTGTGGATTCCCAAGAAGTCGGGCTCCATGTTAATGCTCGTGCTCGACTTCAATCCTCGTCACGACATCATCCATGTCGCGACATCAACTTATGTCTATGCAACCTTGAACTGGTCATTCATGATGTCGCGACATCAATCTCTTGTCGTGACATAAAATAAATGAACTTCAGCTTTCAACTGAGTCTTCTGATGTCGCGACCTCAGTCCCTTGTCGTGACATCACTGTATGCTTTTGCAGGTTTCAATTGGTCTCTCCTGATGTCGCGACATCAATATGTTGTCGCGAACTCAGCTCAAGTCTTCTTATAAATTTCCAATCGAAAGTGATCCTGGGCGTCGCAACAACCTATTGTCGCGGACATCAACTCGATCACCGCTAGTTTCCAATCTCGTCGCCACTGTGATCTTTCCACTGACAAGCTTGATGTCGCCACATAAATCTCTGGCCGCATCGCTCATGACTCCACAGTCTCGACCGTTGCCTTCGATGTCGCGACATCAATATCTTGTCGCCATCACCATGGCTCGCAACTTCGAACCGGTCCAGAGTGTCGACATCGATCTCTTGTCGCGACATCAGTTCATGACTCCACGTGTCTCGACATTGTTTGCTCCGATGTCGACATCACTTATCTTGTCGCGACATCACTTCATGACTCTGCAGCTTTGAACTGGGCTTCGTAGTGTCGCGACATCGATCTCTTGTCGCGACAATAGTTCAATTTCTTACGCCTTCAACCGAAACAAGTCTCGCGTCATGCACCTTCATATCTTGTCGCGACTTCCGCTCATGTCTGAGGTTTGACTTGTTGTTTTCCAAGGTCGCGACATCGATCTCTTGTCGCGACATCACTACATGTTTCCGCTTAATCCCCGCCGCCTCATTCAGGATCCCCGTCGCGACTTGCATCAAATTTCTTCACTTTCCCGATGTCACACCCCATAACCTGGACCGCGCAAACCCCAAACCGCATCATTAGTTAACCCGTTGTTTATTTCGCCCCGCTTATTTTCTCTCTCAGATTTTAACTTCAATGCATTGTCGTGATTTTTAACGTGATTTTCTTTCTTTCTTTATACTTTCCCGCAAATAACAAATTTGGTGAGTTTCTTCATATTTCTGCATCTTAATTATTCCTTTTTACATCAAAATCAAACATAAAAATGGACTAAAAATAGATGACTTTTAAGCTCATCAAACTCCCCCAAACTTAAAGTTTTGCTTGTCCTCAAGCAAAGAAAAAGAAAGAATTGTTTGTCCTCAAATAAGATAATTAAAATTTAATGACATTTTTCTCGATTTTTTATGCAGCTGCATTCAATTTTAACATGAAATACAAGGTATGCATTATTTTCTCGTATTTCTAGCTTCAAGTCCAGCCTAAGGTCAGGTTTCTACTTTATAGTACACAAAACTAAACTCTGAAATTGTTTTACAAACAAATATACCATTGATCCCCGTTGAATAATAGATTATTTTCCTTTCTCATTTTCAAACTGAGTCATTTAACTCCCTAAAGTCCTTCACAGTTTGTATTGTTTCCATCTTTCCAAATTCCATAGGTTTGTTTTTCATATTGATCTCCACTAATGTAGGTGATTTCAGCCTTCAAGATCAATCAGGTCTTTTGGGCTTATATTGTTAGGCTCGGTAATGGGTGATGGAAGGAATTTTAGGTTAAGATTATTCACCTTTCTCCCCATCTCGCTTCCTTTCTTTTCAGAGTTTCTCTAATAAACTCTCCTAAACTTCATGTTTGGGACATCTCTTTGATTTCTTCAATTTAGAACCGTATGCCCCCTATTTCTCACTTGTAATTCCACTGTGGAAATCTCCTTTGTTTGTCACCATTCAGGGATAGTGCAATGTTTTAACTTTTTAGGCTTTCTAACACTCTTAGCGAACTTTGGGTTAGTAGCTCCCATACTGTATGGAATTAGGGTACTAGGTGTTGCTCACCCCTAAGAACTTAATTGTTCAAGAGAGTTAGGCACAAGACAAATTTATCCTTATGTTCTTTCTATTGCATTTTCTGCTCTTTGCCTTTTCTTTTCATTCCTTTGAGTCTTCAAAACATATACTCCCCCAAACTTCATTTCTTTCTTCCTCCTTGAATTCCTGGGTAATCATAGGTTCTTTACTGAAGGATTGATTTCTTAAGATGGGTTGGGGTTTCCATTGGTTTATTTTTGAAAAATAAGCTTGTTGGCTCAATTTTTGGAACTAAGGTATATGCATTAGCATATGAGTAGGGATGGCTAGAATGGCTCAAGCTATCCAAGAATGGCCTGCATCATTTCTTGTCAACTTTATCACCTAGGATTTCGCCTCAATCAATAATCTAACAAATTCTAGAATTTGGTTTGAACAGTTGTGACTAACCATAAGGAGTACCTTGACTCATTTTTTGTTGATGATTATTTAAATTAATTGATATTCAACAGTTCCTCGACTTATTGCTCATACCTCTACAAACTCTCAAAAATAGGTTTTGTTCCTTCTATTGTATTACTTTCCTCAATTCTGGACTTATCAGTTAGACTTAAGTAACTTTTGCACCTTGTGTTTCAATCAAACTGTATTCATTTTGCCCTTATTCTGAAATTTTTTTTTTTACATTTTAGCTTATTCCTAATCTAACTGTTTCATTCGATTTAGCTCATGACATCTCAACAGTTTTTATTCTGGAACTAATTCCTACTTTAATTTCCTAATCATGCAACCACAAAGCAACACAACATTGAAAAACAAATTCAAAATAGCACACAACAATTCAATTTAAATTTCTCATCTTATTTATGATTCATTTGCAACAGTTGGATACAATTTACATGGGATAAGGAGGGTAAGCAAGGTTAGGCAGGGAGAAGGTCTATTTTTTTCTTTTGGAAGAGGTAGAAAAGATATTAGGGGGATCCAGGTCTAGGGTATTCAAATGGGCTGAGAATGATGGGAATTTCATTTCCCTTCTTTCCTTTCTCTCCTTGGTTTCCCTCTCAATTTGTTCTTCAATGAAGATCTCATTAGATAGATCAACCTTTTTGTTCAACTCATCCTGCCTCTTCCCCAAGCCATTCATTGTATTCTCCATTTCAGTTATGACCTTTAAAAATTTGGAGAGGTTATCACGATCAACCAAGTTTTCCGTACCCATTCTTTCGCCCGTAGACTCGTCTCTTTGTTTCCCGTCCCTATCATTCGGCTTATTTTCAAAACTTTTCCGTACGCACTTGTATGAACTCAAGCCCCTGACCGCTTCCTCAAATTCCGCTTTGCTCAGATCTCTTTCTTTATCAATGTCGAGTTGAGAATCAATGCCAAATCGATTGTTATAAAAAGCCTACGACTTAGTTTGAGTTTCAGAATGATCGCGATCTTTCCTTCTTCATTTCCTTTCTTAAACTCTTCCTCACGCTTTCAAAATTTTTTCCATCCTGCCTCTTTCTTTCACCTCTTTCCTCACTACTCGCCTTTTCTTGTAGCCCATCTCATGCTCCCTTTCCTTCCGTTAGCCTTCCTCCCACCGCCGGCTCCCTTCTTTCAATTCTTTTTCATAAATGTCTTCCGAATTCCTCAATAAGTTCCACTCCTTCGCTTCATCCATTCTCTCAGATGGCATCGAGAGCCTAATATCGAACCTGCTTCTTGTGCTCCCTTGAGCTTTCTCCATGTTGGAAATTCTGCTCTCGCAGACAGAGGAGAACTCTGCCAAGGGATGGAGAAGTCTATCAGCTACCTTCATCCCGCCCTTCATCGGGTTCGCAAACATGTAATCACATTTGTCGTGAGTTCTCCGGTGCCTCTACCCTCGATCGCAACCCTAAGTCCCATTTTCTGCTCCTTCACTGGTTTCATCTCCTGCTTTCTCTACCGTAACTCCCCTTTCTTCCTCGGCTTCTCGTCCCTTGCTAACCCCGTCGAAGGAGTGGTGAAGCTCGGGTACTTCTTCTTTTCGATTCCCAATTCTTTCACCCCAACCTTCAAGCATAGAACATTGATTGTTGCCGGTGAGGAATATGACCTCTTTTTGTTTCCTCTATGATACCTCATGATAGAATTCTCTAAGGACAACTCCTATATTGATCTTGTATCCTTTTTAGGATGCCAGCATACAAAGAACACAACTTCTTGTTCTCTCATCAGGCACACGCATTTTGTTAGAACCAAAACAAGCCAGAAATAAAACCATACTTTCGCTTCCTCGCGCTGAGGCTTCCCCGCATCGTTTCGCCTTCCTTCTTGGTTTAACTCGCACCTTACCATTAGTGAGCTTCTTGCAATCTTCCAAATTCGGTTTTTCTACGCTCGAATTTGAACCATGTTTCAGTAATCACATGCCATAGGCCTCGTTGATGGCCTTAGCTTCGTATGAAACCCAGACTCCTCTAACAAAAACCGCTCCATCCTTCCTTCCTACCAGATTTGAATAAAACTCTCTTACCAGTGCTGTATACCCTGATTTTTGGTGTGCGCAGAGTCTCTCCCATCCTCTATGCTCTATCATCTCCTTGAAACTAGTAACAGGGTTTTTGAATCTCCTCTCTGCGACAAACCCCTTGTTAGCATAATATTTCTTCCAGTGGGAGTAAGCTTCGTCTGACACGAAATCTTCTACTTCTTCTTCTTCTCTCATCTTTCCTTTCCTTTTCTCGCTCTTTTTCGTAGTTACCTGAGTCGTGTTTCGATGGCACCTCTCCTGCTTGTTCTTCCTAACGAATCTCATCTAACTGCTCTTCTCGCGAAGCTTCTTTCTCTCCTCAAGTTGTTCATGTTCCTCATAACTTCGCCTAGGTTAGTGGACTGGGGTGGGAATTTCAGCCATTGGAAACTAAGACAAGTTTTTCAAAAATGTTTGGAAAGCTAGGTCAGGGGCTGAGATTCGGTATGAGGAAGAAGGTGATGTCTATGTGGGTTGAGGAATGAGAAAGTTTCCCAACAGTTTTTGCAATTCAATCAATGCTCAGGGCTAATTATTGCTTCATTAAAAACACGTCGCGACTTCAATTTTCGCGTCTTTTCATTCAAGGTCATTGAATTTAGGGCTCTTTAAAGTGAGTAGTTGCCACTTGTCCCTCTTTATGTCGCGACATACTAAGTTTGTCGGGACATAACTAGGTTTTCCAGGAATTGTTTGATCATCATGTTGCGACATCCTTTCGAAACTTAATTCTCTGTCGCGACTTCCTTCAATACTCACAAGCTGCCCTTTCAAAACAGGTCACGACATCAATGTTTTGTCGCGACAACACTTATGTCGCGACATAACCTTTCTGTCGCGACCTCAACCCTTAACTCAATGATCTCAAGAACCTTTTTCTCTTATTGTTCCTAACCCTTTCAGACATTTCTTCAGGCATTTCCAAGCAATGATTTAACACACAATTCAAGTATATCTACAGAATTGGGTTAGGGAGAAGGTTACCCCCCTTTTTCTTATGTTGCGACTCCTCTGCAAGTTGCTGGAATTGTTCCTGTAGTTGCCTTGCCATTCATGTCTTTAAACCTTGCAGAAGCTCACTGCAATATTCAAGAAAAATCCAATTATACTACAGTCGATTTCTAAAAATTAAAACTATCCTTATAAGAACAAATCTGACCTAATTTTCAGCGAATAAAAGAAAAATACTTCAAAACTTAAAACCGGAAATTAAATCCTTATGGGTTGCCTCCCATTAGCTGCCACTGAGTCCTCAAGAGTCGACTCTGTCACAGTGGTATTTTCTTCCTCAAGAATTCCATGAGTTCTTCTACTCTTCTTCCTCGTTTAGATAAAGGTTTTTAACCTCAGCCCATCGACCTTGGAATTCTCCCATTATCGCCTCTGTCACTGCTCCAAATGTAGTACTTGACACCACTGTGTATGGTCCACTCCAATTGGATTTTAATTTCCCTGGAAACAATTTTAATCTAGAATTAAACAACAGAATCTGTTCCCCTGTTCTGAACTCTTTTCTCAAAATTCTCTGATAATGCCATTTCTTTGTCTTGTCTTTGTATATTCTAGCATTATCATAGGTTTCATTTCGCTCTTTCCAATCTCGCATGCTTGAGCAATCTTTTCGACCATAGCTCCTTTAAATTCAAGTTTAACTTCGACGGCCCACATCATTAGGACAGAATTCAGCGAGGTACGGCATGGTTTGCCAAACAACTCAGATGGGGACATTCCAATGGGGTTTTTAGAGGCAAATTCCGTAGCCCAAAGTGCATTGTCAAGCGAAGACCAAGCCTCTCCCCGCTTGAGCTCACCGTCTTTTCAAGTATTCTTTGATCTCCCGTTGAAATTTCTGTCATTCATCAACTGATGATAGGCTAAACTCATTACATGCTTCGATCCCATACCCGCTCATGAGTTTTGCAATATTTTGTTTGCAGTGGGTTCCCCCATCACTAATGATAGTTCGTGTTCCAAATCAAGCCAAAATATTTTTGCAAGAAACTCACAACCGTATTAGCATCATTCCTTGGACAAGCTATCATTTCCACCCATTTGAAAATCGCAATCTACCGCTAGCGCATGTATAGGTTTCAAATGATGGTGGAAAGGTCCCATAAAATCTATTCCCATACATCAAAAATTTGTATCACCAAAATACTCTAAGGGGCATTCATTCATGCCGATATTTCCAATCTTCGCATCTATCACACAATTTAACTCCACTCAACACAACTTCAAGATGGCAATAATAAAACTCGACGGAGTATCTGCGGAGTCAGTTTCTTTCTCCGTAAAAATGTCCACTATATGGTGATGCATGCATGCATTTAAAATGTTGCCTTGTTCACTTTCCGCACACATCTTCTTATTATCATGTCAAGACTCTTTTGGAATAATAGTGGGTCATCCCAAATGTAATAATTCAGCTACTGAAGTTTCCTTCTTCACTGCAGCTGAATCTTCGAAGGCATTACTCCACAAGCCGTATAATTCACAATATCAGCATACCATGGAAGTTGGAAGGAAATTCAACAATTGCTCATCTAGGAAGTTCGTTAAATGCATTTTCTTTCTTCATCACTCGCTTTTCCACTTCTCATTAAAGTGATCATCTTCACATCACATATCCCTTTACCTTGATTTCCAAATCAAACCTCCCGCAATGTACAAAGACCCACCTTATCAATCTCGCTAGCTTCCTTCTTTGACATCGTGCAATTTGATTGTCGCATGATCGCGTGAATACTACATGGGATCCTCAAAATGTATTGGGCTCTAAATTTTTCACAAGCAAATACTATGGCTAGGCATCTCTTCGCTTGCCGAGTAGTTCTCAGGCTTCATCAAGGTCTTACTAGCATAGTATATGGACCAATACTTTCTTTCTTTGCCCCAACACGCCTCCCGCAAAATCAATCGGCATCACACACATTATTTCAAATCCCGATCCCATTCCGGTGCAGCCATTATAGGTGCTTTGCATTCAACTGATTTTGATTTCTTCAAAAGCATCCTGCAGAGCTCATCAAAATCAACCTCAGATTCTTTCCAAGAATCCGCATAGTGGTCCGGCTATTTGGAGAAGTCTTTGATGAATCAGAAATCCAAAAGATGCCCCAAGAAGCTTCTTACTCTCACTGCGGGTGTGGTGCAAGAGTTTTGATAATGGACACCTGATCGGGTCCACTTCTAATCCAATAAATTTTATGCCCAAGAACAATACCTTCTGTCACCATAAAATGGCATTTTTCCCAATTCAATGCTAGCTGTTTGTCTTGGCATCTTTGAAGTACTGTTTCCAGATTGTTTAAACATTGATCAAAGCTGGATCCATACACAGTGAAGTCATCCATGAAAATTTCCATCACTTCTTCAACTAAATCTGAGAACATAGACATCATACACCTTTAGAATGTAGCAAGAGCATTACATAGCCCAAATGGCATCCTTCTAAAGGCAAAGGTACCATAGGGACATGTGAATGTGGTCTTCTCTTGATCCTCAAAGGCAATAGCACCGATTGTATCCTGGTATCCATCCAAAACAAAGGAGGGTGTCTCGCTAACTCCGTCCAACATCCTATCAATGAAAGGTAAAGTGGGAAATGATCTTTTCTCAAAATTAATCAACTTCTGTAATCGATACACACCTCCCTTCCATCCCTTGGCTTAATGTTTTTGTTGGAATCAATTAATTTTTCATTTCCGATCACAAGAAACCCCTTTCTCTTTGGTACCACATGGATCGGGCTCACCTAAGTAATCGTCTCAATAGCATAATAAAACCAAAGATTCAAATAATTTGAGTACTCCTTTCGATTACTTCCTTCACTGATTCAGCCTTTGATGTTCCCATGATGGCTTAGAAGTCTCTTCTACAGACCCAGGTACGCAAATCGATGGACTGATACCCTTCAAATCTCTTCAATGGACCGCTAGCGATTCTCTTATGCTTCCTTAATATTTTCAGCAATTTTTGTTCCTCGCTTCACCAGTCTTGGTTTAAATGATCACCGGTTTTTCTTTGGTAATTCTAAGTAAGTATACTTCAAATGACGCAATCCCTTTCCAGCTAGTCCTTCGCATCGTTTCTCGAAGGAATTTCTTTTCAAATATTTTCCCCATTGTCATTTATGTTTTGCTTCAAGCTCATCATAGTTTCTAAAGATTGAAAACTGTTGTATGGAAATTCAGAATAGACATCTTCGATATACTAGGAATTCATCTCTTTTTCATTGATAAAAACTGGTGTATTACAATTATTGTTAACATCGGGGTTGGAAGTATAGAAAATCCGCTACATTGCGTACCTCTTCCTTTGCCTCTCGTTTATATTTTTCATACTTTTGATCAAGTTAAAAACAACAATTTTCTTTTCTCCAACCTCAAGGTAAGAACTCAGATATCAATCGAGCAGCCTCCAAAGAGCTAGAATGGTCTTCCCAATGAAGAGGGTACGGTGAATCTTCTTCCAATGCCCAGAATGATGAACCCACTGGAAAACAAACTTCCCAACAATGGGACTAGCATATCTTCAATGACTCCTTCAGCTCTTACTCCATCGACCAGGTGCCATTCGAAGAGTACGCTTGTGGGAGGCTCCCCAAACTTAGTTTCTCAAGTAAATCGCAAAGAGCAAGATCAATTGATACTAGCTCCCGAGTCACGAGAGCTTCCCTGAATTCAATTCCTCTGAACTATACAAGGAATTGTGAAGCCCCCGGTCTTTCATCTTTACTCGGTAGTTCTTTCTCGACACGACCGCAGTTGCAATGAGATCTCACTATCTCTTCCTCCACTATTTTCTTTCTCGTCGCATGTCCTTCGTGAATTTCAGATGAGCGCATCCGGAAGCCACCACTTCAAGAGTGCATACCGATCTCCAGCCTTCCGGAACGTTGTCAAAACCTGCAACCCGCGCCTCCTCCATCCTCGACTTCTACGCCTTTGTGGAAATGGTATTATTGTGCTTTGATCCCAAGTGTTCTTCCCTTTCTACCTCTTCTTTTCCTTCTCCAGCGCTGATTCTTCCTTTTTCTCGACTTTCTCTCTTTGCCGCCGTCATTTTTTTCTTCAACTTTTCTAACTCCTCCCACTTCGGTCGCACGCCCATGCCTGGATTCTTCTCAGGTCACTGGGAAGGTATCTTTCCTCTGGTTTTGCAGTGGTTAGGGGCCAGCCGCCTCTACTTGCGGTCTCCGGTTCTTCAGGATGCATTGCGGTGAGCTCAAAATTTGAGAATTGCAGCGCTTGCTCCAACTCGCAAACTTTTGCTCATAGAGTTCAATGCCTTCTATTATCCCCATGAAATGCAAAGATCTGCTTCTTCAAAGATTTGGCCTCCGACTTCGATATTCATTTCGTGTTCATTTCCCTTGCCGCCGCTTGCCGAACTTCTTGTGGCGCTTGATAACCTTGTCGAGGGTCTGGCTCTGCCTCGCCTCAGAAGCCCTCTCCACCATATGAGAAGTTCTCATGGTTCCCGAAAGGCCGGGTGTGATAATAAAATGGAAGGTTGATCGGGCTTGCACGGTAACTTCTCCGCCACCTAAGTAATTTACCTCTCAAGATCATAGAACTGTTCTTCATTAGCTTTCTCAAAGACTTCCTCTTAACAACTCTTTTTCCACCGCTTCCTACTTTGGCCGATGCGTGCGCCTCCTTGTTTGTCCATTCGATGCATAATAGCATCCAACTTAAATTTCCATAGCATTCATCTTGCTCAGCCCATGATCCCTTTTCTCTATCAAGCCTTTTGAAAACCTCGTATGAGCTTACATTGCATTTTGCAAGGTCCTCTATCAGCTCTCTTACCTCTTCAACACTTTTTCGCTTGAATGCTCCACAACATGAAGCATCAATGATCCCCTTTGATATATCATTCAAAACATGATATACGATGTCCATTTGAGTTTTCAGATCTATCCCATGCATTGGACATCTTCTCAAGAACTGTTTCACCTTCCTAAAGCACATATAGGCTCTCATCTCCCACCGAAACAACATTTCCTCCTTCTCGAGGTGAGGATTGGGAAGAATCATTCCTCAAACAAAGCCCCCCTACCAAATCCTCTCTCCTGGGCATCGCAACCATACAAAGATTCATACCATGTGGTCAAGTAGATCTCTTAAAGAGAATGGGAAGTGATGTAACTTGATAACTGGTCTTACCCCATTCAAATTTTAATCGTGGCTCACATCCCGAGAAATCTCCCCAAGTGTTCTAGATCTTCAATGGGATGACCCGCAACCGGTGTCGCCGCACTATCAGAATTAGTGCCGGTTTTAGTTCAAAGTTGTTGGCATCGGAGAAGTCGTCTAATTCGCGCAGTACTCATCTTGAATAATGGGCTTTTAATTCTCCATAAGACGTTGATCGAGGCCTTCTAGCCGCCTCTATGCTTCCATTCTCGACCGCGGTCTTTCATCCGCCATGGTGGTGTTTTCGCTTTTCGTCTTTCTGCCGCCAAGTGTTTTCTATTTCAGACCACCGGAATCGTGACGTTTCTCGCTTCCTATGCATCAAAGTTTTTCTAAAGCAAAATACACTCCCATTGTCAGATTAGTCAAAACAACTAAAAATATTCAATGTGGTCTGTCAAGGGGTTGGTGGTCAAAATGAACCATTGCTTGAAAAACTATTTTTTTTTTGTTCTTTTTCTTTAAATGTCCAAATTAGTATATCCTTCTTTCGTCTGAATATTGATTTATTAAAATTCTTTAGATCCCCGGCAGCGGCGCCATAAAACTTGTTAATCGAACCAAAACACATGTACTAATATATCACACCAGTGCCAAAGGGCTATTAATTAATCCCAGGCAACGGCACAATAAGCTTGTTAATCGAGACCAAATGACATATACACAAGTTTGTAACAAAATTACCAGAGGACTAATAAATAATCTCGACAATGGTGTCATAAAACTCATGATAGATTATATAAACCAAAATCTCCTAGAGTAAATCATTTCCAAATCTTGGTTTTGGATCCGACATTCGTGCGCAATGTGCCGATTGGGTAATAAAATTGATTTAAGTCCATATATCGATCCCACAGAGATCTCAAGAATTTTAAATCAACTACCCTGACTACTCAAATTTCATACTATTTGGACCACAAATTGATATTTGGATTCAGCCTAAGAAGCTGGAAAATATAATACTACAAAGAAAATAAATGAACGATCAAATAAACTGGAATATAAAGAATAAAGAATAATGAATATTTTAATAAAATAAATGGATACTGAATAGTTATCTTTCAAAGCATTCATCAAGAAACTGAAGATAGTGCAGCACCACCTCGCGTAGTTAACACTGATAAAATTTTTGATCATTTCAGTTTTAAAATCCGTCCGTTGCGTTGAGTAGTACAAATTCGATCTCTCCACACTACATTTCATTATCTAATTTTTTACCTGATTCTCTCGAATACAGGGAATGAGATAACTAATTTTAAAAAGATGTTTTCCTTAATCTGGGTATTTTTCTTTTGCAATACTTCATATCCATTTTATGGATCAGAACCTTGCTCCTGCTATCTGGCCACAAGATATATAAACTTTTTTAGATTACTCTTCCTCAAAATTAGAACAGATCACCCTCTCCTTTATTAGATCCCTGCCTTAACATTTGATTTAGCTCCTGATTATCCACTGGAGTGAATCTTGCTTTGCTTAATTGGAGGAACTGCTCTCACCAATCTATTTCATGAGACGAGGATTTATCCAAGTAACTACAAAGCTGGTTTGTATCTAAAATAAAGAAAAAGTTAATATACCCATAAGGAAATGTTCAAAACTCTCAAGAATGCCTTCTCCGTGTCACTCAGAGGGCCTCAAATCAGTATGATGTCTAAACTCGTATAAGACACTGACTTTGATCAAACATTATCAAACCCCAAAACTAGAAGTACCCTAAACTAAATTCACAAGGTTGAAACAACTCACATGTGAAAGATAAATCCCGACTATAACATTTACTCAATGGAAGCCGGGGTTCCTCACCATCGAATTACACATTACAACATTCTATTCGATCATAAGAATAACTGCTTTTATAACTGAAAACTCGGTCCACAAATTTGTTCGAACTTCAATCATTCCGTAGTAATTTGAAAAGAAATGAATTCCGCATTCAGCTTCTGCTCAAAACGATAACATCCAATTCCAGCAAATAAAAAAAATACGAAAACTAGAACGATAAATCTAATCTAATCGCTAACTTTCAACATTGAAGAAAAGAAAAGAAAAGAAAATAAAGAAAAATAAAGAATGAGCTCTTCGTGCCTATCCAGATTCTCGTCTATGTCACCGCCTAAGTCGCTTCCTCTTCGGGGTAGCCGCGTATGATAGTGGTTTCGCCACCCTAATTCCAATGCGCCTTTGTGATTCCTGCTAGTTGGCCCATGTTACCGCTCAGGTCGCGACTCAAATCCTGTCGCGACAGCTTCCATGTCGCGACATCGATCTCATGTCACGACATCGACCGCGTCTATGCAACCTTGAACTGTCATCTGGCGATGTCGCGACATCAATCTCTCACGTGACATAAAATAAACGAACTTCGCCTTCAACTGAGTCTTCCGATGTCGCGACCTCATCCTCGGTCGTGACACTACTATATGCTTTTGCGTTTCACCGGGTCTCTTCCCGATGTCGCGACATCAATATGTCACGCTGTTCCTCGCCAAGTCTCTATAAATTTCAAATGGCGATCTCACATCAGAACAACCTATTGTCGTGACATCAATCGATCAATGCCGCTTCAATCTTGCCGCCACTTAGCCTTTCCACCGACGCTTCTCGATGTCACGACATAACCCATTGTCGCGACATCGCCATGACTCCACGTGTCTCGACATCGTTTCCCGCTCCCTAGCGTCGCGACATCACACTACGCCACATCACTTCATGGCTCGCAGCCTTGAATCGGTCCTTTCAGAGGTCGCACATCGATCTCTCGTCGCCGGCGACATCGCCATGACTCCACAGTCTCGACGTTGTTCCCATGTCGCCGACATCAATATCTTGGTCGCGACATTTCATGGCTCCGCGCCTTGAATCGGGTCTCGCCGTAGTGTCGCGACATCGACCTCGTCACATAACAGCTTCACTCCTTTACATGCCTTCAACCGGGAAAGTGAAGTCCCATGTCATGACTCGATATCTTGTCGCGATCAGCTCATGTCTTCGAGGCTTCACTACAGCCTTCTGTCGCGATTATCGATCTCTCACATGGCTATCACTTCATGCGCTCGCCTTAATCCTCACCGCCATTCAGGATCCCCGTCGCGATCAGATCACTAATTTTTCCATGTCACACCTAATAACCGGATCGCGGTAAAACCCCAAACGGCATCATTAGTTAACCCGCTGTTATTTCGCTATTTTCGCATTTTAACTCGCCGCCTGCTACATTCTTTCCACCGCATTTTCTTTTTTCTTTTATACTTCCGCAACAACAAATTTGTGAGTTTCTTCATATTTCTCAAAGATCTTTTAATTATTCCTTTTACATCAAAATCAAACAGAAAATGGACTAAAAATAGATGACTTTAAGCTCATCACCGTGGGAGGTGGACTTATCCACAGAGCCTGTACCAGAACAATCCCTTTATGTCAGTAAGTACCATACAAGATGGCTCCAACGGAGTTGGCATGAGCGGCAAGATTGAATTACAAGAGCTTTTGGATAACGGATTTTCCGACTGAAGAGCTGCACCCTAGGGTGCACCTCGTTTATTCGTGAAAAGAAAGATGGTATCGTTATGATGTGCATTGACATCGATTAAATCAATAAGGTGACAATGAAAACGCGCCCGATTTCCCAAGAATCGAAAATATTTTTTATCGCTAAAGGAGCGGGTACTTTTCAAGATAGACTGACGGGTATTATCAACTAAGAGTGAAAGATGTCGAGTGAAGTCAAGACTCCGTATTTAGAACTCCGATATGGCCATTATGAGTTTTTGGTAATGCCATTTAGGTCGACTAATGCATCAAGCAAAGATTCACTGATTTAATGAATAGAGCATTCCAACCCTATGTGGATCAAATTTTGTTGTGGTCTTTTATCGATGATATCCCGTGTATTCTAAGGATGGCCAAGAACATGAAATCAACATTTGATAACAATGCGGAGATGTTATACAGAAGTATGTTAAACTCATAAAATGTGATTCTCGCAAAGGAAGTTTCCTTCCTAGGTCATATTATGTCAGCTAAGGGTATAAGATTGGACCCTGTAAAGATTGAGGTCGTTGTAAATTGGAAACTACCTCGAAATGTAACCGAGGTGAGAAGTTTATTGGGCCTAGTAAGATATTATAGAAGATTTGTGAAAGGATTTCATATAGCCTTCCACTAATCAAATTACTCAGAAATGAGTAAAGCTCGAGTGGAGCAGATTAAATGTCATATTAGTTTTGAACAATGGAAAGAAATATCGTTGAAGCACCAAGATTGATGCGTACCAATTGAAAAGAGTATACTTTATATGTTGATGCTTGTGCATTGGTTCGGGATGTGTGTTAATGTAAGATGGGAAAGTAAAGGGTTTATGTATCCAAGATTTAGTCATAGAAATGTGTGAAATTATCCCACCTGGTAGATCTAGAGTTGGTTGCGGTAATGTTTGCTTTGAAAATATGGCGACACTACTTACATGAGGAAAAGTGTAGAATTTACACAGATCACAATAGTCTCAAGTACTTGCTAACTCAGAAAGAATTAAATTTGAGATAGCGGAGGTGGTTAGAGTTATTAAAAGATTATGACAGAATAATAGACTACCACCCCGGAAGAGCTAATGTGGTAGAAAATGCTTAGTTAAATAGACAAAGGGGATAACGATATCACTTCAACACGCTGAATGACCAACAATGATGAGCTATACAGCCTAATTAACAACGTAACTCATTTTGAAGAAAAATGTTGATAAGTGCGTAGGAAAATGATGCAGAGTTACGTGTGCTGCACGTATGGTCAGATAGTGATAAGACTCCGATTTTTCAAGTAAAGAAGCTGAAAGTTTGTATTTTTAGAACAAATTATGTGTGCTTACATGATACAGAGCTAAAGAAAAAGTTGCTATTTAGCTCATAATACCAGATACTCATGCATCCGGAGGTAATAAGATGTACCGTATTCAAATGCAAGATTATTGTGGATTGTGAATGAAAAGAGATGTGACAAAAGTACGTGTCTAAGTGTTTGACGTGTCAACAATTTAAAGTTAAACACCAAGTCCCAAATGTGCATGCTGTTGAATCCCTTTTCAATTCCTCAATAGAAGTGATAACATTACATGGATTTTGTGTTGGGTTTTCCCCTCACACAACAGATACATGACTATGTTTGGGTGATTGTTGATAAGCTCACAAAGTAGGCCATTTTATACCGGTCAGGATGGACTATTCTATGGATTGACTAGCTGAACTATATGTGGATGAGATTGTACGATTGCATGGTGTATCGTTGTTTGTTGTGTCGGTGAGATCCGTATTTTACATCGAGGTTCAAGAACTACAACAAATTTAGTACTAGGGTTTGATCTAGTACAACATCCACCCGCGGCATTTGATGGGACAAATAGAGAGATTGATTCAAGTACTGAAGACATGCTTCGAGGTCAGGTCATGGAATATCCCGGAAGTCAGATATGTATATTCCATTGATGGAATTTTCTCATAACAATAGTTGTCAAGCAAGTATCAGTATTACACCATCCTAAGCTTTATATACCTGAGATTTAGAACTCCTGTGCTGGACGGTTGAATGAGCATAAGGTGATTGGTCCGCATAGTAAAATATACAAAAGTGAAAGTACAAGTTATTAGTTAAAGGTTAGAGGCGGCTAGTGATCGACAAAAGTCATATATTCCAATCTAAAAAGGAGAGATATTGAATATGAAGTAGGAGACAAGGTCTTCTTAAAAGTATCATCGTGGAGGAAAATTCTACGGTTTGGTAAGAAAGGCAAGTTGAGTCCAAGGTTCATAGGGCCATATGAGATTCTGGAACAAATTGGCCCTGTGGCTTATCGTTTGGCTCTCCCTATGGAGTTGGCCTAATTGCATAATGTGTTTCATGTGTCGATGCTTTGGAGATACCGCTCTGATGGGTCACACATACTACCAGTACAAGATATACAAGTACAAGTGGATTTTTCATATGGTAAAGAGCCAAATGCTATTCGCTTCGAGAGAAACAAGCCATGTTAAGCAAGTACTATTAGTGAAAGTGCTCGCAACACCATGGCAAGGCTACTTAGATCCACAACTAGTAAGAGCAGAGATCCCCAAGAACTTCCTTCGATTCAGTATGAATTTCGAGGACATAATTCTTTCTAAGGCAAGGGCTGGGGGAGTTATAGCACTCCTAAATTACACTCCTAACATTTTTATTACATGTTTAGGTATAATATAAAATTTGCATTATTCAAAATTATGCAAAGGAAAAGGATAAACCTCATGATTAATATTAGAAGGTTAAGGGCAATTAGTAATTTACCAATTTAGGACCCAAAGGTCATAATTTAAGAAGATTATATGATAATTTAGAATGACATATAGAATGAAATAAAAGGACTAAATAGAAAAAATTAGGCATTTGACCCAAAAATGTGTTCAGCCAAACATGGCCTTAACTCCAAAATGAGGATAAGACCAAACAATTGGTCTTAAAATTGAGGGGAAGATATTTTGGTGTGTGAAGTTAGGGCATCCGGAGGGGAAAAGGAGAAAGAGAGAAGAGAATAAGAGAAGAAGAAGAAGGAAGAAAGGAAGAAAATGAGAAGAAGAAAACAGTATGCAACAGATTGTGATGGATACTAGTATGGAATCTATGTGTATGGAATTCATGTACGGGTTATTTCTGAGCGGTCTTTGTTTGGAATATTTGGTATGGGCAATAGTATGGATACTAGTTGGAACCTTTGTTTACGTAAGGATTCCTTCCTATCTCTTGGGATTATGTTCCATCTGGGAGCCATCTTTGGCTTTCAGAGAAGTCCTAGAGGTTGTTTGGTGTTTTCCCAAACACAAATGATGCGCTGTGGTTCTAGGATAACCGGCCTGACTGAAGGTCATCCGATTGATACGCAGCATCCAACCTTGAACAACGGTTGAACCCGCTGATCCGGCACCCGCAAGGTCTTCGGGTCGGGATGCGCAGCCTGGTCGCCATCAGTGCAGTGAAACTGGCCGACCCAGAGGTCACCTGGGCTTGTTCTGATGGTCTTCCAGGATGGGATGCGGACTCATCGCTTATTATATAAAATGGAAACGATCAATCGGTTGGGACTAAATTGTCGACCATTGGGACAAACTGGCCGACCTATTAGTCGACCGGCTCGTTGAATGCTGTCTTCCTGAGAGTTTTTTCAAGCTGGTCTAAGTCTCGGTCATGCAAACTACTTAAGGTCGATTTCATGGCCTAGTTGGGGTGAATTGAGGCTTGCTTCGGAAGCCTATTATGTGTTTAAATGTAATGTTATTCCTTGGTTAGGGGATGACATGTTAAATGACAATATGTACGCCCATACATATTTAATTGACTTAAATGTCCAAATAATGCATAAGTAAACATATATACAAATGTTCAATGATACATGGGTAAATATGCATGCAAATCGTGGAATATCGTGATATGATTAATGTGATAACAACAGCTTATTCGAGGATATGAGATATGTATTGAAATGAAATAAAATGGATTTTGCTTAGAACCTAGTGTAGGGATAGATGGGCATGCCTATTAGGATAAAAGTCTCAGAACATAATAATCACCGCCTCATTTTGTCATTACAACGCCTTCGCCCTTATATGTCATTGTCTCAGATAAAGATAACAAAGCCGGGCCCTTATAGAGGTCATTGTCTCGTACAATGATAAGAGAGCCTTCGGGCCCTTATAATTTCCCATATCCACTTCTAAGGTATATGCAAGCATGAAACATAAAGCAAATGACAAGAATATGCAAATGACTTGAATATGATAAATGACATGATATGAGAAGCATAGCACTGCTATGCGATGACAAGTACACTGTAATAAGAACAAGAAGCAAAATGTATATGAACGAGGATAAGAAATGTAACATGATATGATAAGTAAGTATAAGATATGTATAATCTTGTGTAAATGATATGTATGAAACATATATAAGCATGTGTATAAGTATATGATATATTAGATGTATATGCATGTGTCTAAAGTGTGATGACCCTTATTAAAGGTCCCACGTGTATATTCCTAATTAAGCTATGTTTAGCATGAGTGTTTCATCCATGTAGGTACGTAATAGCGAAATGGCCGTAGACAATCCACACAAGAACTGCGTCAACGCAACACCAGTGCCCACCGGACCCTTTTGGTCTAGTTTGTATATGTTTTTGTTTTTGTAAGCAATGTAAAGTTTGTATATGTTAAACACTCCCATTTATGGAGTTTGAATATATTTTGTAATTTGTTGTTATAGAATATATTTAAAGTTAAATGTTTAACAATATATGAATGAACAAGTTTATAGTTTATTGGATAAAGGAAAAGAAAGAGAAAAATAAATATGACACCCTCGCCTGACATTGGGTGTTGGGTTGGAGGCTACTACAAGTAAGTTAGCCCTTGCCTAACACCGGATGGAGGGTGGGGGAGTCACAACCCCACTCACCAAGATTTCAGAGACTGGAAAGTAAAGATATAGTGTGTCACCGGTTTTAGGGCTAACAAGAACGGGTGGTTCAGCGAGATATTGTTTGATTGCTGTTAGAGCCTGGTTGCATTCTTAATTCTAGCAGGCCTGTTGGGCTCCCTTTAGGGTGGCAAAGAACGACTACAAACCAGGCGGTGGGTGCGGCAGATACGAAATGAGATCCACACTTGATTTATGCGTGGCAAAGGAAGTTATCCTCGGGGATACTTCATTTGTGCCGCTGTAATCTACACATACGCGCTCTACTTACCACCATTTTCCTCGTACCACTAATTACATCACACCATTCGGATGCTTTTACTCTCCTTTATAAACCTACATTAGAAGATTGTCTACCACCCGAATGATCTCGATGTTGGTCCCGTGGAACCGCTCACCTTTTTGCTTTACCGGCTGGCAAAGGGGGAGGACGCTCAATTCCAGGAGAAGCCACTGTTGGACTTATCCCAACCATATCAGAATGTCTCTAGGAAAATACATCAATGTTGTGCAGCAGCCTGAGTCGTAACTGTTCTCTTTCTTCATTAGACAAAAGGGACTTAACGTAGGTGAACTTCTCTAGTCCATCTCAACCCAATTTCTTCAGGATCCATAGCCACTGGTCTTTTCTTCCGCTTCATGATAGGGCAAAAGATAATTAGATTGTTATATGGGAAATGACTGTCTGTATGTTGGTTCAAATTTACTCTCTCTATTCATTTAGGTTAATGGATAGCACTGTCAGCTTTAACTAGCTTCTGCTTAAAAGGTCAACTCTACTTCTACGCTTATCAAAACAATCTCATTTATTTGGTGGTACATTGATAACACTTACTTTATAGAGTGCTGATGTTCCACCATATGGTATTAGAAGGCCTCCCAAAACCTCTATCATTATAGAACAAAACTGTTGAGTGACGCAGTTTCATTTTTCATATGATGATGATTCTCAACTGGTCACAGAAGGCCCGCTGAAACCAGAGGAGATTTAGTCCCGTTAACTTAGCATAATAGATGAAAGCTCATCCCATAGAGTTCTGAAGTCTGTTGTATTTCACCACAGACTGCTCTAGATTCACTAGCACCTAATGCAGAGACACCAAAACCATTAATACAAAGGTGGATAATAGGGCACAGAATGAGGCATGAATGATCTCTACTGCTTTGAACCATAAAGGATATAAATAATATTAAATTTCTACTTCTCTTTACTGCTTTCTTCCATTTTTAAGACGACATTCACTCTGCCTAAACCTAAGAATGCATTTAATTTAGCTTCTGGTCTGCTTAGTGCTTGATCATTTACTCCGTCATCCACTTGGGCCTACCCAAGGAGAGAAGTTCCATGGTTGTATGGTTTCAGTCTGACCATCTGATCTGTTTAATTTATCAATACCCTTCACTCCACCCCTTATTCTGGCATCTCCAGGTACTCTTTACAAAAGTCCTCTGTCTTGATCAACATCCCTTCCAGAATCTAGAGACTTCGGCACTAATCTCGCTTCTGTGTCCATGGTTCATGATAATCTGATCATGACTCATTTCTCTGAAGGTGATCTGTCTGATGGTGCAGCCATATCAAACTGGTGTCATGAACGAGGGCAAACAACTCTTCTGATGAGATATCCAAAGAACCCATAGGCCTTTTAGACTGAATCTACCGCTACCTCCACATTCAACTTCATAATACCAACCACTTTTCCCACAGCTTATCTTTCTTACCATGATTGTGATCACATCACTGTAGGCTATTACTGATGTTGGTCTTCCACTGAATGAAGATCATCTTCCACCACACCTTTCCACATGTTAGTAATAGGAAGGAGTGAAAAGAGTCTATTGGTTTAACTCTTCCAGTTGCTCTGATAATCATTATGTCCATGGTTGGACGCTTATCAACCTCCTCAGAAGTCCAGATGATTTTCTTCTGTGTTTTAAAACAATTTGTATGGAACTAATATTCATTTTGAACGATTTGACATAGGGTGTTAGTGATATTTAACCCGCTCTGTGTTCTATAAATGGCTTTATTGAGTTTACTGGAGCTGTAAACGAAAGAAAAGGTAAATTTTAGAGGCATGGGAGAGCAGTTGAGTCATCTGACCCTGATCGCCACACATGGGCATGGAGGTCTGCACTACAAAGAGAGATATCAATATACACGTGTGTTGTTTCATAAGTAAGACACGATTTTCTTAATCTATCATTTGTCTTTCTCAACTTGCTTTCTCTTCCAACAATGTAATATGCCATTATTTATGTCATTAATGAGGTGATGCAGTGTCTTGAAAAAGACCAAAATACCGCTTTGTTATGTTTCATGTCACTGAGACAACTCTACACATCATTAGTAATCATTAATGTGACAATGTCTTTCCTTATTGCTGAACGTCAAACTGAGTTTGACTATTGTCTGCACGTCTTCACAGATCTATCTCTTCTCAATCGTGATGTTCATCACGATCCATGGTCAAGATTCGCTATTTGTCTTCCGTTTCTTTTCCCATGTCTTTATAATCAGCATAATGATCTTGTTAATTAGACACCGCTGTTAATGCCAATTGGGTCAAAGTAATCTATGTTGAAGGAACGCCAAGCGCTATCAAAAGATACCGGAAAGTCACGTCGGAGCCAAGCTCTCATGACGCCGATGAGATCTTTTGTTCGCCTCATAGAAGGTACCAATTGAGTGTTTAACTGTCTGTCTTTAGGCATCACAGTAATGTAACTCGCAGCAGTATAACAATGTATAAAGAAATGCACTCGCTTCCAGTTGATTTGTCAGGGTGAGTCTTACTATATTTTAATTTTCCTTTTTGATTTTAGGAAAGATAACTTATGATTTTGGTGATAAGATCTCTTTCCTTGTCAAGGACTAGTTCTTCCTTATTAAGGATTAATGTTTTTAGATTTATTTAGATTTGATATCTGGGGATACGCGGATAAATATTCATACGTGATCTCCCTAATATAGCTTATCCATAACACTTTCTATATGTGGTAGATGGCCTATTGGGACTCGGGTCCCGTAAGGGTTCACTCTACCGTCCGGGCTATAGCCGAGCGATTTTAATATGGCGGGCCGTCTTAGGCCGCTTCATGAGGTGGGCCAGGTGGTGGGTCCGCGTGGACATTAGGCCCATTAAGTAGCGGGTCTAGGCCTAGAGGCCACGGTACTCACAATACGTCCATAAGGCTAATTCTTGATATTGTTCCAATTCAAGACCTTGGATTGGAACAACTTGATGTTAAAACTGCCTTGCTACATGGTAGTTTAAATGAAGAGATATACATGAGCCGGCCATAAGGGTATGTTTTTCAAGGAGGTGAAGACAAGGTATGTCTTTTGAAAAAAATCCTTATATGGTTTAAAACAATATCCTAGAATGTGGTATAAGAGGTGTTATATTTTCATGTTTAGTCAAGGATTTAGTAGAAGCAACATGACAACTTTGTTTACTTTTTCTAACGAGGGATAAGACTTTCATTTATTTGTTGATCTATGTTGATGATATGCTTATAGCTTGCAAGAATAAATATGAAATTTTAAAGCTAAAGCAAAAACTCAATTCAGAGTTTGAAATGAAAGAACTTGGGCTTGGAAGAAGGATTTTGGGAATGGGTATTAGTAGGGACAGAAAGAGTGGTCTTTTAACTATTACTTAGAGTGGTTATGTTGGAAAAATTATGGATTTATTTGGTATGACAATGAAAACTGCGGTCTACTCCTATTGGTGCACATTTCTGCTAACTTCTATGTTAAGGAAAGTAATTATGAAGAACTGAAGACATAAAGGTTGTCCCATATTCAAATGCAGTAGGTCATGTATGCTATGATTTGTACTGTAATCGTATGTGGCTTGGCGGAATCGTCATGTGAGCTTGCGAAAGCAAACCTGGAAGAGTCCACTGGTATGCTATGAAATGGTTGCTCAAGCATATTAAAGGGACTTAAAGCTGATGGTAATAAGAGTTAAATTACAACATGACAAAGAAAGTAACTTTCCCATATTAATTTATAATCACCCAAAGCTACTTCCTTTTACAATAACAAGGCCTTACCGCTTCTCTCTTTCATTGATATGAAAATGCGTAACTCTTTCTTGGGAGACGTTTAAGAGATATCATAGGCCTCAAGAAAATTAAAGACTCGCAAAATGAAGATGATGTCAAACAATATGATTGGATGGTATATTTTTACTCATGTGCATGGTTGAACTTATAGCTTCTCCCTTTGTTTAATCCTAGATATGGAGCAAGGTATCTCGGCAGCTAGCTACCTCCAATTTATTTATATAGGAATCACAGTATGATCAAGTTTGTGATAAAAAGAGTTCCACAGGCGTGCAAAAACATAAGCAAATCTAAAAGGAACGATGAGGATAGGCGAAACTTATTCGGCCATGCTATGAAAGGCGAGTGGGATGAAGCGGTAAAAATATACAAGCAACGCCGTCCATGATGGCCCTACAAGGGTTGTTGAAGAAATGGTTGAGTCAAGGTAGTCCAAATTACGTATATCTCTTTTTAGAGGGAAATTTCCCTAAATTGAGATCGAGTACTAATTTTTGCCATAATTTCATCCCAATACAAATCGAAATTGAAGGGGATAAAACCCTAATTTCTAACCGTGTTCATCTGGAACATTTTCTTAATAATTAATAAGATATCAGCATTAAATTGTGTCGTGGACTCTTGATCATATTGCAAAAGGAAGGCATAATGGACTGAAGATCAGATTTTTTTTCTTTATCAAATACTCCCAAAAAAATCGTGTACAATCATCAACAAAAATAGGAAATAAACGGTTTAAATCTGCTCTATGACACTAAACTACTTGCTTTCACTGTGCAAGACCAAATTTATTTTGAAGCTCAAGAGAACTTTTTCTTTCCTTTTCTCTTCCTTTTCTTTTTTTACTTTAGCTTTTTCCTTTTTTCCTTTACTTGGTACTAAAAAGAATGGTCAAATATTTTTAAATTTCTGCTGATGTTACAAGAATAGAAAGTTGAGTTCTAATGGCATTTTATTTTGTCTCTTCTACGGTATATATGCTTGTTCTTGTCCCCAATCGGGACCCAGATATGGAGCTTTATTAGGCAATAACTTTAGACCTCTCGGGGACTAGTCTGGTTCCCTGTAGATATCTAACCACACCTACTGGATTACTATGGCATTCACAATGGAGGATTCCAATATGCATGAAATTAAGAAAAGCTTGTTCAAATATGCCATGCAAGGAGAATGGAATGAAGTTGTGAATATATGCAAGCAACAGCCTAGGGCTTACAAGACCGAGACTGTTGTGTCCGAGACACTGCATTACATGTTGCAGTCTCAGAGGGAAAAGAAAGTATTGTTGAAGAACTAGTTGAATTGATCGGAGAAACAGATCTTGATGCTCTGGAGGTCAGAAATGAGCAAGGGAACACCCCTCTCCATTTAGCTGCATCAATGGGAAATGTTAACATATGCAAGTGTTTGGCTGAAAAGCATCCGAAATTGGTCGGTGTCCGCAACCACGATCATGAAACGCCTCTCTTCTCAGCTGTCCTTCATGGTAGGAAACATGCTTTCCTCTGCCTTCATGAAATATCAGACAGCATGAAAAGGGATGAGTATGGTCGAAGGGCTGATGGAAAAACTATTCTTCATTGTGCCATTTTTGGAGAATTTTTTGGTAAGATCTGTCAGGAAGTTAGGTATGCATGCTTCAGAGGGATGCAATCACATATAAATGTTCACACGTTCATTAACTAGCACATAAATGGCTTACTTCATTAACATTATATATTTGGTTTACCATATGCTTTATATTGTTACTTGCACTATGATTTATACTCCTTTTAATTCTTTGTGGTTCTTGGCAAATTTAGCATTCCAAATAATACATCTGTATAAAAATTTTGTTAATTATGTTGATGAGGAAGGGTTATCCATCGATTTTCTATTGGTAAGCCCTCTGCATTCAGAAGTGGTACTCACCTCAGCTGGATCAGCAATATCATTTATCAATGTGAGACATCCAAAGTTAAAATAATGAGGGCTGAATTTTGGCTGGCCGGAATCTCTTTCAATCCGACCCAAGGATTCTGCTGCTACATAGAATTAATGGAGCTAATCTAGATTATTAACTTATCTTTAACAAATTAATATTCGTATATTATTTAACTTGAAAGGTCTAATTGTGGAGAAGCTGGAGAAAAGTGAGGGCTACAACCATTCCTACAAGATTTCTGATGACAAAAAGAAACCCCGGTATCCAGACAACTATAGAACTTGCATGAGTTTCTGGAAGATAATTAAAATGCCAGGTATGAGATATATATGGAAGGAGAAAAAAATATTCCACTAGCTTCAAATTACTGTACATGTCAAGAAGATTTAGCGAGGTGGTCCAAAATATTTATCAGATCAAATCAACTCAGTATGTTTCAGAAAAAAAAAAAAAAAAAAAAAAAGAAAAAACCTGTTTTAATCTTTCCTCTCATTCAGAATTCTTTCATAGTTTTGTTGTTCCATTTAGGTGCATGCCTACTGTGTGAGAAAGTTATTCTACCGATCGGCATTTGAAGATTTTAATCCCACCCTTATGCCTAATCATTAATAATACTTATGACTAAGCTGCTTTATAGTTTCAATGGGTAGAAGAAGAGATAGTTTAATAGATTCCGAAAATCCCAAAGAAAGAAAATATGAAGGTGACTGTTGAATCAACCCTTTATTTTCTTATTACTATTTTTTGTCCTTTAAAGTAACTTCAAAGGAGAATGGCTTCTATCTGACATATTTGTTGTACCAGATCATCAAAGATTAGAATTTTAATCCCTTTTTCTTTACATATATATTTAGGTCACCAATCAAGAAATGGAGCTCGACAGTATCGACTTTTGCCACCAAATTATGATTGTTATCTTTTGAGTTCTTCAGGCTTGCAATTCAAAGCACTGCTGGTTGTCTTAGGATTGGGTACAGAGGCGCTATAAAACCATCTCACTCTCTTTTTCCTTACATCCAACAGTACTAATTCAAATGCTTCCTTTTTTTATCTACATGTTTGTCAGAATAACCGATGTGCATAAAATAAAAGACAAGAAAGAGAAACACACATGGTCGTGTTGTGATCATGGATGAACTACTCAAAAGTGCTTCAATGTATGAGTATGATTGGACTGGAATGAAGCCCTGCCATCAAGATACAGTAAATATGAAGAGGCAAGGCCTAATTCTACAACCCATTCAGATACTAACAAAAACGAGATTAAAAGACAGAAATAAAGAGATCACGATCGAGACAAGTTCGTCAGGGAATAAACAAAAGGAGCACAAGAAAAGTGGTATTCCCTCTTTCCCATTCAGTTGAGTCAGTTACATTTCACCATATTTACCTCCACCACTTTGACAAACTGCTTAATGTGTACAGAATGTTTAATTAACCTTAATCACGTTTGTGCTCTTGGCAGAGAAGAAGAAAACTGTGGAAAGTGGATTGATACTGATTGCAGCAAAGAATGGTGAAGGAAATGGTTGAGAAAATACTTGATCTATTTCCCTGTCGCCATTCATGAAAGGACTCAGAAAGAAAGAATGCAGTGCTTTTAGCAGTGGAGAATAGACAATTCTGATGTATATGAAGTTTTACGAGTAGGGAAGAATTTATGAGAGACATTGTATTCCAGTGTTGTGGATAATGACGGAATAGTGCACGTATCTGCTGCAATGTTAAGGCATACCCTACCTTGGCATATTCCTGGCCATGCTTTGCAAATGCAATGGGAGATTAAGTGCACAAGGTCAAATATTAACTTTCTTTTCATTCTCGGTTTTAATTGTGCTTCTGAGCATGCTATGGTATCAACATAGGCCAGAACTTGAACTCTATTTAGTGCAGTATGTGAAGAAATCGATGCCATGCCATTTCTTTCCTCACTTCAACAATCATCATAAGATGCCTAAGGAGATCTTCATAGAAAATCATGGTAACCTTGTGCACAAAGGAAAATGTACTAAACAACACCCTCCAGTTCGGGCTCTGTTGCCACCCTGATTGTATCTGTGGTCTTTACTCTTTTCCAATGTACCAGGCAGTTTTACAATGCCGACTAGCTGCCTTTTGAACAGATTGAGATTTACAGTTTTTGCAATTGCATCACTTATTGCTCTTTGCTCTTCGGTGACTTCCCTCATCATGTTCCTGGTTATCCTCACATCCAGGCATCAAGAAAAAGATTTTCACAAAGAATTGCCTAATAAGCTTGCCTGGGGTCTGACAGCTCTCTTCATTTCCATATGGTCCATGCTGATTTCGTTTTGTGCAGCACACTCTCTTATCCTTGAGAGCAAAGTGAAACATATTGCATTTGCAGTATATGCAGTGACCTGCCTGTCCATTGCATTTTTATTGCTGCAGCTCGGTTTCATTGTATCTTGATCTTCTCCGAGCTACGTCTAGGAAAGTGCCACAGCGAAGCTACAAGGTCGATCTCTAGGGTTTCATGTTTATCATATATCTTTGTTTGTGCCACTGTGACGATGAGATAATGTAGCCTCTGACATTACCCATGACTATGGTGTTAAATTTCTTCTTCCTTGTTTAATTTGCATATGAAGACTGCTGCTTTTTTCTTTCATGGATTTGAACCACATAAGAATAGAATATAGTTAATTTTAATTTCCAATTTTTATGTCATCTTATATAAAGATGAGAGACAATATATATGTAGGCATTAGGATTTTTCATGGACCCGCCAAATCTTAGAGGGCTAACAGGACTGCATTAACAACCAGACTGGGTAAATTCAAGCATTATAATGTGCCTTCTTCCTAAGCATTAACCAGGACTTTGTTGGAAGGAAAATGGAGGAAGATGGAGGAAAAACTTGAAGATGTGAGAGACTAGATGGTGGAGAGGAAGGGGCTAATTGTATTATTGAAGGCGTCTTGTTTTTGGCTTGATACAAACTCAAGGAGGTCACCCCTATTTGTACTAGTAACACTTCTTTAACCAATGGTTAGGATTGTGCCAACACAAATCTAATCTAGTGGTTACAAATGACTCTTTATAATTCTCTACAAAATTCCAATCCTACCCTCATTCTAAAGAACTATATGCAAATATCTAAAATAGGCTTCTAGAAGTTGGACTAATATGTCTCTAACAATTTGGGCTTTTATTTAGTACTACTAAGCCCAAAACTTAATTAATAACCCGAAATCATTTCAAATAAGACCTAAAATCCAAAATCAAGTTTATTTTTCAACAACCTCCCTTAAACTTGATTTTTTTTTTTTATTCTAATCAAACTTCTTAACTTAGTGAAGTCTTCTTGCTTGAGTTGCTTGGTGAAGATATAAACTATTTGATCATGAGACTTCATACACTCCAACTGCACATCCTTCCTCTTGATGCATTCTCTAATGCAGTTATAACGAGTATCAATGGGCTTACTTCGATCATGGAAGACTAGGTTCTTAGGCAAAGCTATTGTTGTCTTGTTGGGCCTACCTAAAAATCTTGTTCATCTCCTCTCAGGTAAACCTAGCCTCAATAAATTTAGAGCCGAACCGCATGGCAAACGCATGAAGTAGTAGCTACATACTCTATTTCCTGTAGGAAGAGTGACAATCGATCGCTTCTTTGATATCCAAGCGAAGACAATGTCTCCCATGTAGAATACAAAGCCAAAGGGTACTTTGTGATCATCCACATCTCCGTCTCATCATCGATGTTTCCAAATGCTTGTAATCATCGAAAATAGAATAGCAGGTTTTTCAAAGTTTGTTGTACCTTTGAGATAGTGGAGAATTCTCTTTGTCGTCGAGTTGTTGTTGGATTCTCCATGTAGAGATTCAATTTATTTACTGTTGAGACGAAGATTGAAGCTCAAATCTTGATTTTTCTCTCACTCATTGTCTCTTGATTTCTTTCATCATTTTCTTACTTGTTGCTTGATTGGTGATGATTGGAATCCAGTAATGGAACATTAAACAGCCTCTAAGGTGGGGATTAATTGTCAACATTTAGATTTGCAGATTTCGCCTATTTTTGTGGGTTTGAAGACTAATTTTCTATAATTGGTATTGTTCATATAATGAGTTGTTCTAATATTAGTAGTTTATACATAAAAGGGTCAGATTCGCTTCCGATTTCCTAAGAGGCCCTCCGAGTGACACAGTTGATGGAGATTCTCGATGTTATGGAGAAGTTACTTTCTGGGGGTATGTTAGACTAATATTGAACTAATGAACTCGAATATTATTTATAGATCACTAATTTACTCATGGTAGGAGGATTAATTAGATGATGTATCCGTTTAATGTTTAGAGGTCCCCCCTCAATCTGATAAAATGACCTTCTTCCCGTGTTAGCATAGATCTAATCAAGGAGAGAGAGAACTTTATTAGATTTGATGACTGAGATACCAATTACATTGGAGAAGGCTTGCATTATCCTGTCTATGGGAGCAAGCAGTCTTCAGTCTTAAGAAAAGGGTGTGAAGTACTGGAAAGGAAAAATTCTTAATTCTTAGAAAGAGGATTATATCCTACAAGTAATTGATTAGACTCGTGTATCTAGAAGGAATGCGATTCTCTAATTAGTGAAATGTATAGTGTGTGGAGGAATCCAAGCTATACAACAATGCTCTTGGACAAATCCAGCATTCAACTCACAAATGTTGCGCTTTCAAGGAAATGCAAATTGATTGTTAAATGATTATCACCATCCCTAGTGCCTCTCTTCATACATTTTATATTTTAGTAGTTGTTTGCTTGATAGATTTTAGAATTAGGATTAGTTTTAAATTAGTTTTTATTTCAGTTAAATTGATTTTATTCCACATCCTATTTGGTCGCTTAAATAGTGAAGAGCCCTTGTAATTGGAGTGCTCAAATTCCAATTAGAGAGAAGCTTCAACTCGCGGGCAATGATATCCTAGACATCTAGAGTCCACTTCATTACTTGTATGACCCATGCACTTGTGGAAAGGGGATGAATGTTGATAATACTTTTCATTTCAGTTTTTTAGTACACCTACTTTTTAAAATCAGTTTTTTGAGTATTTACCACATTCACTTCCTTGGCCAAATTTTCACATATAGCACATCATTTGGTCCTTACAAGTTTTGCAATTGTTGTCAGACTTAGTTTAGTCTTTTGGTAGCCGTGTCGTAAAATTGGTCAATAAGTTTTTTGTGCCGTTGCCGAGGACTTTAGTTAGCCTTTGGTAGCCATGTCGAAAAATTGGTCAACAAGTTTTTGGCACCGTTGCCGGGGTTAGTCTTTGGTAGCTGCATCGAAAAATTGGTCAACAAGTTTTTTGCGCCGTTGCTGGGGATTGGCGCGGTTCACTTTCTCTCATTGGAAAATGACATTTTGAAGAACGAGTGATTTGATAATGTAGGAAAATTGTATTTGTATTTTTATTTTTTTATTTGTGATTTGTTTCTTAGTTAATTTTTTTTTTTAGTATTTTGTACTTTATTTTCTTTTGTTTTTCTTTTTATTTGTTGGTACTTAGAGGAACATTCAATCGAAGATAGATTTGCTCCCTTACAGATGCCAAGCTTCGACTCTGTTTCTTCATCAATTGGACCAAAGAATTCACAATGACTCACTCATGGAGCAAGGAGTATTGCCTCATCAAGGGAGTTCAAACTCCACATTTCTAGAGAAAGAAGAGTTGTCTCTCATGGAGCGCTACCTACATGGATAAGCAAGGAACAAGAAGATGATTAGTCTTCACATGAACATGAATATCCGCATTTAGATACCTTTAAGGTCGCACTAATGCTGGGACAAAACGTAGGTAGTTCTCAAATGCATACTTAATCCGCTTATTCAAAGAAAAACTTGTGACTCCTCAGAAGAACACTTTGACAAATCCCAATGAATGCCTGGATACTCCTTTGAGCAGTGTGCATGAATTTCCTATCTTGGAACTTGTGGAAGAAAGTGAAAATTAGCTGGAAATTGAGAAAAAGACACTCCTAACTGAATAGTTATTAGTGGATAAACATAAATTTGAAGAAGAAAGTCAAGTGATGGCTATTGAAAACATATTGGTGAAGATGGACATATTTACCTTCCCCCATGGATTGCGTGGACTCAAGTACTGAAGGGGATCTACAAAATTTCAACATTAAGAAGACCACTCTTCCTCAAGCCAAGCATGGATTAACATCAACATAAGCTCACCTTGCTCAGGGGTGAAGAGAAAGATAAGTTCAATCTCACCAACCATTATCTCTTTTGACTCGAGCAAGAGAGAACTATGTGCACGAAGATTTGTAGTTTACTTCCATCAAGAGGGTACATGTTTGAAGAGTCCTCATTTCTCATAGATGTGCTTGCATCTACAACACATAAAGGGGACTATTTTGAAGAAATTGTGGTTGAACCATTAGCCATAATTAAAGAGGATTCTGAGTTTAGTTCCCTTCTTCAAAATCTGGAAGAAATCATCCTTGAGCTGAATGATTATAAAGAGGAAGTGATGTCCAAGATGGATGATTGGACAAACGTGAAGCACCAGTATTCTTTTCCAATGAGTCCAAATTTCTGGACTCTAAAATGGAGGAGCATCTTCGGGAAGCAACCCAAGCTAGCACAAGGATTCTATCCATTCTCTTTTTTTTTTTTTTTTTTAATGCTGGGATGAAAATCTGCAATATTTTAACTTTGTTTGTTAATGTTTCGTATCAAAGTAGGTTTGAAGCTCAACATGTTGTCATGACTAGTTTGGTAAGAGCAAAGGCAAGGAGTTGGAAAGTGGTTGATGTACTTATGGTCCTTGAAGTGTTAAATGATGGAGTTGGAGATGTTGATAAATTTAAAGTTTTAGAGATGAAATGACCTTTCAAATTTGAATCAAATATAAAGTCAGCTGTTCATGATCATGCTTGAGGAGAATTGAAGACAAGATGTGAGTTTAAGCATGAATGAAAGCATTAAGGGTTGCTATTGGAGGAATTTGAGAGAATATATAAGCATGAAGGACTTATAAAATATAGCAAGTGATATGGGCAAGAGACAAAGAAAGGAGAACCTAAGGAGTCAAGAAATCATCACACTAGACAACATTGGACATTCTGATTTTTTTGTATTGATTGAGGTTCCAAATGGTTCACCTCAGCCCATGAGCACATTCTACATTGAAAGAGCTTTCCAATGAGTCCTTACACGTCCAATTTAAAGCTAAAATGAAGGTGATATTAATATAATGCTGAAGAATAAATAAGGAGGCTGAAAGGTAATTGTCGATGTGAATTATCACCACAATCAAGAAAACATAGCTCTCAAACTCCTTAAAATCCATTTTTCTTTCTTCCTACTTTACACTCTATCCGGCCATACTCTTTCCTCAAACTCGAAACTTAACCACTTTCAAATTCATCTCCCATCCACTCAAATCCTAAATCACATCCCTCCCCAATCCATCTCCATCATCTCCAAACTTCAAAACCTATCACAAACCCACAAGCTTACCATTCTTGAACCCCAACCACATTCACTTCCTTGGCCAAATGTTCCCATACAATACATCATTTGGTCCTTACAAGTTTTTACATCGTTGACTATGTTTAGTCTTTTTGGTAGCTATGTCTTAAAATTGGTCAACAAGTTTTGGCAGCTTGCTGTGTGGGACTTTAGCGTTACCTTTGGTAATGTGGTTTCAAAAATCGTCAAGAAGCTTTTGTGCTATTACTCGTGGGAATTTAGTTAGTCTTGGTAAATATATCGAAAAATTGTCAACAAGTTTTGTGTCGTGCTGTGGACTTTAGTTAGTCTTTGGTAGCCATGTTTAAAATTGGTCAACAAGTTTTTGGCACC
This sequence comes from Tetrastigma voinierianum, assembly GCA_016808115.1. Classification (NCBI taxonomy): domain Eukaryota; kingdom Viridiplantae; phylum Streptophyta; class Magnoliopsida; order Vitales; family Vitaceae; genus Tetrastigma; species Tetrastigma voinierianum. The sequence continues at coordinate 178,964 of JAEQBH010000928.1, forward strand.
GTTGCTGCGGACTTTGTGTTGGGCCTTGGTAGTCAGGTTTAAAATTGGTCAAGAAGTAGTATACACATGAAAAAAGGCCAGAAAAACAAAGGGCACAGAGCAACAACAAACACAAGCCAGCCCTTCGAGGGGAACTAGAGAAGACACATAATACATCTTACAAAAGAATTGTCCACATCATGAATCAAACTGGTTGAAAGGAGCCTGACAAAATAGGACTTTATTATGTCAGAAGATAGCAGCCATCTTCTCAACACAACTTTGTTCCTCTCCTTCTAGATTTCCCACATCAGGCAAAGAGGCACCACAACCCTCCACAACTTAGACTTTTTTTCCCCCAAGGGAGACTAAGCCACCTTAGAAACAAAGCCTTAGTCGAAAAGGGATAAGCCCAACCCCTTCAGCCACATTGTATGGTTGTCCATAAGCTTCCAAGTCTTTGCAAGAATAAGCAATGTTTCATTGTTTCTTCAGTTTTCTCGCAAATCCATGACACCTATTAGCCAAAGGTGATCCTCGTTTTTTAAGCTTATTCATAGTCAAAATTTTACTGCACCAAACTTCCCAAGCAAAAAACCCCACTTTTATGGGAACAAATTGTGTTCCACATCATTTGAAGGCACTGATGTTAAGGCCCTACCTTCTAGAAGATCAAAACAAAGACTTTTGGCGCAGTAGAACTGGATTTTGTCTCTTTACACCCTAGCTTATCACACAATGGGGACGATGTACTTTAAATTCATTGTTTCAAGAAGTTTTGAACCACTTCCATCTTCCAATCATTAAAGTGTCTTTCTTAACATGAAATCATCCACCTCGTAATCTCTAAAAATCTCCTGTGAGATCCGCTATCCTAGCTTTTAATCCAGCCACACTACAAAGGAGGGAAATAAGTACACAGGCTGCTTCCACACCATACGCCTTTCCCAAAATCCGTCTTACACCCATCACCACCACAATAGAGCAAAACCATTTGATCTCGCACTACTACCACCCCTTCCGCAGTTTCCACCCCGTGAACCCGCCTGGGGATGATAGGAACCAAATTTCTCCTTCCTCTAATCTATGCATACTTCCGTGTTAATAACATTCCTCCACGTGAGAATTATCTTCCATAACCAACCCCAGCTCCATTTTCCTAGCAAAGCCGTATTGAACTTTGGATACATGATGCCCACCGGGCCTTTCTCTTTATTAAGACAAATCGTTTCCTAGTCGACCAAGTACAACTTCCTCTCAAGATTACTACACCTCCTCAGGAAGTCCTGAATCTTCTAGTCTTAGCTCGACCCTCCTAGAGACAAAAGGGCATTGATAGGGTAGGCATATTGGATAGAGGCTTTTTATGAGAGTTTAGCATCCCATCTGGGGAGATATATCATTTTCTGCCAACGCCCAAACTCGAAGCCTTTCTTCCACCCCATCCCTCACATAACTAGCCCTATGCTTCGAACCCAGGGGCAAACCAAGTTAATAAGTTGGAAGGGGGCCGATGTTGCATCCTAACTCAAGGGCCAACCTTTCCACAACATCCACCCTACCCACAAGCAATAGGAGACTTTTCTCTAAATTGATTTTTAGTCCTGAAAGAGCTTCAAAACATACCAAGATCCAACTTAAAAGGGTCATTTGATCCTCAGAGTCCTCGCAAAAGATTAGAGTATCATTCGCGAACAACAGGTGAGTAATCTGACTAACTATCCCATTTCTGCCCTTGAACATGTACCGTAATATATAATCCTCCTTCAACCACTTTATCAATCATTAAGGATAGAGCTCATTCCAATCACAAACAAGGCCGCGATAGTGGGTCTCCCCGTCTTAGCCTCTCTCAGCTCGCTAAAATGTAGCGTGATGTAAAAACTACTAGATGTAGCGCCTATGTACGCAAGTGCACGCGTCGTATCAAGTTATATAGTGTACGGCAATTTATATCGATCCACTCGAGAAGCTCGCTAGATTACTAAAATCGCCTTTTAATATTATCCGGACGCAAACTTTGAATGACTAGCTAACTAATGTATGAGATTAAACTAAACGCTAAATTAACTTGAGTAATTACTCTACTGTGGAGACTAGGGATTTGTCTCCCCCTTCCACTTTTGATGGATTATTACTTAGATGAGTTACTATTCTTTCTATTAAAGACTTCTCAATAATGGGGTGATCGTGCCTACGAGATACCCTCTCTCGAGGTGTATCCGCCATTTCAAGCACCTGCACCTTGCTCCGACCCAATACTTAAACTTCCTTAAATGTTCAAACCCTAATCGACACACTCGGAATCGGGATATCTCTATTTACCGATCACCAAGGGGCCGTTTAATCGGGCCTCGGGGAGTCCTTATCTCTAATCTCTGATATCAAAGATGATCATGCCAATGTTGGCCAGACATTACCATGTATTGAAAATCACAGATATAGAACAGATCGATGCAAATAATAAATAAACTGAAAATATAATTTTAGACTTTAATCCATTCAATTGTGACAGGGTTCAACAAAACCCTAGATATGAATCTAGAACATACTGGACTTGAATATACACATAATCAATCTATAAATCATCGCTTTTCGTAAAAGAAATACAAAAGAAAGTGTCTTCCAATGATCCGAGTCCTCACGCCACTTTCCGTGCTTCCGTCCATACGTTCTTCGATGCCCTCAACGAACCCCAACTTCTTTTATAATCATTAAGAGGCAAAATTATACGACGTCAGCGACGCGATCGCCGCTGACAGCTTCGCAACGTTGAGGCTTCGCGACATTGGGTCACTTGCTGACTTTTTCTCTGTTGACCAAACGTCACGACGTTGCGACATCGCGACGCGGCGCTGTCGCAGTTTTCTTCTCCTTTTCTTTTCGCCTCCAAAATGATTTCGAAGCCACCCGCTTCACTCCGCACCAAATAAGACCCGTAAACAGATATCGGGCTATAATGCTTTATTTAAATGTAAAATGACTAAAAATATAGAGCGGATGTGGTATACTATGAGGTTTTGCACTCATCACACTTAACCTAGCTTCGCTTGTCCCTGCCAAGAAACCCGACTCTAAACCCTGCATTGACAATACCCTAACATACTAAACTCGACGCCATGATTGTGATACCTATGTTGCTAGAAGTAGGATCAAAATGGACCGACTTAGAAATCTTGCCTTTATTCGACCATAGATCCATAGGGTTGTTTGATTCTCTGAGAGAATTCAGCTTGAACACTCAAGAAGTTGACAAGTGACTCAACCTCCTAGGTTTTCACAAATTCTTCCTAAAAAGCTTCATGTGGTATGATACATGGTCTCTAGCATATAACTTGGTTCCGGCACCCTCAAACTTGAATTCAACTCACCTATTTGGAAGAATCTAACTACGAAAGGATGAGAACGCACCCCTTTTTATCCAACTATCCTACCTACTCATGAAAGAAGAACCAAGTGATCGTAAGTTAATGTTGAGTGTCCCTGTAGCGGGGATCGCTGCACTCCTTTCACCGCCTGGGTTAGGGGCACCGAGCATTTAGTTCCCGAACTCCACCCCGAACACTTAACCAAACCTAGGGTTGCTTAAACCCAGGGACACTTCCATCCTCAGTCCCATGCAACTGAAGTCAAAGGCTCCTGCACCACTGCTTCAGCATTACTTTGAAAGCCCTGATTATGCCTGGATTCCGACAGAAGCTCCCACTTATTCTATTCATATATATCAATTTTTTTCTTTTTTTTTTCTCTTTTTTTTCAATCAGGTTCACGGCAATTCTCTTTTTCTTAAGTGTCCCATCACTGTGTGCTTAGAGCCCCTGCTGCCTGTTTTGAACTCGTAAGGGAGCTCTCTGAGCCTAGACATATCCTGATCATCGGGTGTGTGGGTGCGTTAGCCTAGTTGAGAATTGGTTTTTAAATACTCAGAGGTGATGCACTCCTGCCTCCTACCTGTCCATCCTCCTAAATCTCCCCAGCATCTAATAACCCATGGATCTTTCTTAATTATATGTGTTTTTCCAATAAGATCTATGGTATCAAAAGATCCTCTGATTAGCGCTGGGCATCACGCACACAACAACCTAAAACAATCCTAAAACCTAAACAATCAAAGTCTGAACTCCCGTAAATAGCAATGCAAAAATAACCTACTTAACAAAGTAAGACACATAATCGATGACACGACGATAATCATCAATACACAACCCTTAAACAACACCTATAACTACACACCAAAATACTAAATAGAAATGCACACAAAAATTATAACCTAGAACTTACTAAAGTAGAAAACACCAATATTTCCCAAAAACAAAACAAACACACCAAAACAACCCAACTAGAACAAAACCCGATCACCCACCCCACCCCCCACCCCCCAAAAGTGGACATTGTCCCCAATGGCTATGAAAGAACAAGAGAGGGTGTAGGAAACTTCCCTTGATATCGGCTCTGGACATCACAAGTGGCGATCGGGTCGGTGGAGAGGACTAGTCACGAAGCTAGTCCCGGCTGGACCGCTGCCGGCGAGTGACATGGTCGCTAGTCAAGGACCGTATGCATGCCGCCCGAGGCGAACATATTCGCGATCGTGACTGCGAGCCCCGGGCCTCATCCCAGAAAGCCTTGAAACGAACCGTGAGGTCGAGCAGCGGGTCCTCGAGGATAGTGGAGGTCAGAGGACCGACCAATCTCCGGTGATCGGGATGGCGCGGCCGATGGGTGGATGTCTCAGCGGTAAAGGATGGGTGGAAGATCGCCCAATGCCACCCTGAGGGTCGATCGAAGGCCAAATCGCTTTGATACTCGGGCTCATCCTCATCCGAAGGTTCATCAGCCCGAAATATACACCGCCTCAAGTCGGTACACCAAAGGTTGTCACGCCACCATAATTGCTTCGATCGGTGTATCCACACTCATTATCTTCTGATGGCACCCGCTTGCTCGTCTAGACCGTATATGAGAAAAGGGTGCCCTAGGGTTCATTCAAGATCCCTGCAGGAGATCAGATCCTCTATAACCCGCCCCACGCCAAAAGGGACATCCCCTATGGATGGCATAATTAAGTAAGGCACGCCGCCATCACCACACATTCGCTTCGTCTAAATGAGACGCCAGATGATGAAGTGATGCCGCACTGGGGATTTAGGCCAACAGCTCGTTTGGAAGTGCACTGCAGGCTCTTCACTATTATTCAAATACCTTCTATCACTCATTGCTTCGTCAATCACTTCTAATGACCTTATGTACCTAAGCAAGACGGAGCCTATTAAAGGGCCTGGGTGAATAGGGTCATGGTGTATTATTGTTGATAAATCGTGCATCAGTCTACCAACACCCCGCACACCCGAACCTTTTCACCACACATGGGAGTGCTAGATTGGCGTAAATTCTCGTGACCACACTCACGGTAGCTGCAAGGAGGTTGACATGCTGTCGCCATCCCTTAGCCGCTCAGTTTTGCATGAAGAAGTCCTCGGGGTGGTAAAACCCCTTTTCCTTAATGAATGACCGGTTTTTTGAAATGAGGCCGAACTTTTCGACCGCACTCTCGTTAACAAACATGTCTTGATCGCAGGCACGGCGGCCTTCACTTCAGCGACCTCTTCGAGGCCGGCTTGCCTTTTCCCCGACATTAGCGATAGGAGATGAGATGGTGACTTAGGTCGCCTTGCCCCACAAAGATTCGAAACTCCCGACAACTGTGCAGGGCGCGAGACCAAGTGGCTCAGAAACCACCCAAGCTCATCGAGACAATTTATCACACCTAGTGGGCACTATGGGACTCAAGGCCGTGTTTGATTAATGGATCGCTAACAACCTTAGACACACCTAAGAGCTCTTCCTAAATAAGCGAGACCCAAAATTCTTAAGATGGTCGGACTCCGATCGACCTCGAACCGCTTGGGGCTTGAACTTAACTGACTGTGTGGCTCAACTGTGACTATGGGGATAGAGGTACTAAGTGGCCAGAAGGCTAGCGCTATCGCCCTAGACCTGGGTGGGGCACGGTGAACGGTTAGAACTGCAACAAAGGGGGGGTTTGAGAGCCCGCTTAGGGTCGGGCGTGGGGAAGAACGGCTGCGATGGTAAAAAATAAAAAATTCCAAGGTCGTCTGACGCTCGAGCTCAATGTCGAACGTTCCCGAGGGTTTACGTGCCAACTTCGCGACGTTGAGACGTACGTCGCGACGTTCCAGAAAGGTGAAAGATTGGTCACTAATCAATGACTCGAGTATTAGAAAGAATGACAACTCAGAAGGCCCCGATAGATTTGGTAAGAAGATACTGGCTGAGGGAATTTGCTGGACAAGCATGGCGATCCTATAAAGCTAATTCCGGTTAGAAAAGTTACAAAGAGTATTGTGAGGAAGCATGCCTTCGATCATGTAGTATCAGGTGGGCCTCACTACGTTTGTTTAGGTATATGATTGGTGGAAGCTAGTGTTGAGAAGTCCAAGGATCTCAAATCCTATGACTTATGAAGTTCTTTGTCCAAGAGTTTAGGCAAAGCATGTTACCGAGATGTACTGGGGAGTCCAAGTGAAAAATGTCAGCTCCTGAATTTTAAGCAAAGGAACTTACTCCAAGGGTCGAATACGGAAAGAATTCAAATATCTCAAAGAAGTATATTAGTCCTCACCGAGGCAATTCAGTGTAGGCAATTTGAGGATGGACTACATGATTCCATTAAGAGATATCTCTGCGACTCATGACTTCTAAAAGGTGGATTTACCGGCCGGTCCAGCTTTTCACAATGAAAGCAGAGAGACTAAACGACCAAACAAAGAAATATCTCGGTAAGAAGAAGTTTTCTAGAGTGAGTCTGGTCCTCATTAGAAAAAAGAGTTGGGAGTCTCCAAATAATATAACATGTCCCATTTATGAGAGGTAGAATAGTAAGGGTCCAATGTAACACCTAGTTCCGTAGGATGTGCTTCCAATTGACAGGAGAAATCCCAAAGTTCCCTCATTTCCATGGGCTGCACTGGGGTGTTGGCAAAGCTGTCGATAGGAGGGTGTTTCTCTGTGTGGAAGCACCGATCATTTGATATACGTTGTCCCGTGATAGCCTGTGGATACTAAAGTCCGTAAGAAAGTGGCAAAGGAAAATCAATTACACTACCTTCAACGAGAGATCGGGGTAGGGGTCGAGGTGGCCCGATTCAACATAGAGGATGAGGAGGCACAATATCTAAGATAGTGGATCATCGTATACCTACAACACCAAAGACGAGCATGGCGCCATAAGGCTCGTGGAGGATCAGATGCTCCCAAGGTTATAGCCTGTACATTTTCTTCTCTTAAGATATTGAGATGCATGCATTGATTGATCCCGATCCACCTGCATTCATATGTATGCATCGAACATGTATTTGATAAGATACCAAGAGGTGGAACAACTAGCATATGACATGCATGCATCTCACCCATCAGCATAAGCAGTTACCGTGAATAGCGATACGTAAATTGCCCCTTTTCATATCAGCAAGAGAGTTTCTAGCTCATTTGATAACCTTACCATTAAGAGAGTTTGACTTGATTTTGGGAATTGATTAGTTTTCTAAACACCAAGCCATCGTTAATTATGGTCAAAAGACGGTTTTGTTGAGATGCTCTGACCAGTTCGAGGTGATAGTACAGGGCATTAGATCGGGCACAATGTCCAATGTGATCTCCGCTATGTAAGCTAGTTACTTATGAGGAAAGGCTGTGAGACATTCTTACCTTGATACTTGACCTTGAGGAAACAAGATCAAAAGTTTCCAATGGTAAGGCAATTTATGTTCTGTTGAACACTGCAGCATCTCCCTTTGAGAGGAGGTGATCATATATATGAATTTTACGTGACCAATCCCCTTATGTTCAGTGGGCACCGTACAGGATGGCTCTAAGGGAGCTGAAAGAGTTAAAGAGTCAATTACAAGAGCTTGGATAAAGGATTTATCCGACCAAAGTGTTTCACCCTGGTGGTGCACCCGCTTTTATTAAAGAAAAGAAAGATGGCACTTACTGATGTGCATTGATTATCTATTAAATCAATAAGGTGACAATGAAAACGTACTCATCACAAGAATTTTTTTGATCAGTTAAAGGAAGCGGGTATCTTTTCAACGATAGACCTGCGATCGGGGTATTATCAACTAAGAGTGAAAGATGTCGATGTGCCCAAGACTGCATTTAGAACTCGATATGGCCATTATGAGTTTTTAGTAATGCCATTTGGGTTGACTAATGCATCAGCAACATTCACGGATTTAATGAATAGGGTATTCCAACCCTATGGATCCCATCAGGGTCTTTATCGATGACATCCTTGTGTATTCTCAGGATGCACAAGAACATGAACAACATCTGAGAATAGTCATGGAGATGTTAAGAGAGAAGAAGTTAAATGCTAAATTCAGAAAATGTGACTTTGGCTAAAGGAAGTTTCCTTCCTAGGTCATATTGTGTCAGTTGAGGGTATAAGAGTGGAACCTGTTGATCGAACCAAAACACATGTATTAATATTTCACATCAGTGCCAAAGGACTATTAACTAATCCCGGGCAACGATGCCATAATGCTTGTTGCATGAGACCAAATGACATATACACAAGTTTATGACACTATTACCAGAGGACTATTGTCTAATCCCAAGCAACTTTGCCATAAAACTTGTTGACATTATACTATATAAACCAAAAAAATCTCCTCGAATGAATCATCTTCAAATTTTGGTTTTGGTATGATATTCTGCAAGTGCACAGGTCGACAAGTAATAAAATGGATTTAAGTCCAGATATCGATCCCACAGAGATCTCAAGAATTTTAAATCAACTACCCCGACTACTCAATTTCCATACTATTTGGACTACAAAGTGATAGTAGGATTTAGCATTAAGGTGCTAAAAAGAATTTAACTAACAAAAGGGAAATAACTGGATAAAAAAAAAAATCTGAAATAAAAAGAATAAAGAATAATGAATAGTTAAGAAATTTAATGGAAATGGAGAAATCATCTTTAAAAGTACACATTAATGTCACTACTATTGTGAAGTATCAATTTCTGTAGTTACTACTGATAAATTTTTGCTTGTGAATCCCTGTGCTTCAAAATCAGTCTATAAGGTCAGAAGGCACTGATCTTCCATACCCACATTTCATTATCTAATTTCTTCCGATTCTCTCAATTGGCTGTGGAACGAGATAACTACTTTAAAAAACGACTCCTATATCCGGCATTTTCTTTGCAATACTTCTACACCCATTTTATGGACTGTGAACCTTAACTCCCAAGTTATCTGCTGCTGACTTACAACTTCCCCGGGTTACTCTTCCTCAAAATTAGAATAGATCACCCTCTCCTTGATTAGATCTCACGAACACGGATTGGCCTCTACTATCCGACCGAGGTGAACTCTTTGCTTATTTAAAGGATAACCTGCTCAACTCATACTCTGATTTCAAGTGAGAAGAGGATTTATCCAAGTTAACTTACAAAGCTCAACAGATCACCAATAGCAAATACCTTAAAGAAATGTTCGGCCACTCCCAGAATGTCTTCCGTGGCACTCGGGAGGACCTCCTTGAAATCAGAGCGATGCACAAATTCTTAAAACGGGTATAAGAAACTGATATTCAGATCAAGAACGTTAAACCCATAACCGGAAATAAATTCTTAAACAGAAATTCACAATTCGCATGGAAACACTACAGGAAAGATAATTTCTGACATTAGCAGTCACATTAATGGAAGCTGAGTTCCTCAATTACTTAATTACACCCTACAGCATTCCTCCCGATCACTTGAATAGCGCAAGCGGAAGTGAGAAATTCGAATTCGAAATTAATGCGAGACGCTCAAACATTCAGATAGTAATTTGAAAGAAAGTGCGTTAGGCTTCTGCTCAAATAAAAACATAACATCGATTGAAAAGAAATCGAAGCGAAGGAAAATAAATCTCATCTACTTTCTAACTAACAACATTGAAGAAGAGATATGAAAAAAGAAGAAAAGAAAAGAAAACTAAAAGAAAAATAAAAAATGAGCCTACAGCTCCCCAGACCTCTCGTTTGTGTAGTCGCGAGTTTGCTGGAAGTGAGATGGTAGGCGTATTTATAAGGAGTTTCTCGGTTGGGCTCTAATCCCGTCACGACCTTTAGTAGTTAAAGTTAGTTGGCCCATGTTACTGTTAAAGTCACGACCTCAATTTCTTGTCGCGACATCATCCATGTCGCGACCTCGATCTCACGTCGCGACTTCAACTTCAGACTATGCAGCCTTGAACTGGTCATTCATGAAGTCGCGACATCAATATCTTGTCGCGACATCATCTCACCTCTTCTGCAGGCTTCACATTTTGCTCCTGATGTCGCGACGTCATTCTCTTGTCGTGATATCCAGGCGAGATATGTCATCTTTCAGCGATATCCTCGATGTCGAAATCGGTCTCTTGTCGCGACATTACTTTGGGGAGCTTCATCTTCAACTGAGCAGGTTTCGTGTCACGACTTCGATCTCTTGTCGTGACATCAATTAAATGGAATTCAGCTTCCAAAGGAATCTTCTGATGTCGACCTGTCTCGCGTTTTGGCTTGTGATTCATTTCTTCCCGGCTTTTATCGCAGTTGTTCGATGTCAGCGACATCGATCTGTATCGCGACTTCATCTTAGTTCGCTGGAGCCTTCAACTGATTACTCTTGGTGTCGCGACAACAATCTCTTGTCGCGACATCTAGTCACGCCCTTTGTAGATTTCAAGCGGGTCTCTCCCGATCTGCGCGACGCCGATCTCCGCGTGGCGACCTCGGCTGAAGTCTTTGCGACATTCAGCGCTTTCTTCGGATGTCGCGACATCAATCTCTTGTCGCGACATCAACTTAAAGATCTGCAGGTTTCAACTATTTTCTCATTATGTCGCGACAACAGCCTATTGTCGTGACATCAACTAATCACTGCATACTTCAATTTTGTCGCCACTTGTATCTTTCCACTGATAGCTCTTTATGTCGCGACATCAATATCTTGTCGCGACATCAACTTAAAGATCTGCAGGTTTCATTTGATAGTTCTTGTTATCGCGATATCGACTATGACTTCACGGTCGCATTCGTTTTACGATGTCGCGACATCAATATCTTGTCAGCGACCTTCGCTTCATGGATTACACGGCCTTGGGCGGTCCTTTGTAGTGTCGGCATGATCTGCTTGTCGCGACGTAATCTTTAGTCTATGGAGGCTTCAACTGGTGTTCCTGATGTCGCGACCTCGATCTCTAGTCGCGACAACAGTTCAATTCTTTACAGCTTTCACCTGAGCAAGTCTCATGTCGCGACCTCGATATCTTGTCGCGACACCAGTTTATGTGTTTGGAGGTCTCGCTTGTTGCCGCCGATTGTAGCCAGCGACCGGTCTCTGTCAGCGACAAGCGGCCCGGCTAACCGGTTCGTCACGCCTGGAAGCATATCGCCGTACCAGAAGTCGATTCTTTTGCCACGACTTCCATATGTTGTCGCGACATCGCACCTGCTTATGTTTACGCTTTCGGTCTTGATTTGCACATCTTGTGATCCGCAGCCGGCGACACGCATCGAATTTCCTTCAATTTTCACGATGTCACGACCTCGGGCTAGGTATTGAGACCTAATTACATCAATGACTCAACTTTGTTGCTTTCATTTTACATACGCCAATTGGCGCACTTTATTCCACTTATTATTTGCATTTTCTCTTGCTTTTCTTCTTTCTTCCATTCTACACCTTCAATAAATAATGGGTGAGTTTCTTCATGACTCTGCCAAAGTAATTGCCCTTTTTTTGTATGCAAATTAGCGAAAAATGGACTAAAATAGATGACTTTTAAGCTCGTCAAACTCCCCCAAACTTAAAATTTTACATCCTCGAAACACAAGAAAAAGAAAGAATTGTTTGTCCTCTTGAACAAAATAAAAGAAAAATTTTAAGGACATTTTTCTAATTTATTCTGCTGGCCACGACGTCACTTTAATTGAAATATAAAGTAATGCATTATTTTCTGTACATCTAGCTTCCAGTCCAGTTCAAGGTTGGTTTCTACTCTTTATAGTATACAAAACTAAACTGTTGAAATTGTTTTACAAACAACATAATCATTGGATTCTGCTGAATAATAACTTATTTTTCTTTCTCATCTTCATATTGAGTCACTTAACTCCCTAAATCCTTCACATCTTTGCTTGTTTCCATAGGTTTGTTTTTCATATTGATCTCCACTAATGTAGGTGATTTCAGCCTTCAAAATCAATCAGGTCTTTTGGGCTTGCTATTGTTAGGCTGGGTAATGGAATTTAGGATGGAAGGAATTTTAGGTCGACCTGCGAACCTTTCTCTCCTCTTCTGCCCTTTCTTTCTTGTGATTTCTCTAATAAATTCCCCTAAACTTCATGTTTGGGGACTTTTCTTTAATTTCTTCAATTCAGAACTGTATGCCCCCTATTTCTCACTTGTACTTCCATTGGGGAAACTTCCTTGTTGGTCACCATTCAGGGATAGTGCAATGTTTTAACACAGGCTTTCCTAACATCTTAGCGAGACTTTGGGTTAGTAGCTCCCATACCATATGGCATTAGGGTACTAGGTGTTGAAACACCCCTAAGAACTTAATTGTTCAAGAGAGTTAGGCCACAAGATAAAACTTATCCCTATCAGTGTTCTTTCTAATGCATTTTATGCTCCTTGCCTTTTTCTTTTCACTCCCTTTTTTTTTTTTTTTTAGTTCCTCAAAAATATATACTCTCCCAAACTTCATTTCTTTCTTCCTCCTTGAATTTCTGGGTAATCATAGGTTCTTTATTGAGGGATTGATGTCTTAGGATGAGTTGGGGTTTCCATTGGTCTATTTTTGAAAAATATGCTTGTTGGCTCAATTTACGGAACTACGTGTATGCATCGGCATATGAGATAGGGATGGCTAGATGGCTCCAAACTATCCAAGGATGGCTGCATCATCTCTTATTAAATTTGTATCACCCTAGGATTCGCCTCAATCAATAATCTAACAAATTCTAGAATTTGGTTTGAACAGTTGTGACTAACCATAAGGAGTACCTTGACTCATTTTTTTGTGATGAGTATTTAAACTAATTGATATTCAACAGGTTCCTTGACTTATTGTTCATACCACAAACTCAACAATATGTTTTGTTCCTTCCATTACCTTCCTCAGTCGGACTTATCAGCTAGACTTAAGTAACTTTTGCACCTTGTGTTTCAATCAAACTGTATTCATTTGGCCCTTATTCTACATTTCAGCTCATTCCTAATCTAACTGCTTCTTTCAATTCAGCTCATTACCTCTCAACAGTTTTTTTTTTTTTTTATTCTGGTACTACTTCCTACTTTAATTTCCAAATCATGCAACCACAAAGCAACACAACAATGAATCAAACAAATTCAAAATAGCACACAACAATTCAATTTAAAATTCTCTTTTTATTTCTGATTCATTTGCAACAGTTGGATACTACAGTATGGGATAAGGGGAGTAAGGAAGGTTGGCAGGGAGAAGGTCTATTTTTTTCTTTTGAAATAGCCAGGAGCAAAGATGTTGGGGGATCTGGAGTCTAGTGTACCTAAATGGTGGAATTCAGGGAATTTTCAATTCTCTTCTTTCCTTTCTCTTCTTGGTTTCCACTCTCGTCATTGGCACAATGAAATCTCATTAGAGAGATCAACCTTTTTGTTCAACTCATCCTGCCTCTTCCCTAAGCCATTCATTGTATTCTCCATTTCGGTCATGACCTCTAGGAATTTGGAAAGATTGTTGTTAATCAGATCTAAATTCTCCAGCCATTCTTTTTTATTTTCTTGTATGAGTTAGATATCTTTATGCTTCTTGTCTCCATCGTCCAGAATTTCTTCTCAAAAATCATACTGTAGAGACTTAATATAAACTTGAATCCTTTGATGCTCCCCCCAAATTTGGCTTTCTGCTCTGTGTCTCTTTTCTTTGCTCCCGGTTTAAGTAGTTGAGAATCACGCTCAAGCGGTTGTTATAAAAGCTTCATAGTGAGTTTGAGTTTACGCAGCAGTTGAATCTCTCCTTCATTTCTTTCTTAAACTCTTCCCTCTTGCTTGAAATTTTTTCCATACAGTTTCCTCTTTTCTATTGGCTCTTCTCCCCACTTCTTTGTTCTCTTCGGTGTATCTCCACCTCATGCTCCTTTTCTTTTCTATTTAACTCTTCCTCCCATTGCTGGTCTCTTCTTTTCAATTCTTTCTCATAGATGCTTTCTCTGAAATCCTGCCCACTCTTTCTCTCTTTCATCTATTCTCTTCTGCATGACATTGAGAGCTTCGATGCTCAGCTTTGTTCTCTTATTGCTCCCCCTTGAGCTTTCTCCCATGTTGGAAGTTTACGATTTCTACGGGAGGCGGCTAAGGGATGGAGAATCTGTTGAGGTACGCCTTAAATCACGCCCTTCATTGTCTGCAAACATATAATCATTGTTGTCCGGTGAGTTCTCTAGGTGCTCTGCTCCTTGATCAGCAACCCTCTGAGTCTCTTCTCCTGTTTCTTCGACAGGTTCATCTCTGTTCTCCACCCGGCCTCCCCTTGCTGTGGTTTCTTGGCCGCCTGCAGCTCTGTCGAGAAGGGCGGTGAAGCTACGGGTACTTCTTCTTTGACTCCCAAACTCCTTTCACCCGACCTTCAAGCATAGGGCGCGATTATTCTTGGGTGAGAATCGAGACTTCTTTTGTTCCTTCATGATGCCTCATGTGAATTCTCTATGACATCTATGTTGATCTTGTACCCTTTGAGTATGGCATATAGCAACCACGGCTTCTTGTTTCTCATTTTTATGTTTTGTTGGGACCAAACGAAGCCCGGGGAAATAAAAACCATACCTTAAGCTTCCTGGTGAGGCTTCCCACTAATTCACTTGTTCTTGGCCTTCCCTCTTCTTAGGTTCGTTGCACCGCTACAATTAGTAGGCTTCTTAGCGATTTTTTCCAAAATACGGTTTTCAACGATTTTTTGAATTTGGAACCATGCACGTACCTTTGCCATGCGTAGGCCTTATTGATGGCATCAACTTCATATGAAACCCAGTTCCTCGACAAAAACTCACTCCTTCCTTCCTCAAATTTGAATAAAACGCTCTCTTTGATCTTTGTGTACCTGTTTTTAGTGTGCGCAGAGACTCTCCCATCCTCTCTGTTCTATCATCTCCTTGAAAGGAGTTATAGGGTTTTTGAATCTCCTCTCTGCAACAAACCCCTTGTTAGCATAATACTTCTTCAGGAGTAAACACATCCCGAGGCAGAAATCTTCTCTTGCTTTTTCTTCTCTCCTCTTTCCCGCTTTCCTTTTACCTTTCTTGCTTGAGTACTGGAGCCCCGGTGTTTACGATGGCACTATCTTTGCACATTCTTCTGACAGATCTCATCTAAATTGTTCTCCTTAGCGAGTTTCTAGCCACAGTTATCATGTTCCCTCATAATCTCGTCCCAGGTGGGGGATTAGGGTGCAGAATTTCGGCCGGGTGGACGGAAGACAAGTTTTCGAAGGTTTGGAGCTAGGGTTTCAAAGGTTGAGATTCGAGGAGGGGAAGAAGATGAATAGCTATGTGGTGTGGAGTGGATGATAGAGTTTCCAACAGTTGCAATTCAATCAATGTTTGTGGGCTAATTATTGCTTCATTAAAGACACGTCGCGACTTCAATGTTCGCGTCTCTTTATTTTAGGTCATTGAATTTAGGGCTTTTTAAAGTGAGTAAATACTTTGTAAATAACATGTCGCGACATACCTATGATGTCGCGACAATGCAAGGTTTTCTAGGAATTGTTTGATGTGGCGACAACCTTCTCCATTTTGAAACTTAATTCACTGTCGCGACATCACATTGGTGTCGCGACATGTATCTCCTTTCGTTAATACTCACTAATTGTCTTTTCAAAAATGGTCACGACATCAATGTTTTGTAGCAACAACAGCTTTGTCACGACATAACCCTTCTGTCTTGACCTAACCTCTTAACTCAATGATTTCAAAAACTTTGAATTCTCTTATTGTTCCTAACCCTTTTAGACATCTCTTCAGGCATCTTTAAGCAAATATTTAACAATTAATTCAAGTATATCTACAAAATTGGGTTAGGAAGAAGGTTACTCCCCTTTCTCTCCTGTCGCGACTTCTCTGCAAGTTGCTGGAATTATTCCTGTAGTTGCCTTGCTATTCATGTCTTTAAACCTTGCAGAAGATCACTGCAACATTCAAGAAAAATCTAATTAAACTACAATCGATTTATGATAATTAATTCTATCCTTCTAAAAACAAATTTGACCTAATTTTTCAACAACCAAAAGAAAAGAAATATTGCAAAATTTAAAATCAGAAATTAAATCCTTATGGGTTGCCTCATTAATTTGCTCAGTTTTGAGTCATAGATTTGGACTTCTTTATTTGTGGTACTTAACTTCTTTTCCTTAAGAACCGGTTGGAGTTCTTCAATTCCTTCTTCCACTGTTAGATAGTAAAGCAACCTCTGTCCGTGACCTTGAATTCTTCCCCATTATCAGTTTTCGGTGTTGCTCCAAATGTAGTACTTGGCTTACGGCATGTATGGCCCGCTCGATTAGTTTTAATTTCCACAGAAACAACTTCAGTCTAGAATTAAAAAGAAGAACCTGTTCCCTTGTTCTGAACTCTTTTCTCAAAATTCTCTGATCACGCCATTTCTTTGTCTTGTCCTTGTATATTCTAGCATTATCATAGGCTTCATTTCTCGGTTCTTCAATTCGAGGGCAATTTGGGCTTGATCTTTCTTCACATGCGGCTTTAAAATCGAAGTTCTTCTTAATGGCCCACATTGCCTTGTATTCCTAATTCAAGGAGTAGATGACATGGTTTGCCAAAAACTAACTCTGTATGGGGACATTCCAGTAGGTTTTGTATGTGATCCTGTAAGCCCCGAGAAAGTCGTCATCGAGTTTGGAAGACCCGATCGCTGCAGCGGGCTCCACCGATCTTTTCAAGTATTCTTTTGATCTCCCTGTTGGAAATTTCTGCTTGTCCATTGGTCTGGGGATGATAGGCTAAACTCATTATATGCTTGATCCCATACCTACTCATGAGTTTTGCAAATATTTTGTTTGCAAAATGGGTTCCCCCATCACTAATGATGGTTCTGGGGGTTCCAAATCTGCTCAAAATGATATTCCTTTGCAGAAACTCACAAGCATGTGCACATCATTCCTTGGAGCCAGCCTCTGCTTCCACCCATTTGGAAAGCGTAATCTACGCTGCGGTATATATAGGTTTCCAAATGATGGTGGGAAAAGGTCCCCATAAAATCTATTCCCCCGAACGTAAGATGCAGTATCCCATATAATACCTTTTAGGGCATTTCATTCCTAGCTATTGTCTTCCAATCCGCTGGCATCTATCACACAATTTCACCCACTCTGCCTGATCTCTGAGAGATAGTGGGCCAATAAAATCACGATTGGAGTATCTTGTGAGGTATTTCTTTCTCGAGAAAAATGCATCCCCCATATGGTGATGCATGGCATTCATTTAAAATGTTGCCTTGTTCACCTTACGGCACCTATCTTCTTATTATCATGTCGACACCCTCTTGAATAATAATGGGTCATCCAAATATAATATCTTCTTTGTCGGTTCGAGTTTTCCTACGTTGGTAAGAATTACGAAGGCATTACTCCTGAAGCCGGATAATTCACAATATCACATACCATGGAAGTTGAAGGAAACCTTAAACAATTGCTCTCATCACAGGGAAGTTCTCTGTTAACATAACATTTTCTTCTTCATCAACTGCTCATTTCTCTAGACAAGTGATCGTATCATTGTCACATCCCTTTTATCCTTGATTTCCAAATCAAACTCCTAACAGCAATGACACCCACCTTATCAATCTTGGCAAGCACCCTTTTCGACATAGTATTTGATTCTTGCATGTCAGTGTGAATCACCATAGGATCAGAATGTATTGCCTAAATTTTCACAAGCTAATACTATGGCTAGCATCTCCTTTTCGGTTGTTGAGTAGTTCTCTCTTGTGCTTGTTGAAGGTCTTGCTAGCATAGTATATATTTTGAATACCTTCTCCTTTCTTGCCCATTCACGACTCCCATAGCAAAATCAACGGCATCACGGTATTTCAAATCCACGATCCCATTATGGTGCGACCATTATAGGTGCTTGTACCAATCTGATCTTAATTTCTTCAAAAGCATCCTTGCGGGGGTATCAAAGTTGAACCTTGTATGCTTTTTCGATAATAAAGTGAGGTGGCTATTTTTGAAAAAGTCTTTGATGAATCTTACGGCAAAATCGGCATACTTGAAGCTTCTTACTCCTTTTCTTGTAGTGGGTGGTGCAAAGTCTTGATAATGGACACCTTGGATTATTAAACTTCAGTCGATGCTTGAGTACATGCCCGAACAATACCATACATGCCATAAAATGGCATTTTCCCAATTCGTGCTAATTGTTTGTCTTGTATCTTTGAAATCTTTGTTTCAGTTGTTTAAGCATTGATCCAAGTGGATCCACTGCTGTAAAGTCATCCGTAAAATTTCCATCGCTTAACAGCCAAATCCCCTAAGAATATAGACATCGTACACCTCTGGAATGTAAACTGGAGCATTACATAGCCCAAATGGCATCCTTACGAAGGCAAGGTACCATAAGGGCATGAATGTGGTCTTCTCTTGATCTCGGGTGCAATGCAGCAATGCAGATTTATATCCTAAGTACCCATCGAAGAAAACAAAAGTGAGGTGTCCTGCTAACACATTGCTGTCGATCAATGAAAGGCAAAAGGAAATGATCTTTCTGGTTGCTTTGTATTCGACTCTGTAATCAATACATACCCCTCCATCTGTCCTTTGTTCTTGTTGGAGATCAATTCGTTTTTCATTTCGATCACGGTAAACCCTCCTTTCTTTGGAACCACATGGAATTTGGGGCTCACCGGGGACTATACGAAATAGCATAGATAAAACCAGTATTCAGCAATTTGAGTACCTCCTTTCTGACTACTTCCTTCATCCTTTGGATTCGAGTCTCCTCTAGTGCTTTCTGAATGGTTTAGACTCTCTTTACAAACGAATCTTGTGTATAAATTGTTGGACTGATACCACTCCTTCAACCAATGGACCAAGCTAGATTCCTTATGCTTTCCTTAATATCATTAGCAATCATCTTTGTTCCTCGGTATCAGTCGGCTAAAATGATCCTTTGGTTTTTTCTTTGGTAATTCTAAGTAAGCATGACAGGCAACTCCTTCAAAAACTAGCCCATATACCTTTGGTTTCTTGATGAATTTCCTCTTTCACTATTTTCCCCCTTGTCTTTGTTTTGCTTCGGACCGATACAGTTTCTATAGAATGGCTTCTTTGTATGGAAATTCGGAATAGACATCTTGACCTCTGGGAATTCATCTCTTTTCATTGTTGACGTAGTATTACAATCATTGTTAACATAAGAGTTGGTAGTATAGATAGAATCAGCTACATTGCAACCTTCTTTGTCCCTGTCTATATTTTGCATACTTTTAATCAAGTTAAAAACAGCAGCTTCTTCTCCAACCCTCAAGATAAGAACTCCTTTTTGCATGTGTCAGGGCGCTCGGTGGCCTGGAATGGTCTTTAATAGCGGGGGTACTTGTGAATCTTCTTCCATGTCAGAATGATGAAGTCTAGGGAAAACAAACTTCCAGCCCGGTGACGGTGTCTTCAATGATCAGCCCCCGGGTTTTACCATCGATCATGCCATTTTGAAGATATTCTTGATTGTGGAGTAAAGCTCCCCAAACTTAGTTTCTTGGCTTATGAAGAGGCATCAAATTAATACTAGCTCTGAGTCCGCGAGAGGCTTCTGGAATCAATTCCTCCAACAATACAAGGAATTGTGAAACTCATGGGTCCTTAAATCTTCTTGGTAGTTCTTTTACGATTCGCTGCTATGAAGTAGCGGTGAGATTCACTATTCCTTCATCTACTATTTTCTTTTTCTTTTTGCTCGGTATGTCATCGAAATTTGGCATAGAGTGGCATCGAGTCACCACTTGATAAAGGCATATTGATCTCCGGCTTGGAAGGTTTTCCGGGAGCAACGCAGCTTTGCTCCTCCATCCTTGACTTTTGCAGTCTTTGTGGAAAAGGGACTGTAGGCTTTGATTCTTGGATATTCTTCTTTTCTTCTTTTTCTTTTTCATTCTCCAGTGTCTTTTCCCTTTCTGTTCTTGCTACTTCTTTGTTGTTGTCATCTTTTTCTTTCATCTCTTCTAACTTCTTCCATCAGAGGTACGCACGACCATGTAGTCTTTTGGATTCTTCTTTATTGTCATAGGAAGGCATCTTTCCTCTGGTTTGCGGGGTTAGAACCCAGGCGGCCCTGCAGGTTTCGGAGTTCTTCGGATGCATTAGTGGTGTTACGAAGAATTTGAGGTGGTGCCGATTGCTTCGGTCTGAGCTTTAACTCATGGAGATTCAGCGAGCTTCTTGTTCATCCCCCGTGAGGCATACGACATCTACGTTCTTGAAAAGAATGGGCCCTCCTGGTGCTGATGTGCATTCCTATGCTCATTTTCCTTCTTTCTTTGATCTTTCTTTCAGAACAACAGTAAACAGTAATAACCCCATGGAGTTTTGTCCATGCACAGGCCCTTGTGAAGCCGCCAGTATAAGAGAGAAATTCTCGTGGTTCTGGAAGTCTTTGTTGATCATGTCTTTGTGAGGTTAGGATTAGGTTGAAATGGTGGCTCTCTTGCTCACCCCAGTAATTTACCTCCTCAGCATCCATATTGAATTCACATACAGCCCTCAGCACCTCCCTTCAATAACTCTCTTTCAAAATTGCTCCTATTTCATGGCTTGGTGTGTGTCTTTCTTTCTGCTTGTCGAGCTATGCATAATGGCATCAAACTTAGCTTCCATGGCTGTCATCTTGCTCGGCTCCATGATCCCTTTCTCTTTGTTTCCTCTTGGCTTAGAAGGGAGTTTTCATATTACATTTAAGCCGAGGTCTTCAATCGACTCTTTGCCTCTTGATACTTTCGTTTGAATGCTCCACGGCGCCAAACATGATCCTTTGATATATCATTGAGCATGATATACAATGTCCATCTGGTGCGGATCTATCCCATACATCGGACATCTTCTCAACAACAGTTCTTTCCCAAACTCCTCCCTGAGGCTTTCATCTTCCTACAACTGAAACTGATTTCTCTCCTTCTTTACGTGGTGAGAAATTTGGGGCGAATCTACCTAGGTAGGCCTCTACTAATTCCTCAGTATCAACGAACCATAGGTAAAGATTCATACCCATGTAGCTCTTTGTATCTCTTAAGAGAGAATGGGAAATAGATGCGGATTTATGACTTCTAGATCTCACCCCATTCAATTTCTTTGTGTGTATCTGAGGATCTTCAGTGCTCGTTTGGATCTTCCCGGTGGGATGACCGATGGCGATCTTTGTTGGACCATTATGTCCAGTCTTGGCTTTAGTTCAAAATTATTAGCATCAAGCTACTTGTTTGTCCCGATTCTTTGAGTATTCTTCCTGTATAATTGGTCTCCAGAAGTCCTCCATTGTATCAGTGATTGGAGGCCTTCTAGCTTCTTCTATATGTACTTCAACCTGATCCTGTCTTTCATCTGCCATGGTTGAGTTTTCTGCCTTCTTTATCTTTCTCAAGCTTCTGAGTGTCCTCTCTCTAATTTCGTGGTCTGTTGAACAGCCAGATCCCGCTTCCTATGCATTGCTTTCATTCCTCGTAAATCAAAACACACTTACATTAATAGGATTGGTTAAAACAACAAATATATTCAATGTGGTTTGTTAAAGATTAGTGGCCAAATAACTAACGCTTGGAAAACTGTTGTTCTTTTCTTTAATGCATCCAAATTAGTATTTCCTTATTTCATCCTCGAATATCGATTTATTAAATTCTTTCTGACTGCAAGAACGGGCGCCATAAAACTTGTTGATCGAACCAAAACATGTATTAATATTTCACATCAAGCCAGCGACTATTAACTAATCCCGCAACGATGCCAATGCTTGCTTGCATGAGACCAAATGACATATACAAGTTTATGACATTATTACCAAAGGACTATTGTCTAACTTTTGCAACTTTGCCATAAAACTTGTCGACATTATACTATATAAACCAAAAAATTCCTCGAATGAATCATCTTCAAATTTGGTTTTGTCTCATATTCTCGTAAGTGCATGTGTCGATAAGTAATAAAAATGGATTTAAGTCCGCACATCGATCCTACAGAGATCTCAAGAATTTTAAATCAACTACCCCGACTACTCAATTTCCATACTATTTGGACTACAAAGTGATAGTAGGATTTAGCATTAAGGTGCTAAAAAGAATTTAACTAACAAAAGGGAAATAATCGATAAAAAAATTATCTCAAATAAAAGAATAAAGAATAATGAATAGTTATGAAATTTAATGGAAATGAGAAATCATCTTAAAAGCAATAATAATAATGTCACTACTATCGTGGAAGTATCAATTTCCAGAGTTACCACTCGATAAATTTTTGCTTGTGAATTTCGTGCTCAAAATCATTCAAGGCGCTGTAGTACCGATCTCTCCACACTCCACATTTCATTATCTAATTCTTCCGATTCTCGAATTGGCAGGAACGAGATAACTACTTTTAAAAACGACCCTAGTACTGGGTATTTTTTTCGCAATATCACACCCATTTTATGGATCGTAAACCTTAACTCCTGCATCTGGCCAAGCAAGACTTACAACTTCCCGGTTACTCTTCCTCAAAATTAGAATAGATCACCCCTCTCCTTGATTAGATCTCGCCTAACACGGATTGGCCTCTACTCATCCGACCGAGGTGAACTCTTTGCTTCGCTTAAATGGATAACTCGCTCAACTCATACTTGATTTCAAGTGAGAAGAGGATTTATCCAAGCAATCTCATAAATCCCAGCATCACCAATAGTGTTATACCTTTAAAGAAATGTTCATTACCCAAGGAATGTCTTCTCCTGCGGTTACTCGTGAGGACCTCCTTGAAATCAGAGCGATGCACAAATTCTTAAAACGGGTATAAGAAACTGATATTCAGATCAAGAACGTTAAACCCATAACCGAAATAAATTCTTAAACGGAAATTCACACCATGGAAACACTAAGCAGAAAGATAATTTCTCGACATTAGCAAATACATTAATGGAAGCCGAAGTTCCTCAATTACTTAATAATTACACCCTACAAGATTCCTCTAATCATGTGAATAATCAAACTGAATCCAGAAATTTAATTTAAATTGTCTGAACTTCAAACATTCCAGATAGTAATTTGAAAAGAAAGGAATTCTGCATTCAGCTTCTACTCAAATAAAAACATAACATCCAATTCCAGAAAAGAAATCCAAAGCGAAGGAAAATGAATCTCATCTACTTTCTAACTAACAACATTGAAGAAGAGATCAGAAAAAAGAAGAAAAGAAAAGAAAACTAAAAGAAAAATAAAAAATGAGCCTACAAATCCCTGCATCTCTCGCCCTGCAGCCGCCAAGCCGCTTTAGTGAGCCGGGTAGCCGTATTTATAGGGTTTCACCAGCCCTAACCCGGATGCAGCTCGCGGATTCCAGTTGGGCCGGGCTCCATGTTATCGCCTTCCTCAAGTCGCGACCTCAATTTCTTGTCGCGGCATCATCCATGTCGCGACCTCGATCTCACGTCGCGACTTCAACTTTAGACTATGCAGCCTTGAACTGGTCATTCATGAAGTCGCGACATCAATATCTTGTCGTGACATCATCTCACCTCTTCTGCAGGCTTGCATTTCGCCTCCTGGCGTCATGACGCCATTCTTCGGCCGCGGATATCAACTGAATGTAATGCATCTTTCAACTGATATCCTCTGATGTCGCGAAATCGGTCTCTTGTTGCGACATTACTTTGTGGAGCTTTACCTTCAACTGAGCAGGTTTTGTGTCACGACTTTGATCTCTTGTCGTGACATCAATTAAAAATGGAATCTCGCCCAAAGGAATCTTCCGACGCCGCTGATCGCCCGTCCCTCGCTTTTGACAACAGCTTCATTTCTTTTCGCCTTTTATCCGTTGCTTCGATGTCGCGACATCGATCTCTTTGCTGCGACTTCATCTTAGTTCTCTGAGTTTCAATCGATTACTCTTGTCGCTGACAACAATCTCTTGCCGCGATATCTAGTCACGCCTCCGTAGATTTCAACCGGTCTCCCGACGCGACTCCCGATCTCACGCCGCGACATCGCCTCAAGTCTTTTAAAAGATTCAACTTGTCTTCTGATGTCGCGACATCAACTTCTCGCTGCTGGCATCAACTCTTAAAGATCCGTTGTGTTTCAACTATTTTCTCATTATGTCGCCGACAATGCCTTCTTATCACGTGACATCAACTGATCACTGCATACTTCAATTTTGTCGCCACTTGTATCTTTCCACTGATAGCTCTTTATGTCGCGACATCAATATCTTATCGCGACATCAACTTAAAGATCTGCAGGTTTCATTTGATAGTTATTGTTGTCGCGATATCAGCTTATGACTTCACAGGTCTCTACTGTTCGTTTCTGATGTCGCGACATCAATATCTTGTCGCGACATCGCTTCATGGTTCTGCAGCCTTGAACTGGTCCTTTGTAGTGTCGTGACATCGATCTCTTGTCGCGACGTCATCTTTAGCTCCTCGAGGTTTAACTCGGTAGCCTGGCGTCGCTACTCGATCTCTAGTCGCTGGCTACCGCTTCAATTTCTTGGCAGTTTTCTACCTTAGCAGTCTCATGTCGCTAATTCTCGATATCTTGTCGCTGGAATTAGCTTATGTGTTTGAGGTTCATTTGTTGTTCTGCGTCGCGACTCGCTTTTCTCGCCGCGATAACAAATTTCAGCTAACTCGCCGCCCGCCAAACATATCATAGCTGCAAGTCGATTCTCTTGTCACGACTTCCATATGTTGTCGCGACATCCCTTCTTATGTTTATGCTCAGTCTTCAGTTGCCTATCTTGTGATCCCTGTCGCGACCTGCATTAAATTTCCTTCAATTTTCCTGATGTCACGACCTCGAACTGGACTGCTCGGGACTCACAATCGCGAGATCAATGACCCACCGTTGCTTTCTATTTCGCTCCGCCAATCGACCGCACTTTTATTCCACTTTATCGCTGGTGCATTTTCTAACGGCTTTTTCTTCTTTCTTCCATTCTACCTGCTAATAAATAATGGGTGAGTTTCTTCATATTTCTGCAAAGTAATTGTCCTTTTTTGTATGCAAATTAAGCAGAAAAATGGACTAAAAATAGATGACTTTTAAGCTCATCAGAACCTATAAAGATTGAGGCCGTTGTAAATTGGAAACTGCCTCGAAATGTAATCGAGGTGAGAAGTTTCTTGGGCCTAGTAGGATATTATAGAAGATTTGTAAAGGGATTCCCTGTCATAGCTTTTCTACTCACCAAATTACTCAAGAAATGAGTAAAGTTTGAGGGGACAGATAAATGTCATAATAGTTTTGAATAGTTGAAAGAAATACTAGTCAGTTTACCGTGATTGACGCAAATTTACCTGGGAAAAGAGATAATTTATATAGTGATGCTTTAGGTATTGGGTTGGGATGTGTGTTAATGCAAGATGGGAGTGGTGGCTAAGGTATCCAAGCAAAGAAACCACAGAACAAAATTATCCTACTCATGATCTGGGAGTCATTGCAGAGTGTTTGTTTGAAAATATGGCGATAATTACTATAATGGGAAAGTGTAGAATTTACACAGATCACAAGAGTCTCAAGTACTTGCTGACTCAGAAAGAATTAAATTTGAGATAGCGGAGGTGGTTAGAGTTATTAAAAGATTATGACCATATAATAGACTACCACCCCGGAAGAGCTAATGTGGTAGCAGATGCTTTAAGCCAAAAAGACAAGGATAACGACGCCACTTCAACACAGCTGAACGAGACTAGCAAATGATGGAGCTATATTAGCTCAATTAACAACGTAACCTATTTTAAAGCAAATGATGATAAGTGCGCAGAAAAATGATGTAGAGTTACAGAAAAAGGTACAGATGGTCAGAGATTGTGATAAGACTGATTTTTCAGTAAAAGAAACTGAAAGTTTGTATTTTTAGAACATAGTATGTGTGCCATATGATAAAGAGCTAAAGAAAAAGTTGTTATTTGAAGCTCAGACACCAGATTTAATAATACATGATACATGGTGGTGTCACCAATGCTGCACTCGAGGTAATAAGATGTACCAGATGTGAAACAAAGATTATTTTGTGGAAAGGAATGAAAGAGATGCACAAAGTACGGTCTATGTTTGAAGAATTTAAAGTTGAATTAAGTCCCACAATGTATGTTGAATCCCCTTCCACCTCTCAATGGAAGTAGGATAACATTACCATGGATTTTGTGTTGGGTTTTCCCCTCACACAACAGAAACATGACTCTGTTTGGGTGATTGTTGATAAGCTCACAAAGTCGGCCCATTTTATACAGGTGAGGATGGACTATTCTATGGATTGACTAGCTGAAATATACGTGGATGAGATTGTACGATTGCATGGTGTATCGTTGTCTGTTGTGTTGAATAGAGATTTGCATTTTACATCGAGGTTTTGGAAGGAACTACAGTCAACCTTGGGTACTAGGCTGAATTTTAGTACAACATCCAATTCACAGATAGATGGACAGTTAGAGAGATTGATTCAAGTACTCGAAGACATGCTTCCAGGTTATGTCATGGAATTTCCTGGGAGTTGGGATATGTATATTCCATTGATGGAATTTTCCTATAACAATAGTTCAAGCCGCATTTGGCATGGCACCATCCGTTTTATATGGCTCTGAGATGTAGAACTCCTGTGTGTTGGATGGAGTTGAATGAGCATAAGGTGATTCGTCAAAACATAGTAAAATATACAAAAGAGAAAGTACAAGTTATTAGGCAAAGGTTAAAGGCGGCTAGTACGGACCACATCCATGTTGGCTAGAAAGTCCCAAGGTGATATAGGGATATGTCATGTATGGTACGCGCGGAGGATGAACCAAATGGCCGCAAGAGATGCGCGCTGGAGGTGACAGCGCCGGAGGCTCGATGAAGTAGGATCTGTAGTATGGCGCAGCCTGCAGATTCTGGAACCGGAGATGTGAGGTCCTGGAACTGGAGTGTGAAGCCGGGAACCGGGCCCCTTAATCGGCACGGCCTGGGAAAGCTGCTCAACTGTGGGAAGGTCCTCGGCTAAGTCGTCCTCAACATCATCTGGAGGCTAGAGATGAAAATATCGGGGCACACTCCGCGCCCATCGCGAGTCATGATCATTACAATCCGGCCGCCTCTAGCCCATGGCTCCTAAGAAAACTCCAATATGCTCAAGGACCTAGCATAGGAGCCCCCTAACAGCGTAGGATGGACTCTTGGGCCGTGATAAACTCCTATGATGGACCTTGTCCTTGAAATGGAACAAGGAAGTCATGATTAGCTCAATAGGGCTGAACCAAAATCCCTTATAAATCCGGTACAAAGCCTCTAGAATGGCTCCTTTCCTCTACACGTGGTGCTGAAGCGGGAATAGGTTGCACCGCAAGATATGATCGATGAGGAGCATGTTCGCAGCTATCATTGAATAGGATAGACCCATTGACGTGATTCGGGAAAGTGAACCAAACGATCTCCCCACGAGGGATGTGGCCACCGCCTATAACGGCAGACCGCGAGTACCACCGTAACCGCAAGTAGCAAAGAATATCCGTGGCTCTCGTAATCCCCGGCTGGGCTAATATCGAATCGACCATTGTGCACGACTACTCCCCCGAGGTCATGGTGCGATAAAACTCTAAAACCACCCAATATTGCCTCAGTAGTAAACGACCTAAGGAATACATGTGCACTGTACCAAGATAATCTTTGAGCTCAAGGTCAGCGGCCAATGCCTGGAGATCATTGTAAAAATCAGAATGAATCTCCTTTGTATGACAATTCGAATTTATGGGAATTGGATCGCAATGGAATAATGGTCTCTAGATCATCGAAGTAAAGGATAATTAGGAAGAGTCACATAACGCTCTAAGAGGTGACCGTGGAGGCACGAGCCTAGAACGGGAGGACTACCTTGGACCAGATGTTCGGGGCCGTTTGGAAGGCGGGGCCCTTCGAGGAGGACGAGGGTGCCTAGGAGAGGGGGGGACAGGACTCACTCTTGTATTACACCTGTGGGAAGGAGGATCAAGAAATGAAAAGCCAGCCGTATCATCAACGGCTGGGGATCAAGTATACGACAAATGGCAATGGGTCGAAGTCGACAGCAGACATAGAGGCTGAGTGGGTGCCAGATTAGAGCTGACGCCACCATCCAACTGGGCAGCCTCAGCTTCTGCCGTGTCAGAAGATCGAGTCGCCGTTAAATAGTCGAATTATGTGTTTAGTTCGGGGATCCGTCATCGAAAATGGTGGGCAATGTAAGAATGGAATAATAATAGAGTGGTGCTGCAGTAGCGTGCAGTCAGTGCAGCTCATCTAATAACAGGCACAGCAGCTGTTGAAGACATCCAAGAACTGACAAAGCAGAAAACCCTTCAGCTCCCAAGCAAACTGTCAGTTCAAAGATCATCATGGTCCCCGAAGCTCCATCCAGCAGAACAGGTCAGCTTCCTAAACTGATCTTCAGTTAGTTTCAAATCAGGTCCCTGGTTTTCCTTTCAAAGATAGCTGACATGTGGTGCAGCCACCCTGGGTGAAAACAGCCTAAAATCCGCCTCTACATCAAGGAGAGTCATCCAGGGTCGTGAGATCAGTAGTGGTCTGCTGAGGTCTAAAAGCCAAAACACAGTACTAGTAGTAAGGTTTGGACTAATCCATGTGAACAAACAACAACACCTGGTATAACAGTAACAGTCGTGAAGCAGCTCCAACGTAATCCAGACTCTCCCCAGATCTGGGGCTTTTAAATAACCTTGATTTGTTCAGGAACATGTCAAATGTAGTGAGTAGTATAGTGCCCACACATGTAGAGTCACATCTTCTCTGATCATTGAGGAGATAAAACAGATTTGACTGCAAAAGTGACAGTTTGTAGTGTTTTAGTAAATAGTGCAGTAATCCAAAGCTGTGTGAGGTGTCTAAATGTGCCGCTGTGAATAAAACTGGTTATAGGAGGTATTTAAACTATAAATAAATCGCTTAAATTACAGTCGCGAAAAATTAGCAACCCCGTTAAAATTTATGTGTTGTAAACTTTGCAACCCCCAAAAATTTCTTTGCTGTGCTTCTTCTCTTCAAGTTAAGCTTTTGCTCCAAAATTCCTCTTATTTGATCATGCATCTTCGAATTTGGTCTGCCCATCGTGTTTGAATCGAACCGAAAATAATGCAGGATTTAACCCGCAAACCACAAAAAATAGCTACAAAAGGTGGATCGTTAATAAAGTCGGGACCCAATGTATCAATTGAGTTATTGAAGTCGATTAGTACACAAAAAGCGCATAAAACCTGCTATAAACAAGGCTCGAAATTGCACTATTTGGGTACTAATCACTCCCCCCAACCGAGACATTGCTAGTCCCTTAGCAATGATAAAAAGAAGGAATATCATGCAGGATATGCTTTTTCAAAAATGGACTGTCTGTTTAAAAAGTATGTGCAAATAATGCCTAACCTTCAGTATGACAAATTGGGACTCTGTATAAAGACCAGCTTGGGAGAACAAATGTCATACAGGAACAAGTTTCGGGGCAACATTTATTCTAAGGAAATCAGCCTGAATTTCCACCAAAATCTAAGTGTTTTTAGGTGATCAGTTTATACCAATAAGCTGCAAAGCTACCTCCCCCCAACCAAACTACTGCTAATACCTTAAACTGTTGACCAACCTAAATAGATTCAGTTCCACACTTATTTCATAATTTCTATCAGGACAGAAGATGCAATGTCGAAAACTCGGCCTCAATTAAAGTTCGTGGCAAGGGGATCCACCGATGACTCCCAACCAACCAAGGTTTAGGCACTGCTGTGCTGATCTTTCGACCACAAACTCTATAGGTTTCACCCCGGACTTCGAATGATTTCGAGAATCCAGCACCTACAACTTGCTAAACTCCGCCCGTCCACCCATGTAGCGAGCACTGAGTCGGTGACTCCCAACCAGTTGGCTTAGGGCACCAGGCTTTAAAGGCTTTCGCCATATACCCCTCGAACCGTGCTCGCTCTCACGGCAAAGCGCTGCAATTTTTTCTTCTTTTCTTTCTTTTTCTTTGGTTCGAAGACACATCGGGCCTTCCATCTGGAACTTAACCTATTATGGCCAACGATGCTAAGGCCGATTTTGTAAAGTAAAGGAGAAAGCAACGGTTAGCCCATTGATGAAAAACCATCGTGGAACCGTGGTGTGTGGCTAGAGAATGGTGGAAGATGGGTAATTACCAGACAATAACCCACTCACAACTCATTCAGCATGGAACCATTCTAAGATTTGGTATCATACAATGCTTCACTTCTTCAATTTATGTGAAAGGCAAACCACAACAATATAGGGGCAAAATGAGATGCAAAAGTGTAGAAAAATAGATTTGTATTATATATATCAAGGTGAATTTACAAAATTTTCGACTTTTGCAAAAAGAAGTAAATAGCAAGCCTCTTCATAAACAAAATGGCTTTGCTGGACATGTAGTACAAGTAAAACTAAAACCAAAAGTATGAACATCACTTACAACACTAACAGTCCCGGTCAATGGAACGAGAAAGTTAGTAGGGGGAGTGGTACCTCAAATCACACTAGAGAGCGATCATCCTCAGCCTCGCAGGCCGAGGTGTCGCCGGTGAAGTAGTCAAGCATCGCTGCAATTGCCAATACATCCAAGGAAGCCATAAATGATGGTGGAGGAGCTGACCTCACCGGGAGTGGATATCGGAGGCCTGAGCAGGGGCATGCGGAGAGACAGTTGGGAGGCCCAAGTGCCTCCTCGTAGCTGTATGAGGTCGGCCCGGATCCCGTGCGACTCAGCCTCTGCAAGGCAGTCATCCCTCTCCGCAAGTGTGGCCCCAGGCTCAAAATGAAGCTGTAGTGGCCGAGAATGTGCAGACCGTCTCCATAAGAGCCAGGAAGTCCTTAGAAGAGAGGGTAATGTACTGCGGGGGCGGTGCGGAGGTGCTCGACCCAATTGTATCTGACCGAGCAGTGGCCATGGGGCTCGAAGGCTCTGGATGGGCGCAGGCATCGTAGAAATCGAGGCACCATGTCGGAGCCACCGGGTACCGTGATGGCAGTTGAAGAGACCGGAGGGGTATCAGAAGCTGGAGCCGGAGGCTCCCCAGTGTGCTCAACTATAGGGGATAAGTCCCCTCGTGGACTATCATCGCCCTAGCCGGCCCGTCTCGATCCCGATGGGAAGATGAAAGGCACGAGGCCTATCCCGCCACCTATCGATAGTAAGGGTGGCCTCACAGCCACGGTGACGCTCTCGGCCGGGAACCCAATGTGATCAAGCACCTGACATAAAAGGCGAGGAAATAGAAAAGGCAGGGACTCATCGCAAGGTAGAGTCCGACGGTGGACCCTGTCCTCGAAATGAAATAAGGACGTCATAATCAGCTCCGTCGGGCTGAACCAATATCCCTCCGAAATGCGATATAACACCTCCAAGATAGCTCATCTCCTCTGAACAATATGTTGAAGTGGAAACATATTAGACCTCATAATGTGGTCTATCAGAAGCATACACTGCGGGAGGTGCCACCTAAATAATATCGACCCACCAGTAGTGTCCATAGAGAGAAGCCGGACCATCTCCCTGGTCGGTTGACGGGCCACCGCTCTATAACCGCCGTGACGCGACCATCGGGTAGACGAGAGCAGTCATGGATGGAGGTCTCGACGTGATCCCCCGGGGTCGGCCATCGATAGAAAAATGAAGGCGCCGTTGGCCTCTCGCCTAGATGTCATCATATGATAGAACTCGATGACAACTTAAGGATAATAGAACTGACGTGACACCATGAACGGCTCCAGATGGTATCGCTGCACAAGGAGAATGGAGTCTCGGAGCCCCGGGTCCGCGGTAAATGCTGAGAGGTCTTAGTAAACCTCTCCATGGAAATCTCTCCCTCTGCAGCTAACATTCCCCGGGATGGGGTCGTAGGGGAAGTAAGGTCGCCTGATGATGGATGCCATAGATAAATCTGGGGCTCCGACAATACCCTAATAAGGTGGAGAGGGTGGCGCCTTGGATTTCGAAGAGGATGACTCTCCTAGGCCTGATGTTCGGGCCCTCTTGGTTGGTGGGGCCCTTCGGACTGGCCTGGGATGCGGAGGAGCGGGTGGAGTGGGCCCAACCCGAGTATGATATCTCCTCTAGGCAGGGGCCACAGAGGAGGAACCCTCAACATCACCAAGAGCGCGGCTCGCATGGCAGCTTGTGTAGGAAGCAAAGGCAACAGAGGGGTGTGTGCAAGCAGGTATGCTAGGCCCGAGGCTCACGGCGGCAAGTGTAGGGCTGGCAGAGCTGGGGCTTGGAGTGGAGGTCCCGGCAGGGGGAGTGCGGCCCTGGCGCACCCGCGGTCTGAAAGAATGAGCTCCTCTTGTCTTTGCCATCAGCCGGGCCCGAGTGGGAGAGCAAATCAGAGAGAAAGGTTTTTCATAAACTGAAGGATGAAGTGAATTGGAAATGAAATGGGACTAGGAAGCTATAGGGAGCAGGTTAGGTGGGAAGATATGAAGAATTAATGAATTTTAATGACCACATTAATTGAATGGCTCAAAAGATTATAAATTTAATCGGCAGGAGCGGGAAACCTGAGGGTTATAGGAACTCAAGAGTCAGAGGAGAATATGAATAGTGTCTGTAGGCTGCGAAATTTCGTAGGCTGCGAAATTTCGTAGGTTGCGAAAATTTTCACAACCTGAGAAATTCTCACGCACTTTTGCACCCCTCGAACCGGTGTAAACACCGCACCAATACAAAACCAAAATTATGAGAAGTTAAGCTAGAAAAATAAGAAAATTCAAAAAATTTGGAAATTAAAGGATATTAATGAAAATCCTAATTTAAAAATTGAAATAAAACAAAACAAAAATCTCATTAAAATTTTTGAGTGGATTCCAAGTTCCTACAGGAACCACTCCCTAGGATGCTGATAAGAGGTCTCATGGGGGGTCAAGGAGGAGAAGCTCCTCCATGCTGGCAGTGAGGTGTGCTACAGTTGAGTTCAACTTCTGCTCCTGGTTGTTAAGCATTATGCTCTCTGGTGGTGCTGGTGGCATGACAGATGCAGGAAGGGTAACTGATGCAGTTGATCCTTCATCACTGCTTCTTGGTTCTCTATTACCCTTCTTGCGCTTTATGAACACTATGTTTTCCTTCAATTGCGCCACTAAGGTGACCTCTTCGTCTTCTCGTCTCTTATCCCCACCGGGCTTATCCTTGTTAATTATGAAAATGTTGAGCTCCAAAGTCATGTTGCCGAAGGTGAGCTGCATGACCCAATTCCGATAGTTGATTATGGCATTAGATGTGGCCAAAAATGGCCTCCCAAGTATGGTGGGCACTTGGTGAGTGCCAGCTCGCCATCGGGCTCAGATCAAGAAACCACAAAATCCACTCCGATAAGAGAATTTATCTACCTTTACCAAGACATCCTCAACTATCCCTTTGGTATTTTTAATGATCGACTGTTATGATAGAGGATGTTGGTAGGCTTCACTCCCAAACCTAATCGCTTGTATAATCGAGTATGTGGCGTAGTTTGACACTCAGCTCCCAAATCCAAAGAGTGCCTTGTTTACGCAGTGATTAGTGCCCAAAGTGCTATTTTTAACTCGCTTTATTTCAGCTTCGAGTGCTTTTGTGTACTAATCATTCTAATTAACCCGACGGTACATCAAGGTCCCTACTATTTTAGCTTCAATCGTAGATTTTATGGCAAATTTTGCGCTTTTAGCTAATTATGTCAAATTGTTGAGTGATCCAAACACGAAGAATTCAAATCAAACTCAACATTACAGATCAAAGATCAGAAGGAAAGAAGAGCAAAATGTGAAGAAAAATGCAAGAAATCACAAATTGGCATCCCGGGCAAAGACTGCGTAATCCTCGCGCAGCACTGCTCTCCAGCAGCCTTGTTCTCCCCGCATTTCACGCCGCTTTTTTGTTACATTTTTTGTTTCTTCCTATTTTAACCTCTTGTAATAGCTTTTAGTTTGGTTTTTTTGTAATTGTAAAGGGGTTGGCTACAAAAAATCCCCAAGCCGCTAATCGTTACTGATGAATAAAATTTAGGGCAAAGCTTTCGGCCCGTTTTTCTCCCGCTTCCATTTTCCTCATTTCCTCCTTTTCTGGCCTCAAACACCCCCTCCGAGGATGACAACTCGAGGATGCTCGCAAGGCCCTTCCTCCGAAGGCGTAAGGTCACGCAAGGGTACGGTTATAACTACTGGTCCTCTGTTTCTTAACGCACACATTTATGGGCATTTATGCTCCTAACCTTCACTCTAGGTTCAAATCTCTTAGGTGCATCTTGATCGACCAGATTTTGGCAATCTTTTAGGGTTCATTGGATGCTTAATACTAGATCCAAAGGATATTCATTAGTCGCTTCCTATTTGTTAATGTAAGATAGAGTCCACATAGGTGTTTCACCACTGGGACCATGAATGTTCGTTAAATGCCATCTTTCAAAAGGGAAAATCATAGGGTTTAGTTTTTTAAAAGCTAAATGAAGATCCGGTTCGGGAAATGACTATAGGTCATTTTCCCCAACGCTAGGAAATAAACCCGGGGACCCCTGCTGAACTTAGAACCCGAAATCCAAGAAATTAATAATTTTTTTTAAGGAGTTCTATTTTACATTTTTTTTTTATTTTTTTTTGTTTGCAACCAACCACACCCACTGTTTTCACAAAACCTTAAAATCCAAATTTAATTCACCATTTTCACTTGCCACTTAAATCATTTGTACGAAG
The DNA here is from genome assembly GCA_016808115.1 of Tetrastigma voinierianum. Classification (NCBI taxonomy): domain Eukaryota; kingdom Viridiplantae; phylum Streptophyta; class Magnoliopsida; order Vitales; family Vitaceae; genus Tetrastigma; species Tetrastigma voinierianum. The sequence goes on from JAEQBH010000928.1 coordinate 213,926, forward strand.
AAAACTCCATCCCCGTGTTCGACTTAGACTACTATAACAAGTAGTAAATGACTACTAGCAGCAGGAGGAATATAGGATATAAATTTTGTTGATTCCGGATCACCCTACTATGGCACAAATCAGCAGGTCCCTCCAATGTTGACTTAAATGGTGGGGGTCCCTGGATCTTTGTATTTAACCAAGGTTCTGCATTGGATGATGGAGCTGACTTGCTCCGTTAGGAAGGCTTTCTTGTCAATGCTCAACACCTTTTTGACTGTGCACAAGTCCTTCAGAAATTTAGCATAGGTTGGAACTTGTTTGATCATGTCAAGCAGTGGGATATTCACCTTGACCTGCCTCAGCACTTCCAGGATGCCTTCTTGCTTAGCCTCTTTTCGCTTCCTTAAGGTTTGGGAAATCGGGGGATGCTTTCTTTCATCGAATCCTCTTTAATGAATATGTCTGTGCTCCTTCCTCATTTTTGGTTTTTTGCAGGTTCGGGGCATCGGCTACTCAATTTCTTACCACTCCTCAAGGTGATAATGGCTTGACTTCATCCACTTTGGTGCAAGCTCACTAGCATAGTTAAACACGCACTCCCTCAGATTGGGAAGTGCCTCGCAGGGAATCTCCTTTCTCCGCATCAGGTCGATTTGCTCAAGATACTTATGGATGAATGCATGGTATCAATTTTTTGATTTAGGCTTTTGTGAAGCCCATAAATCCTTTTATCCATAGAGCTCTCCATCTTTTCTATTCTTTGGTTTATCTGAGCATTGATAGTTTTCTGCTCCTCTACAAAATTCCCCACCACCTTGCTCAAATTCATGATAGCCTGCTCAACAGGTGATGAAGTTGGTTGCTGCTGCAGCTAAGAGGTGGACCCATACTATTGCTGCTGATGTGCCCTTGGAGGAACATACACAGGAGGCCGAAGCCTGTGCCAGGTTAGTGGTTCTTCTTAGTCAGATTATAAGTGTTGTCCATACTAGGCATCAGTTGGTGGTCTATTTTGGCCCACAAATATTCGTGATTTTCAACTCATTAAATCCTTACCGAGGGGAAATTGACAACGCTTCTCCTCGATGATTGTAGATTGGACAATTGAAACATGGTTGGCCTGGCATAGATGCCTCAGTCACTGCCCGTACCTCTTGCTGATTTCTCAGTTCTAGTTCTTCCATCCTCTCATTTAGGGTGGACACTAGCTTTTATCTACATCCGTCGTTGAAAATGCCTCCCCAAGCCATCAAGGTTTCATTTTCTACCTCCATTGGGTTCGTCTTTATCCTATCCCTTGAGGTTTCAGCCACGTAGTTCAAAAGTCCGTGGTTTCATCTGAGCCTATAAGGAAGTCCCTCCACATGGTCTCCAAGAGTCGCTTCATGGAAGGGGCATTCCATCAGAAGTGGTCACTAGCATCCAAGTATCAAAGCTATGGTGAGGGCATGCACCGATGGTTCCGCATACCTTCCCAAAGACTGATAAAATTCTTTTTCACCGTCATGAGCGCAAAGGTAAATCTTCCTCTGGGACAGTTGATCTTATGGGCACTCAAGAATTTTAAAAATTTCGCTCGTATCTCAAATTTTCAGTTTCAATGGTCCTGCCTTAGTGAGCGCGCCAAATTCTGGCTTTGGCCCTCTGAGGGTCAAAGGAAGGCTTCACTGAGCAAGTCCATATCAAATGCACCTCCTTAAAAGTAGTGCAAACCTCCTCGAACCCGACTATGCATGGATTCGCTTCCATACCATGAAAAGTCTAGAGTTGTGGGCACCAAATAAGGTCCTCACTAACACATCCTCCTAGGTATAATGCATGAGGGTGCACCACCCCAGGTGTATGGTCCCTCATCGACCAGAGGGCATTGGGTTCCCACATGAACTCATTACCTCGCTATTCTTCGTGGGTCTCCGACAAGGCCCCCAAAAGTGCTATTTCGAGCCCCATCCAAGATAGGTTTTGGTGCTTTTGTTCACTAATCATGTCAATTAAGCCACAATTGATGTGTGCAGTCCACTTAGTACCACCGGATGCTAGTCATTTAACAGTTTGTTTTTGGGTAATTTTGTAGGTTCTTTACGCACCCTGTACCCATTTATGTCAAGATTCATGTTTTCAACCATAAAAATGAAGGAATTTGAAGGATTTAAGGAAAGTGGGATGCAAGTGGCAAGAAGGAAGATGCAAGTGAGCAATGCAAAGGAAGGTAGAGTGTCCTAGAATTTCGCTTATGATTTCATAAAATTTCGTCGGATCATAAAATTCCCGCAACTTAGCGAACAAATTGCAGTTACGACATTTTCGCTAGCTACTTTAAATTTACTGCCTAGCTTAAATTAACCAATTCTCGCATCTCACATAATTCTCGCTTAGACAATAATTTCGCTTAGCTAGCGAATTCATCATGATAACTTAAATCTCTAATTTCGCTATCTCTCAGAATTTGCTAGCATGTAAATCCCCCTCGCACAGCGAAATTGCTGCCTCGTGATTTTTGTATATTTGATCCTAAACGACTCAATGTGCTTTGATGTATTACCATTTAGCCCTTATGTAATCTCATATTTTAGGTATTTTGGTAAAGCCACAATTGGGTTTGCATTTATATAAACCCCCACAAACTTGTAACCCTACAACTTTTGAAGCAATCCTTCATTTTATGTAAATTCTTCACAAATTTCATTTTAGGGTTTCATTTGCTCTCTTCTCTCTTTCTCTTTCTTTCATTTTCTAGGGTCGCCAAACACACCCCTTGGAGGATGACAACTCAAGGGATGCTTGGCTAAGCCTCTGCAAATTTTGAAGAAAGAGGGTTGCTAGCTTGGTTTTGGGGCTGCTGCAGGTGTCCTCATGTTTTGAATGCCACAGGTACTGCATTTATGGTTCCCAACTTTCTAATCTAGGGTTTAATGCTATTTAATGTCATTACTTTGGTCAATACTTGCCATGCTTGTGTCTGGCAGTATACTTATTGTAGATGCACCGATATTCTTTAGATGGCCTTACGAGCCACCGAAATGGTGCCGAGGGCTGTGGTTTTAAACTGAAAGGGACTGTGAATGCATAATACCTGTGTTGACTCAAATAGGAGTGGTTCTAGGGTTAGGTTTTATAGTTAAACAAATATCTGGTTTTGGCTTTGACTATAGGTCATTTGCCCTAATGCGAGGATATAACCCGAGGACACTTTAATAGCCCCATGTTATCAAGCTAGTGACCCAAGCCTTCAAGGTTACCATTTCACACTTCACTTTAAGCAATTACAGTTAGTCAGTGAACAAACAACTTCCACTGTTTTGAACCAAATCCGTGTGTCCAAACAGGTCTTCCACCATTTTCTCCCAAACACCGGGATGCAAATCATTCATGCGTGATGAAAACTCATCCTCGTGTTCGATCTAGACCGCTACGTCAGAAGAACAGACTACTTCAAGAAGAGGAGGGAACTAAGGATACAAATATTGTTGATTCGAATCACCCTACCGTATAGTTTAATCAATGGCGCCTTGCCGATGGTGCCAAACTACGTATGATGAGTTGATGTGTACTTGTAATCCACATTACAAGTGTTGGTGACCTTACCTTACTATGTGCAGCAACCTGCAGTTTTCTCTTCACTGCGCCACGTACTGCTTTTGTTTCTTGCAACGCTTATTTTAACTAACACTGACTTCTTTAGCAAGCTTTGTTTGTGTTCTTTGTTGTGTCTCATTTTGTGTAACAAAAAGCTTATGCAAAGACCGGGACGTAGGGATATCGTGTAGATTTAAATAATCAAGACACCAATTGAACAAGGCTAGAAATTAGTGTGCATTAAAGTGAAAACATGGATCCTCTACCAAGAATAAAGAAAGTCAGTTAGGCACCCTAGTGAATCCAACAACATATAGAGCAATGAGGGATCATATACACCCTCCTAGAGTTAGTGCTCCTTCCTGCATCATACCTCCCACAAGATAAGTGTTGAGACCCTATTTGGTGCCCCTACTCCCGACCTTTCATGGTATGGAAATGAAACCATACACCTATAAGGATTTTGAGGAAGTTTGCATAACCTTTAAGGAAGGTATGATAGACATGGATTTGCTGGAAGTTAAAGGCATTTCCATCGACCTCAAGGACAAGGCCAAGATCTCAGTTTAACTCCACCGAGACCCAACCATTAGAAATTAGCTGAGCTGTGTGCTGAATTCTTAAAGAAATTCTTCAAGGCTCCATGTGACTAATAATTTGAAGAGACAACCTACACATCACGCCTCTAGATAATGAAAGGTTCTCTACTCAATGCCGGGAGAGATTCACGGAGACTAATAGTGCTTGTCCACATCAAGGGTTCGACACGTGGATGCTTGTAAACCACTTCTATCAAGGGTATGTCTCCGCCATGAAGGGCCTATTGGAAACCATGTGTGGAGGAGATTTTCTGAGTAAGCATCTCGATGAAGCCATGGATTTCTTGAATTATGTGGTCGAACTCCGGCGGCTGTGATGAGCCAAACCCGAGAGAAATGCAGAAAATGAGGCCTCAGCCAAATCCTGTGGGGGATTTATGCACCAGAGGATAAAAAAAAAGGAAATGAAAGCCAGAATTTCAACCTTAGCTAGAAAGTGCAGAGGAGCTAGAAGGCAAACGACGATGAAGTGCGTGCAAGGATCAGTAAAAATCCTGCACGCACAAAATCCATGCACCCAATTTCCAATCCACCCGCCCACCAAGAAGAACACATCCGTGGCCCCTCTGGGCCAAGGATTTGATGTCGAATATGCAAAATGTCGAGGTCACAAGCCACCACAACCCATTGCCCCATATGGTAATACCTACACCTAATTGGAGGAACTCACTCCTGTTCTCCCTCGGAAACCTAATCCCCCCGCCATTGATTCGTGCCACGAGAGGGCTGAGCTAAAATCAACAAAATTTATATACACCTAAGCCCTTACTACCGCTGTAGTCAAGCTACCGCAGTATAGTGGTTCCGATCGAACACGGGATGGGTTTTCATCCTAAAAATGGTTTGCATCAGCATGAAGGTAAGGCTTATTTGGACTTCTTTAAATTGTGTTTCAAAACAAAGGGAGAATGGTTTTGAAACTCGAATTGTAAAACTGGAAAGTAAAAGGTGAAAAAGTTAACTTTGAAGATTTGAGGTCACTAACTTGGCGTTAGGCAAATGGTGTCCCTAAGTGACCCCGCGTTATGACATGCAACCTATAGTCCATGGCATAACCGGATCTATGTTTAACTAGCAACCTCACCCATGAAACATTCTATTTGAGTCAAAACAGGTAGCATGCGCTATGGCCCTTTTAGTTTAAACCCTAACATTTAATATCATCTCAGAGGCTCGTAAAGACCATCTAAAGAATCACAGTCCTAAAGCATGGAGAGTATTGGCCAAATCAATAACATTAAATGCTATGCAACCCTAATTTGAAGAACCATAACATGTAAATATTATCTCGCAGGTTATAAAGACCATCTAGCAACAGTCCTAAAGCATGGAGAGTATTGGCCAAATCAATAACATCCCATGTTATAACCATGTTTTAGAATAAGGCCATAAATATACTACCCGTAGCTTTGGGCCACAAGAGGACAACATGCATATGCCCACCACCAAGCTACTTCTCCCTTCCCTCTTCAAAGAAAGGAGGCTTAGCAACATCTCTTGAGTTGTCATCCTCAAGAGGGGTGTTTGGCAGCCGGGAAAGGGAGAGAAAGAAGAGAGAGAAGAGAGAAAAGAAATAAAAGCAAAACCTAAAATAAAAGACTTTATTTACAAAAATGAAAACTTACAAAAATATCTTCTCCCAAATTGTTCCTTCCAATCCTCCTTCTCTTACAAAACAAGAGGGGTTTATATATAGGCCTCAAGGTATGAAAACAACAAAAACCTATGAAATTGGCTAAGTTATTGGACAATTAAGTAATACACCAAGTTTGGAGGCGGTTTGGCATTAATTACAAAGCATGACGAGACATCAAATTTAGCTAGGCTAAGGAATTTCGCTAACTAGCGAAATCATAGGTCTAGCGAAAACAAGAATGCGGTCCGTATACTTTCACATGAGCAATGAAATTTCGCTAAGCTAGCGAAATTAGAGAAGCTAAATCCATTATTTTCTAAGGAACAAAGGTTGGGAGAAATTTGGAGTGTCTAGCGAATTTTGGTAAGCTACTTAGGTTGCGAATTTTACATATTGCGAAATTTTCGCACTTAGCGAAAATTTCGCTTAGCTTAAAATTCCCGCATTGTTGATCCTTCGCCGCTTGCCTCTCCGTCTTCAACTGCATCACATTTCTTTTCTTCAATTTGCCTTGGTTTTCATTGATTCGGTCAAGCCGATGGCTGAGACTTGAATTCCAACTTTCATGATTCATCATTTGACTCGAGATTGACTCAAAAGTGCGCAAACACCAAGAAAACAACCATAAATACCCTAAATTGCATAAGTGTTACTAAGAAGACTAGAACACTTCAATCAGAGTAATGACATGATTAATGCAAAAGCACTCAAACTCATTCACATAGGTTCAAATTGCACTTTTTTTGGGCATTAATCACACCCCTGAATCGAAACGTTGCTAGTCCCTTAGCAATGCAAAATAAAGAAAAAGGAGATGCATGTGGTGATTTACAAAAAGGTTATGATTCAAAAAGGTTTATGTACATATAAACAATACCTTAAACTGAACAATTGATATCAAATTTGAAAACTGATATGAAAAAACCAAATCCATACAAGAACAATTTAGGTCAATATTGGATCCATAATTCTCAACTTGAATTTCCACCTAAGTCTAATGGATCTTTATGTAATCCGCATTAAGCTAATAACCGCAAAAATGCCACCTCCCCCAACCTAGCACCGACATGGCCTTGTCAGCTGAATAACCTAGATAGGCTAGTTACACTGCTTCTTCTTTTTCAATTATAATGTAGGATGCAATGCTCAAAATTCGACTTCACCAAAGTCCGTGGTAACGGGGTCCACCGATGACCCCAACCACCAAGGTTTAGGGCATCGGGCTTAAAAGGATCAATTGGACCACTAACTCTAAAGGCTTCACCCCGACTCGAATGACTTCGGTAATAAGCACCCACAAGTCACTAAACTTCACCCATTCACCCATGTAACGAACACTAAATCGATGACTCCTGTACCAATTAAGGCTTAGGGCATCGGGTTTCAAAGGTTCGCCATACACCCTCTGATCATGTTTCGGTTTCAAAGCAAAATCACGACTTTATTTTTCTTTTCTTCTTTTCTTTTTTCTTTTTTCTTCTTGCTTTCTTTTCTTTTCTTTTCTTTTCTTTTTCCTTTTGGAAGACAACATTGGTCTTCAAATGTGGGTAACTCAAAACTATCCTAGGTAGCCAACATACCTAAGGCCGGCTTTTGCAGAGCGAAAGGAGGTATGCAAATTCACAGCCTATCGAAATAATCTGGAGTGCAGTGTGTGAATTAGCAAAAAGGGGGAAATTTCAAGTTGAGCATACGGGAACTGTGACTGACCAAAATTTAGTTCAAGCATGGAATTTATTCACATAGAAGTGAAAACATGATGATTCAATCATCCAGCTTATAGCACCACCAGCCCAGTTCAGTACTCAATTGGCCCAATTGAAGCACCAATTGTCCAATTTGTAGCAATTCAATTGTCCAATTGAAAAGAAAAACATTTACACAAAGTACAGGCACAAAACATGATATGTAAAAGTCTGTATATAAACTGAATAGCTTTTGATATAGCCAAAATGGCTAGTACATGCATACAAAGCTAAACACAAAAATATCACTGCCTACTATGGCTAATACATAAATCCTAAACAAAATTAGTAGGCAGTTGATAAAGCTGGTAAATATACAAAAAATGTAAAAGAAACCTAACCACCTCACTGCTGTGGTGGTGGTGGGTCTGAAACTGCTGCTGCTGCAGCCAGAACATCCAATGAAGCTGCATCAAGGGCCTCTCACGACCAGAACATGAGAAAGACCTGTGTGGGTCATAATCCGAAATGATAGAATGGCACTCACAACTCCGATCTCGGGCAGCCTCGTGTAGAGCTGGCGAGCGAGCAAACTGATCACAACACACTCCCCGAGCTAGCTTCGATGTACCCGTGAACGATGTGTCAATAGAAGGCCCGGACTGGCTGCAACCGTTGATGTAGTATGTGGAGGAGATGGAGGTGAACGATTTGACATGGGAGTCCCGTGATTTCCGCTCATGGGAAGGTATATCTACGTGGTGGTCTCGCCTCTCGAATTCCTACCTCCCCGTCCTCCGTGGTCAGACATGGAATGAGACGGCATAGTCATAACCCGAGCCCACTGATACTACATGAAGGCATCTAGCTCATCTCAAAGCCCTGGTTCCTCTCGGGGAATCCCATCCGCCGAGAACATAGCAGAGGGAGTCTCGCACGTGCAGTGGATGCTCTCCGTCAGCCAGGTCCTTCCGAGGACCTTCTCCTCAAATGCAAGGAGGTCATCACTGCCAGAGGGCCGGAACCAAAATCCTCGAGATCCAAAGTGCCTCCGGCACGGCCCCCTCCCTCCGCGCCATACGCCGCGTAGGAAACAAGCCGGTACGCAGTGCGGTCAATCGCCAAGATCCGAGGCTAAGCCGCCCCGTAGAATACCGACCAGCAGCCAAGTGTCTCCGGCCAGTGCTCGACCATCTCCCCGTGAGGCGTGGGCCTAAGCTCTATAACTCTCAATTGCGCTGGTGGTATGCGCAACCTAATGTCATGGAAATATCGCTGGTCCGAGTACACCAGCATGGCCATCTATACCGAACTGAATCTCTAGTGGACCGCCGCCCCTCGATGTCATGTAGCCGTAGAACCACGTACCACTCGGTAATAAACCGCCTGAGTCATGAAGGGTAGGAGGAATACCCGATCAATCTCAAAGACTTCGCATCCGGGTCGCCACGCGGGATGTCATAAAATGACTCCATGAAACTTCATTGCGGAGTCGCACATTCCCCGAATGGGTTCCTGGCTAGTCATGGTTTCCGATCTCGACAGCCGCGACAAATCGTGGGTGATGGCGCCCGTGAGCCGGAGTAACTCGGAGATGGCGGAGTCCGTGGAAGATGATTTCGCCCGTCCGATGTGTAATGGCCCGCTCGAGGGCCGGTTTCTAACTCTCTCCGTGGTACGTGCGATGTCCGGTCCCATCCGCGGCCTGGATAACGCCTAAATCCCCGAGGCCTCGATACCGCCTCGACCGTGATGGCCAGAGTTGGGACCGGAGCGGGCCACTCTCTCAGCGTAAGCAATCTCACCCGAGGCCGAAGACGGGACCCACCCCGAGTACGAACCATACTGATATATGACTAAAACTCCAGAAGAAAGCTCGACTCACGTAAAAATATAATCGCTGCAACGTAAGACCGAATCCAGAGCCTCCGGGAGGCTACCGAACCACCCCAAGCAAGCAACCGAACCAAAGGGCTCACCGACCAGAGTCAAATGGCCCTGAACTAACTAAACAAGGCTCGATAACTGATCACCTGCTGGGACAGGGCACCAAGAAGCTGAACCGAGGGCACCGTATCCCGCAAAGGAAGGCTCAGCCGAGGCGTTGAACAATCGTGGCTCGCAGCCGCGTGGTGGAGGCTCACTGAAGGCTCGGCCAGGGCTGGTGCGTGCGTGACCGAGGACGGATGTACTAGAAACTCAGCCGCAGAGCCCGTGTGGGCCGGCGGCTCGCCACGGAACCCCGGCAATAAAGCAAAGGACGGGGAAGGAGACTGAAAGCCTGCAGCGTGGAAGGCGGCGCGGAAGGCTTGCACTGGTGAGCACTGGACACTACCATAGAGAGGAAGATGGCCTGTATTTAGTCGGGAAGAATATGAAGTACTTTCGACACCCTCTAGCCCAGTTTAGTGCTAAGCATCCAATGCGTACTGGCATTATTCCCGCCTAAGGCTTATTTTAGCTTAATTCGCTCACACCTAGTACACTACCTGCATTTATAAAAAAAAATTTTATTATTATAAAATTTAATATATGTACTGTAATTAAAATTTAAGCACAACACTAGAATATACTAATTATTTTACTAGAAAATGAAAAATACTAAGTTAAAAATTTTTTTTTGAAAAATAACTGAAACTAACACAATTAACTAACTTAAGACAGAGATTAGAAACTGAACTCCGCAATCTGCTTTTGAAACACCGAACCAGTTCAATTTCAGATTTTACTTAAGGGGGGTCAAGGAGAATGATCTCCTCAACCCCTGCAATAGCTGGGGCTGGCTCCATGGTTTTGGGTGCCCAAATGTTGATCAGTTCCTCAGAAATGACAGTTGAATTGAGCAATTGGCTTGCAGTTGGTGTTGTTGGCAAGACCAATTCTTCTTTATCTCCTAGGCTGATCACCTTGTATCGATGACCGTGTTTTCTCTCGCACACCGATCAATTGAAACAATTTCTACCGAAATTTGATTTTCACTTTCAAAGAACTCATGTTTGTTGTTCAAATGAAAGATATTCAACTCATGGTCATGTTACCGTGTTAATTGCATGACTCATTCCGCAATTTATTATTGCATTGGCAAAGTGGTCGAAATGGTCTTCCTAAGATGATTGGTACATGATCGGGGTTCACTAGCAATTGGTCTGTCAAGTACCACAAAATTCACGGTAGTGTAACTCATTTATCTTCACTAAGACATCCTCAACCATCCTTAGGGATTTTCACTGGATCTATCGCCAATGAGAGTGTGGGATGTTAGTAGGTTTGGTTCACCTAAACCTAGCTGCTTGTATACTGAATACGACATTAGGTTCACACTGGCTCCTAAATCAAGCAAGGACTTTTCTATGCAATTCCCACCAATATTGACTGAAATTGTGGGAGATCCAGGATCTTTGTATTTGACAGGGTATTTGCTTTGGATTATGGCACTGATATGTTCAGTGAGAAATGTCATGTCGCCAATCCCTTCTTGATTGTAAAAGATCTTTCAAAATTTTGCATAAGGTGCACTTGTTTCTCGATTAGGCCGGGCAAAGGTATGTTAACCTTCACTTGCCTTAAAACATCAAGAATGCCTGCTTGTTGATTTGGCCTTCTTCTTTCCTAAGTGCTTGTGGAAAATGGAGGCGGTATATTTTATTTCATCAATCCTCCTCTAGGAGAATATGCTCAGGTTTCAATTCTTCCCCGCCAGGTTCTTCAAATCGTGTTTTGGCATAAATGACCAACTTCTTTCCACTCGTGGTTATTATGGCCTTAACCTCCATTCTGAATTGTTGGATAATCCTACCTCTATGAATTCCTTTAGGATTTGGAACTATTTGTGATGAAACCTCCAACCCTGTCTTGCTACCTCTGTGACTTGTTGATCTCTTGGTGATTAGATACATGAGTTGTCCAATTTTACGGTTGAGATTACTCTGAAGCCATCTATTCTCTTCAATCAGTGTATTTTCTGAGTATCAATCCTTTGTGCCGAGTTGCACATTGATTCCTTTGTTCCTCAACAAAGTTGCCCCTACCACTACTCTGAATTCAATAATATCTGGCTTTCTCTGGAAGAGGATGTGATTATTTATGTATGAGAAGCGGGTTTGCTTTGGGAGTACATAAGCGGGGGTTGGGCCTCCATACTAGGTTAGTGTGATATTCCTTTTGTCAAGCGGGTGACCCGGGTTCGATCCGCAGCGGCGCCCGTTTGATTCGGTGCCCTGGTGGTTGTTATAGTCTGACAAAATTTATACCACCTATGGTTCCTCTCTCTGTAGTAGTCGATGCGTAGTATGGTGTCTAGGATCGAACACGGGGGATGGGTTTCAATCCCCAAAATACGTTTACATCAGTGCATGAGAGTACAGGCTTTATTTGGGACTCTTTTAGGTTGTGTTTCAAAACGGTGAGAATGTAGTTTTTAGGCGAATTCTTGAAGTAAAGGTGAAAAGTTCTTTGAAGATTTAGGTCACTAACCTTGAGATTAAACGAACAAATCATCTCAGTTTCCTCTAAGCGTTCTGTACTTAACCTATAATCCATGCATAGCAGGATCTTTATGTTTAACTAGAAAACCTCACCATGAAACATCTCTATTGAGTAACAGGTAGCATGCGGTTGGCCCGGAATTTAGTTTAAAACCTAACATTTAATATCTCAGGCTCGTAAGACCATCTAAGAATCACAGTCTAAAGCGTGGAAGTATTGGCCAGGTAATAACATTAAATGCTATACCTTTAATTTGAAGAACCATAACATGTAAATATTATCTCGAGGAAGGCTAAATAAGACCATCTAAAGAACAGTCCTAAAGCATAGAGTATTAGCGAATCAATAACATCCATGTTATGCGGCTATGTTTTGAGAATAGGGCCATAAATATATACTACCGTAGCTTTTAATACAGAGAATGACATGCATATGCCCCACCACCGCTAAGCCTTCCTCTTCAAGAAAGGGAGGCTTGGCTTTATCTCTTGATTGTCATCCTCGAGAGGGTGTTTAGCGTGGGAAAGAAAGGAAGAAAGAAGAAGAGAAAAGAAATAAAAGCAAACCTAAAATAAAGACTTTGTTACCATGAAATGAAAACTTCTGGCTCTCTTCCCAATTGTTCATACAATCTCCTTCTCTTACAAAACAAGAGGGGTTTATATAGGCCTCCTCAGTGTGAAAATATGAAAACCTATGAGGTGGCTAAGTTGTTGGACAATTAATAATATACACCAAGTTTGGGCGGTTTGCATTAATTCTAAGCATGACAGGACATCCCGAATTTATTAAGTAGGAATTTCGCTAATAAGCGAAATCATAGGTCTAAGCAGCAATTCGCTAAGATCCCGAATAATTTACATTCTTAACAATTGTTATTCTCTTCATGAAAATTTTTGTGGCTTAAATCCATTATTTTCGTTGAGGCATTAGAAATTTGAGTGTCTATGTGAGAATTTGGTGTTTTAAACAGGTTGAAATTTTTGCTAAGGTTCTTGAAATTTACTTAATCTTATGAAAATTTTCATACTTAGCGAAAATTCTGCATTATTGATCCTTACATTTGCTTGCCTCTGTCTTCAAGCGCATCTACATTTTCTTCATTTGCCTTAGTTTCTCTCAGTTCTTGGGCTGGTTGATGGTGAACTTGAATTCCAACTTCATGATTCATCATTTGACTCAGATTGGACTCCAAAGTGCATGAGCACACCAAACAACCAAAATACCCTCTAACTTGGCATAAGTGTTACTAAAAGACTAGAACACTTCGATTGTTATCAATAACTTATAGTCATCTTGTAACACTCAAAACCTATCTAATATAGGGTTGAAATTGCACCTGGGCATTAATCACCTATCAATAACCCAGTGCCAAACAACGGTTTGGTTCCTCATCTCAAACCATGACCACATTACATCCTATTCAGGTTGAGCACAAGCGATCTGCGAGATTTGGGTAGGTGGTGAAACAATTTGTGGAAGAACAAAAAAGTCAATGCACGATTGGCACGAAGGATTGATACTGTAGAAGCATTGAACAAGAGAATAGATGGTCTTAGAGCAATGCAATGGAAAATAGACAACTGCGATGTTGATCACAAGATCACGTGTGCGGAAGTGCGGAGAGAGAAGGTTCCGCTTCTGAAGCATTTACCAAATCGAAAGGGTGCATAAGTAAGTTCATCTGGCAATTCCAGGAATGGATGAGGTCAAGGCAATAATCACCCTTAGGAGTGGAAAAGAGGTTGATCAGCGATGCCCGAAGCCGATTGAGAAACAAAAAAGGAGAAGAATTGGGCGAAACACATTTTCTGAGGCTAGTAAAACCTTTGCATGCCTACCTCGTTCCCCGGGCACTAAAAGCAGAAGGCATCCCGGCCTTGCCAGGCATCCTACAGAAGTCACAAGCAGGTAAAGGTGAACATACCCCTTTTGGACATCATCAAAGCAAGTCACACTTTTATCTGAAGTTTTTTGAAGGATCTTTATGTACGATCAAGAAGGGTTGGGCGTGAGAAAAGGCATTTTAAGCCCAGGCAAGTCGGTGCCTGTAATCCAAAAGCAAGAACCCAGTCAAATACAGGATCCGGGATCTCCTGATTTAGTTAGCATTGAATTGGGACTTACTTAGACAAGCCTTTGCTAGATTTAGGAGCCATTGCAACCTCTTGCCGTACTGCATGTATAAGTAGTTAGGTTTGGGAGAGCTCAAACCTACCAACATCACTCTATCATTGGCGATCTATCGGTGAAGATACCTAAGGGGATAGTTGAGGATGTGTTGGTGAGGTAGACAAGTGCTACCTGGTGAACTGTTGTCCTTGACCTGCCAGAGCCAATAGCAAGTGGGCCCAACCATGTGCCAATGATCCTGGGAAGACCATTTCTGGCCACTGCTAATGCAATCATTAATTGTCGAAATGGGGTAATGCAGCTCACATTTGGCAACATGACATTGGAGCTGAATATTTTTCATTTGAGTCACAAGCACAAATCATTGGAAAGTGAAAAGGAAGGAAACAATGAAGTCTGCTCACTTGATCATAGTTCAGGGAAGCCAGCGTCCATGGTGCAAAGTAGCCAGCCAAGGTGAAGCGGTTGTTTCGCAGTGCCATCGATAGCCGCTCTGAAGGGAATTTGGTGTGGAATTCAACAGTGAAAACAAATCAACAATGAGGAATCAAGCGTCAAGGCATCAGCACAAACCACTGCTGGGGTTGAGGAGATCCTCCTCTTAACCCTCCATAGATAATTTAGTGAAATTGGGCTGGTTTTGGTATCACCCCAGAAACCAAATTGCAGCTCGATAGTTTTGGTTTTTATTTTATTAGATTGATTTCCATTTTTCTTGGCTATTTTTAGTAGCTTCCGAATTTGTAGTTCCTTTTTAAGTAGATTAAGTTAAGTATTAATTTTTTTATTCTATTTTTATTTTTTATTTTTAGGTTTTTATTAGAAATAATAATTTTTTTTTCTTTTTGTGTTGTTTTTATTTGGCCCAAATAAATGATTTTTTTTTAATTGCAGGTGAAGCAGATTATGGTTGAATTTCGCTAAAATAGCGAAATCAACCTGGTGACTCTTCGGCTGCCTACTAGCTTTATAAAAGGAGGAGAAAGGGGCTTTTGAATTCACATAAATCCCTAAAGCGCCGATGTCCAGTGAGCCTGGTTTGCTGTAGGGCCTGAGCCTCCGGTTGCCGTGCCCAGTATACGCACACACCGGTCTGACCTCAGCGGCGCTTCCGCCACCTGTCCCGTGCCACGAACCGCAGCACGCGAGGCTGCGGCCGCTGCGCCGCAGCGTGGCGGGAGCCCTGGTCGGTGCCCCAACGTAGTGTGCCTCGATCATCGGCCGTGAGCCCGGTTCGGTAGTCTTAGTGCCTTGACCCTGACCTGGCACGCGTAGCTTCTTTGTGCCACATTAGGTGTACTCGGTCGGTGCTAGTCATTCCCACCGGTCGTCGGTGCTGGTCCACCTGGTCGGCATAGCCACGCCCCACATCCTTTTCCGCTCTGACCATGGTCGCGCAGTGGAGTCCCTTTGTGAGCCCGGTCGGGTTCGGCCTCCCAGTAGGAGGAGCGGGCTTGAATTCCAGCTCCGGTTCCAGCTCAGGTCGGAGGCGGTCCACGAGGAGCCTCGGGGGTTCGGGGAGATGCCCGGACCGGATGGGACCACAGGCCTTCACGGTGCCATAGGAGATCCGGGAGGGCAGGCCACTCCCAGCGGGCCCGTGCCCGGGACCCGGGAGTCATCTTCATCTAGGCCCGAGCCATCACCGTCAGCAGCACTAGGGGAGAGCTCATTGCCCCGATTATCCCCGACCTCGAGGATCAGGAGGCCCTTATTCGTCGGGCACCCTATCTCGGGGAATGTAGGGCTCCACTATAGGGATTTTCATGAAGTCGTATTAAGGCGTTCTGCGGTAACGGTGACCCGTTCCGAGACTCCATCGCGGCGATCGAGCATCACTCACTTACGCCGTTCATGGCCAGCGGCGTTATCTTATCCGGTCGTGATTCAGTTCTACCATTCTATGACCTCCCGGGGAGCGCCGAGTCCACTGGAGCTCCGATTCAGTATTGATGATCGTCCGGGAGTTCTCAGAGCGGCGGACATATCAGCTGCATTGGGCTGACGGTAGGTGATGCAGAGGTTATCGGGAGTTGGCCTCGGTCGACCTGAGGAGATGGTTTGTCTCGCTCGAGACACTACGTGAGGACCGGTACTCTTGGTGACGCTCCGCCTCAGATGCTTCTCATTGATCATCTGCTCAGGACCAGCCTCTTCCCGCTCCAGCACTACGTTCAGCGTAGGGGAGCCATTCTCGAGGCTACGCTCTTGGGATCTGAAAGGGATGCACGGTTCGGTCCTACGAGTTAATTGATGACCTCCCTGCTACATTTTGAAGACAAGGTCCACCGCAAGGGCTTGGCTCGAGTTGAGAGTATACCCTTGTTGATGCCACGACTGCTGAGTCAGGTCCTAGAGCACTTGGGCTTTCCAGAGGAGCCCCGGATTGAGAGGAGGATCAGATGCCCTCAGGTCCTGTCTATGGAGCGAGCTATGGTGATGCCGATTTCTTTTCTCCTCCCGGCGGCGGGACCCGGATGGGGAGGCGGAGGGCTCGGAGGTGATCATGCTCCGAGGAGGTCGAGATGGGAGGAGCCCCGGTGGCGATTGTCTCCTCCATCCTTGCTCCACGCTTCAGCCGCGGCCCTGGCCGGCCTCCGGCCCATCGTATCGGCCACGGCACTCCCGGATGCGTTCATGTCGGTGCAGGGGAGCTAGCGGGTGTTATGGATCTTTATACGTACGAGCTACCACAGGCATCGATGGATCAGAGATTGACTCGAGCCGAGACTACCTTAGAGCATTGCCATACCATGCTCCAGCAGATCATGAGTCACCTCGGTCTCCCGCATGTTCCTGCCCATCGAGACGAGCCTACAGCAGCAGCAGCCTCATTAGACATGCTGGCCACAGCAGCAGCAGCGTCGGATCCACCACCACCACGAGATTGAGGTGGTCACACTCCTGTCTCTAACTTTCCTATCCCTATTACATGTCTATGCTCTTATTGGGAGGAAAAGTTAGAGGTAGGAGTGTCTTCTATTATGTTTTTGTATAGTTTTCAGCATTATCAACTGCCTACTGATTTTGTTTAGGATTCATGTATTAGCCAATAGTAGGCAGTGATATTTTTGTATGTTTAGCTATATTTCTTGTATTAGCCATTTTGGTTATATCAAAAGCTTTATAGCACTATTTATAGTTTACTACACTTGTGCAAAGTACTTTTGTGTCTTTATTTAGTGTATCTACTTTTTCTTTCAATTGGGCTGATTGAATTGCTTTTAATTGAACAATTGAATTGCCTTTGGTGGAGAATTGAAACCTGTTGTTACCTTAGTGCTAGGACAATTCCATGCATGATTCGTTTTGGTCCATTGAAGTTTTAGCGTTTTCAGCAGACATTCCCCCTTGAGCTAATTCACACCTTTGCACGCAGTTGGCACCGTAAGGCTGCGAAATTATGTACCTCCTTTCACTTTGCAAATCGGCCTTGGAAGCGTGCGACCCATAATAGAGTTAGTTTTTTTATGTATGAAGGCCAATGTAGTCTTCCAAAGGAAAAGAAAAAGCAAAAGAAAAAGAAAGAAGAAAAGAAAAGAAGAAAAAGAAAGAAGAAAAGAAAAATAAAAGTTGTGACGCTTTGCCTTTAAACCCGAATACGGTCCGAGGGGTATATGGCGAAAGCCTTTTAAGCCCGATGCCCTAAACCTTAATTGGTTGGGAGTCATCGACTTAGTGTTCATTACATGGGTGGATGGGTAGAGTTTAGTGTGTGTTGTAGGTGCTCGAGATTCTCGAGAGTCATTCGAGCCGGGTGAAACACGAGAGTTGTGAATTAGTGATCCTTTTGGCTTGATGCCCTAAACCTTAATTGGTTGGGAGTCATAGGTGGACCCCCGTTACATGGACTTTGGTGAAGTCGAGTTTTTAGCATTGCACCCTACATTGCCATCAAGGAAGAAATAAGAGTGTAGCTAGTCCTATTTAAGTTGGTCATCAGTTTAAGGTCATGGCAGTAGCTAGGTTGGGGGGAGGGAATAATTTTGCAATTTATTGGCTCAATCTGGTTACATTAGGAATCATTAGATTTTGGTGGAAATTGGTCGATTTCAGCGGATCCGATGTTGACCTAAAACTTGTTCTTATATGGTTTCTATTCTCTTATGTCGGTTTTTCCTAGCGGGCGTAGAGGTGTTCATTTTAAAGGTAATGTTTATCTGTACGTACCTTTTGAACCATATATATACTTTTTGTGGGGAAATCGGCATGCATCCCGTTATTGTTTTAGCATTGCTAAAGGAATTGCTCAACGTGTCGGTTGGGGGTGTGATTAGTGCCCAAAAAGTGCTAATTTGAGGCCCCTATCAGATAGGTTTTGAGTGTTTTTGCATGCTTAATCATGTCGGTCATGATTGATGTGTGCGAGTCCATAGTACCGATGCCATTACGAGTTTGTTTTTGTCTTTGCGTACCCCAGCCATTTATGTTGAAGATTTGCGGTGTTTTCAACCATCAAAAATGAAGGAATTTGAAGTGGATTTTGAAGGAAAGTGGGATGCGGTGTAAAGGAAGATACGGAGTGAGCAATGCGAGTGAAGCGGGAGCAATCCGGGAATTTCGCTATGATTCACGAAAATTTTATTTGGGATTCTGAAATTTCGCAATCATAGCGAAAATTTTGCAATCCTAGCGAAATTGGGAAATTTCGCTAGGCTAGCGAAATTTCGCTAGCTAGTAAAATTTACTGTGCCTAGCAAAATTAACCAATTTCGTTATCTCACATAATTTTCGCTAGGCTAGCGAAATTTCCCTAGCTAGGGAAATTCACTGTTGATAGTGAAATTTCTCAATTTCGCTATATCTGTAGAATTTTGCTAGGCTAGCGAAATTTAAGCTAGGCAGTAGAAATTTCGCTATGCTAAGCGAAATCCCTGCATAGCGAGTGCGCCTGTGATTTTGTATATTTGATCCTCGCGACCACGTTTTGATGTATTACCATTTTAGCCCTTATGTAAATCTATATTTTAGTATTTTGGTAGTTTCACACTTTGGGTTGTACTATATAAACCCCCACAAACTTGTAACCCTAAGCAACTTTAAGCAACTTTTCATTTTATGTAAATTTTCCCGCAGCTTTCATTTTAGGGTTTCATTTGCTCTCTTCTCTCTCTTCTTTCTTTCATTTTCTAGAGGCGCAAATACACCCCTTGAGGATGACAACTCAAGGGATGCGAAAGCAAGCCTCGAGCTATGAAGAGGAGGGTTACTAGCTTGGTTTTGGAAATTTATTCTTGGTGTCCTCATGTTTTGAATGCCACAGGTACTGCATTTATGGTTCCCAACTTTCTAATCTAGGGTTTAATGCTATTTAATGTCATTACTTTGGTCAATACTTGCCATGCTTTAGGGTTCAGTGCATACTTATTGGTAGATGCACTGATATTCTTTAGATGGCCTTTACGAGCCATTGAAATGAGGTTGAGTGCTAGGGTTTTAAACTGAAGGGGACTATGAATGCATATTACTGTGTTGACTCAAATAAGTGGTTCTAGGGTTAGGTTTTATAGTTAAGCAGATCCGGTTTGGCTTTGACTATAGGTCATTTGCCTAATGCGAGGATATAACCCGAGGACACTAGCCAGCCCCATGTTATCAAAAATTGTGACGAGCCTTGAGTTACCATTTCTGCCTTCACTTTGGCCATTCTGATTAGTCGGTGAACAAACAACTTCCTTGTTTTTGAACCAAATCAAATGCACTGTGATTGTTTCTATCCCGCTCTGTAATTGTTATGAACACACCAAAAGTAAGAGACCAGCAAAAACAAGACTAACAAAAAGGTTAAGGTTAGCTAAAATCAAAATAGGGGGTAACAGTCTACACTGTGAAGTTTTCAAACTCCCTACAGTGAAATTTTCAAATTCCCCTACAGTGAGCTGCAAGTAGGGAAAAATGATAAAAAAAAAAAGAAAAAAGAGATTGCACCAAAACTTGTGATGTGAATCACAAGTTCACTATTTTCTCTCACTAGGGCACCATCCCCGGCAACGGCGCCATTTGATTCGTTCTTGCCAAGTAGGTGTTCGGAATCAACAAAATTTATAACCTAGGATTCCTACTACTGACATAGAAAAGCTACTGCAGTATAGTGGCTCTAGGGTCGAACACAGGGATGGGTTTTCTTCGTGAGAGAAGAGTTACAGTGCATTGAAAATGGTGTTTTCTCGTTGGATTTATAGGGTTTGTGGAAAATAGTGTGTGTGAATGGTTGAAGACTGAAATAGCTGATGTAAAAAGTTAAGAGAAATCCTTGAAGTCTCGGGCAACTAGGCTTAGGGGTCTAGATTAACCAATCATGTAATCGGGTCTTTATCCTCGCGTTGGGGAGCATGACATATAGTCATTTCCCGAACCGGATCTTCATTTAGCTTTAAAACCTAAACCCTAAGAGTTTTCCTTTCGAAAGATGGCATTTGATTAGGCATAAATGTCCCTAGCAGTGAAAACACATCTAAAAAACCTACCCTACAATAACTAATAGGAGACAACTAACTGGGCATCAGTGGATCTAGTGAAAGTATCCATTGAACCCAAAAAGCTTGCCAAATACACATTAGGAAACGTCTTAAGAGATTTTAACCCATGGTGAGAAGCGGGGCTGACCTATAAATACATACATGAAGAGCATGAGAACATGCGGTGAGCCCAAATCGACACCTAGTGGCCCTTCCCCTCAGAGATCGGGGTTTGCCAAGCATCCCTTGATTTGTCATCATCAAGGGGTGTTTGGCTACCAAGAAAATGAAAGAAAGTGAAGGGAGAAGAAGAGAAAATCACCAACAGTAGAGGGAGAGGAAGCTTCGTGCCAACTTTCCTTGATTGATTGATGGAGTGATAAAAAGTTGATTTGATTACAAGCATGGATGAGCTTATATAGGTGCTCGTGAAGTACAAAGAAGTATTGTTAAAGAACCAAAATTACATGAGGGCAAACTTGTATAAAACCACCAAAAAGTGGGTCCAAGATCAAACGAGGCACGGGTGGCGGTGTTCTGAGGTTTGCAAAATTGGCAACTGCGAGGAATTCCCTCCTGTTTGTGAGGAAATTGGCAACCTGCGAAATTTACAGGTTGCAAACTTTTGCAACCCTGCAAAAATTTCTACAGGCTTCTTCTCTTCAGTGCTTTTGCTCCAAAATTCCTCTGATTTGATCATGCTTCTTCGAATTTGGCTTGGGTTCATCGTGCTTGAATCGAACTGAGAAAATATGAGGGATTTAACCTGCAAAACTACTAAAAATAGCTACAAAAGGTGATCAGTAATAAAGCCGGGACCCACTGTATCAATTGAGTTATTGAAGTTGATTAGTACACAAAAAGCGCATAAACACACTTATAAACAAGGCTAAATTGCACTATTTGGGTACTAATCACGGACAATGGGTTAAACTGACAGGACTAAAGGGAGGAGCGCGGGATGAGTTCGAAAATGAAAATGAAAAGGAGAAGGGGAGGGTTTAAAGGAGGATTGGGCAACGAAAAGGCTTTAGGGTTCAACCTTACCCATCTGATGAACGAAGAGGCTTTTGGTTTAGAAAGCACCGAGCAAATTTCGCGTAGATGGCAATTCGCGCAAGGTCAAATTTCGCGCAGATGGCCTCCCTCAACAAAACTCACCTGCAGGATAAAACAAAGTAGAAAATTAGGCAAAATAACCAAATTTAAAAAATAAAACTAAGCTAAATATGCACAAAGAAAAATTTATCTAAAGAAATAAAAAAAAAATAAATAAAAGAAAATAAAAATTAAAATCAAATTTTAGGTGGCGGTAGTTTGGTCTCGTGGAACCGAATATGAAGTAGCTGATGAAGGTCACAGAGGGTCAAGGAGGGGAATCTTCTCCTGTCACAGGTGTCTTTGCGTATAGATAACTTCTCTACCGGTGACCTTGAACCTCTATTATGTTTGGTTGACGGACTATAAACCATTAGGGTATGTGATGAATGATGAATGGTCGATCCATCTTGATTTGAGCTTTCGGAAAAGGTGGAGTTGGAGTTAATAGAGTAGGACTTGGTCCCAGTTGAAGTTCTTTTCGGACTGTAGGCTGATCATGCCACTTCTTTAATTTGTCCTTTGCAATTTTAGTTAGTGAGGCGTCGTTCCTCGGCTCTTCTAACTCATTGAGATCGAGAGGTCTTTTAAGGCCAAATACTTCCATTGTCCATATTCAAATTTTTATTACCCAACACGCCTTATATTCAATTTCCTGAGTAGGTTGCATGCCTTGCCATAAGCCCAGGCGATAGGGGACATTCAAGGATGGTCTTGTATCTTTGTTACGTATGACCACAAGGAATCCAGAAGCTTGAGAGACTAATCCTTCCTGTTCGAGTTCACCACTTTCATCAGTATGGTCTTGATTTCCCTGTTGGCTAGCTCTACTTGGCCACTGGTTTGAGGATGATAAGGGGTGGCCACCTTATGCTTGACACCATACTTGGATAGGATATTTTCAAAAGGTTTGTTGCGAAATGTGAACCTCCATCGCGATTATGGCTTTAGGGACCCGAATGCGGAAAATGTTCTCCTTCAAAAATTTCAATACGGCCTTGTGATCTGCTGCTCTACACGGCATTGCTTCGACCCATTTCGACACATAGTCAACTCCCATGAGAATGTAAGTATATTTCGAAGGAAGTAGGAAATGGTCCCATGAAGTCGATACTGAAGGTCGAAATAACTCGACAACGGGAGATAGGGTTCGGTGGCATCATGTGGCTGACGAGAGATTTTCCCAACCTTTGGCATTTGTCGCATTGTTGCACATGGTATAGGCATCCTTAATGAAGGCCAATAAAAACACTGCGACACCTTCATTTCCGTTTTAGGAAGCGAAATGACCTCCACATGCACTGTCATGGCAGTGGCTGAGTATCCCTTCTTGTTCTCCTTCCGGCACACACTTTCTGATTATTTGATCAGCACAGTATTTGAACAAATAGGGTTCTTCCCAATAGTAGGAGTGGACTTTTGCATGGAAGAACTTCTTGTCTGTGCTTTCCATTATGTTGGCAACTCCCTGACGAAAAGTTAGCAATGTGGGCAAACCAAGAACCTTTGTCCTGTGATGAGACTCTTAAGGAATTCATCATAGATTGGAGGTTGTGGGTTTTGTATTGCTATGGTTAGTGCGGAAAGATGATCGACAGACATTTTCCATAGCCTACTTATCCCAAATTTGCGGTTGAACTCCTGTAGTAAGGGCCCATCGTCAGCCTAGCCTTGGCATTACGCGAGTGAGTAGATATTTCTTGAATGATACGTAGAGATGATTATATCTGACTCAATCAAATACGCATGAAACTTGTCTAGGGCATAGACCATTGCCAGCAATTCTTTCTCAGTGGTAGTGTAATTCCTCCGAGCTTCATTTAATGTTTTGCTCGCATAGTAAACCATATACGGTTTTCCCTCTGCTCTTTGTCCGAGAACCGCTCCGACAGCGAGGTCACTTGCATCGCACATATCCTCAAAAGGCAACTGCCAGTTAGGGGCCCTCACTATTGGTGCAGTGATCAAGTAAGCCTTGAGCTCTTCAAACCTTTGTTGGCATTCCACATTCCACTCAAACTTGGCATCTTTTTCTAGAAGCTTATAAAGTGGCTTGGCAATTTTTGAGAAGTCCTGTATGAACCTCCTGTAGAAGCCTGCATGCCCCAAGAATTGCCTCATTGCCTTCACATTGGTGGGAGGGGGTAATTTAGAGATCAGTTCAATTTTGTCCTTGTCCACTTCAGATTCCCTTCTCATAAATGACGTAATCTGACACACCATTCCTTAGTTCCGTGAATCCAACACTTTTCAGTTAAGCTACTAGGTTCTTCTCGATGCATCTATGGCAGGGCTGGTTCCCGAATGGATGAGGCATTAAATTAAGCTTTCCATAGACTATGATATCATCCATGTAAACCTCCATAATTAGTTCTGCGAATTAAAACAAATCACCGAGCATATATCGGTTGGAATGTGGCGGGGCATTACGGGCCGAGAAGGCATCCTCTTTGTAGGCATATGTGCGAGGCGGATGAAGGTAGTCTTGTCTGATCGTCTGCGGCAATTTCAATTGGAAGTAACTGAATAACTTCATCGAGGAAGAAGTATAAGGGGGTGTACGAAACTCTTTCGGGCGATCCACGAAGGTAGAGGAGGCCAGTCTTTTCTTGTCACCTCATTCGATCTTATGTAATCGATACATACCCTCCGACTGTGGTAAAGGCGGTGGAATTTCCTCCTTTTGGATTTTGCATGGATTACCATGATTTCTTGGGCACGACTTGGGTTGGGCTCACCCAAGTGCTATCAGATATGGGGTAAATAATACCGGCTTGCAGCAACTTCATGACTTCAATGCAAACTACCTCCTGCATATGGGGATTCAATCTCCTATGTGGCTGCCTAACAGCTTTTGACTCCTCCTCCAAATAAATGTGATGGGTGCAGATTGTTGGGCTAATACCTTTTAAATCGGAAATTTTCCACCCCAAAGCTTGCTTGTTACTCTTAAGGATTTGTAGCAGATTGTCTTCCTGTGGAGTGCTCAGCAGTGATGATATAATAGCCCCGGACCTTTGTCTTGTTTTTTCTTCCAAAAATGCATATTTTAGTTCCAGACAAGGGCTTGAGATCAGTGTTGATTCATTTTCTTCCTCTCCAGTCAATAGAGGTAGAATTTCCTCATTTTTTTCTCCAGTGCCCATGTACTAAACTCATGCTTTGGGGGTCATGTTGCTCTACAAGGTTGTCAGACAACTCTTGGTTTAGCACATCATGGACTTGCTGCTCGTTAGCTTGTTCTTCAAGAATTGTGTCTATTATGCAGACTTCTTCACAGTCATCCTCCATTGGTTGCATATGCTTTTTACTAAAGTGGAAGATATTGAGTTCCAAGGTCATGTTCCCAGGTGAGTTGTAACCATTCGGCAATTTATAATGGCATTCAGTAGCGAATGGCCTTCCCAATATGATGGGTACATGGTTAGCCCCCACTGCAACCGGCTCTATGTCAAGTACGACAAAATCCACTGGATAGTAGAATTTTTCCACTTGTATTAAAACATCTTCAATAGTCCCCTTTGGTATTTTAATAGACTTATCGGCTAGAGACAGTGTGATGGAAGTGAGCAAAGTTCTTTGAACCAAAATTTGTTTGTACATTGAATATGGCGATGGGTTCCACACTAGCTCCCAAGTCCTAGTAGTGCTTTTCAACACAAGTGCTTCCGATGTGCTTGAGATGGTAGGACACCTGGATCTTTGTACTTTTACGGAGTCTTGAACTCGATAATGCTTGACTTGCTGGAGTTAAGAAGGCCTTCTTATTGACATTTAGACCTCTCTTCACCGTGCATAGGTCCTTAAAAAATTTAGCATAAGTGGGGACTTGCTTAATCATGTCAAGCAAAGGGATGTTGACCTTCACTTGCCTCAGCACTTCTAATATTTATGTCTGGTTGATGGCCTTTTTCTTGTTTCTTAGTGCTTGTGGAAAAGGAGGGGGTGTACTCTTATTCACTGTATCCCCTTTTGGTGCCTCATCCTCTGGCTCAGGTTCAACTACATTGGGATCTTCCACTACTGGTTTGGGGGCGGATGGCTTGACTTCTCTACTACTCCTCAAAGTGACCACTGCTTTTACTTCATCAATTCTAGGATTTGGGTTCTTGTGAAAGCAATTCATACCCTCGGATTTGGTTGTGTTTGGGATGGAAATTTCCCTTTTTCGAGAACCTGCTGCTGATTAGTTAACCTTGAAACTGAGTACTACAGGTCATCTATTTTTTTTGTTGATTATGTCTTCCAATGTTTTGATTTTATGAGTGGTCTGAGCATCCACTACCTTTTGTTCTTCCACAAAGTTACCTACAACCTTGCTCAAATTCACCATGGCTTGCTCTACAGGGGATGAGGGTGGGGGTTGCTACTGTTGTGAAGTGGAAACAGGATGTTGCTGCTGCTGTGAACCTGTGGGAGCATAAGCTGGGGGTTTTGGCTTCCATGATAGATTAGGATGATTCCTCCAATTTGGATTGTAGGTGTTCCCATATGGAGCGTTTGTTGGTGGCTTACTTTGACCAACTATGTTTGCTTGCTCTTGCATCAAATCCCTTATTGAGGGGGCCATTGGACAATGCTCTCCTTGATGACCAGTGGATTGACAATTAAAACAAGTTTGGAGAATGCAATTATGTTAGTCAGCGCATGTAACTCCTCAAGCGATTTCTCATTTCAAGCTTTTCCAATCGTTGAGTCAACGTAGACAACTTTGCTTTCATCTCCATATCATTAGAGAGTGCATAAATTCCTCCCCTTTGATGGGTTGCAGGCCCCATTTTCTTAGCTTCCCTTGGGTTTGGTTTATCCCATGCTTTGGAGGTTTTAGCTACATAGTTGAGGAAGTCCATGGCTTCATCTAGATTTTTGCTCAGGAACTCTCCTCCACACATTATTTTCAATAACTGCGTCATGGAAGGAGACATTCCATCATAAAAATGATTGACTAGCATCCAAGTATCAAAGCCATGGTGTGGGCATGCACTGATGGTCTCCAAATACCTTTCCCAACATTGATAGAACTTCTCATTGTCATAGAAATTTGCATAAGTGTAGATTTACCTCATCATTTGTGGTCTTGTGTGTGCTAAAAAACTTCTTCAAAAACTCGGCTTGTAGTTCTGCCTAATTCCTTATAGTTCTCGGCCTCAATGAGTTAAGCCAAATCTTGGCCTTGTCCTTCAATGTTAACGGAAATTGCCTTCAGCTTGAGCAAATCCATATCGGCCACACCCTCCTTGAATGTTGTGCAAACTTCCTCAAACTCCCGGATATGGGTGTATGGATTTTCGTTCTCCATTCCATGAAACGTTGGGAGCAGGGGCATCAGATAAGGCCTCACTACCACATCTTCAGTAGGAGGTATAATGCAGGAGGGTGCACTTACCCTTGGTGGGTGTATGTGGTCCCTCATTGATCTATAGGTAGTGGGATTCACATTAACCCCTTGTTGACTCTCCTGTTCCTCTTCTGGTAGGGGGTCCATTTGTTCACTGTTCAAGCTCACTTCATACCCATCTTCAATTGGAGCACTAACCCTTTACAACCTACCTGCTGTGTCTCTATCCCAGTGGTACATATACACCTGCAAAACAACAAGAAGCAAATCAAGGAACAAAAACACAGGCTACCAAAAAGTATTAGAGTTAGCTGTTAAATAAAATAACAATTATGACTAACAAAGAAAAAAAAATACAACCCAATAATTGGATTTAACAAGGGTATGTTATAATAATTGCAAAAAGGAATGAGAAGTTCACTGTGGCTTGCAGTAGGGATTACAAGTACTTAACAAATCAATATGTGTACTAAGGCACCATCCCCGACAACGGCGCCATTTGATTCATGCCACAATAGGCGTACTGGAATCAACAAAATATGTATCCTAAATTCCTCCTACTGCCGTAGCAAAACTCTTTGCGAGTATACTTGATTCTGAGGTGAACTTCGAGGATGGGTTTTCTTCGCACAAATGATTTGCAGTTGGCTTAAAATGGTGAATTCTCACTTTGGATTAAGGAGTTTTGTTAAGTGTCAGGTTGATGGTGTACAGATTGAAAGTAAGGTGAAATAAAATGAAATAAACTATGAAAAAGAAATCCTTGAAGTATTGGGTTGCTAGACCAGGTTGATAGGGCTATATAGAGGTCCTTGGGTTCATTTCCTCGCGTTGGGAGGATGACATATAGTCATTTCTCGAACCGGAACTTCATTTAACTTTAAAAACTAACCCTCAATACATTTTCCTTTTGATAGAAAGCATTTACTGAGCATTATGGTTCCTTCATTGAGAATCTAACACCTTGACCCACCCTCCAAAGGCTCGTACATGACAACTAATGGATGTTAGTGGATCTAATGATAAGCATCCACTGGACCCTAAAAGATTGCCAAGTATTGGCCTATGAGGATGCATCAAAGGGCTTTTAAACCTAGAGTTAAAAGACAGGAACATAAATGTCAATAAATGCTCGCGTTAAAAACAGAGAGAACCTGCGTTTACCTCACAACCGTAGCCCAGCAGCCCTCCTCTTCAAGGATGAGGTGCTTTAGCCAAGCATCCCCTGAGTTTTCATCCTCAAGGGAGTGTTTGGTTGCTGAGAAAGTGAGAGAAAAGGAGAGGAAAGGAGAGACGGGAGAGAATCCAAAAATGAAACCTTTGTGTTTTATGCTATCTAAAGACCGATCCTTTCAGCAGTAACATATAAAATGGCTATACATAGCCTTGCTTACAAAGAAGTGAAAAACCAAAATACCCATGTCAATAGTGATTACATCAAGGGTAAAATTGGAAGCTCTGCAAAAGCGAAATTAGATTACGAAGTAGAAAATGGGAGAGGCGGGCAACTTCAGCGCAAGTAGAAAAATTCGCGCATCTGTAATTTTCGATGCGGTGTGCGAAATTCGGCGCGTGTCGCGAAGTCGCACAATCTTAATTATCTACTGCCTGGCTGCTAGTTTTCTGTTTATATATTTCAATTTTGGAAGAAGATAACCAGATCCTTTATGCATAGATTGACTTGACAAAATTGGTATCAAATGCCTGTTAAAAAATATAAAAATAGCCATAGAATGCGATCAATAGGATAATAGGGACCTTAACATGCCAATTGGGATAATTAGAATGATTAGTACACAAAAGCACTCAAAACCTATAATAAATAGGGTTCAAAATAGCACTTTTTGGGCACTAATCAATGACTCGAGTTTTGGAAAGATTGACAGCTCCGAAAACCTTGATAGATTTGGTAAGAAGATATGGGGCTGAGGAATTTGTTAAGACCAAATGACATACACCAATTTATGACTTCATTACCAAAGGACTATTATCTAATCCCCGGCAACGGCGCCATAAAACTTGTTGACTTTCTACTATATAGATCAAAAATCTCCTAGAGTAAATCATTTTCAATTTTGGTTTTGGCCTAATATTCTGCAAGTGCACAGGTCAACAAGTAATAAAATGGATATAAGTCCAAATATCGATCCCACAGAGATCTCAATAATTCTAGATCAACTACCTTGACTACTCAAGCTCCATACTATTTGGACTATAACATGACATTGTGATCCAAATTAAGAAGTCAGAAACATACAATATAAGGAAAAAGAATGAACAATCAAATAAACTGAATCTAAAGAATAAAGAATAACGATTAGTTAAGAAAATAAATGGAAACTGAATAGTTATCTTTTAGAGGACACATCAAACACACCGCTTACTGTGAAGTATCAATCAGAAGTTAACACCGACAAATTGCTATGTATTTCGTGTTTTAAATCATTCCATGGGCGCTAGCAAGATAAATGATCTCTCCACACTCCACAGCTCATTATCTAATTTTCCCGATTCTTTCAAGATGCGGAATTAGATGACTACTTTTAATAGATTTTTAACTGGAAGATATTTTCTTTGCAATACTTCATACCCATTTTATGGACCTGTAAACCTTAGCTCCCAAGTTATCATTGCTGATATACAACTTCCTGCTGCTCTTCCTAAATTAGAACAGTATCACCCTCTCCTTGATTAGATCTCAACTAACACCGGGATTGGCTTCACTATTCGAATTGAGGTGAACTCTCTGCTTGTTTAAATTGGTAACTCATTCAACTCTTTCTTGATTTCAAGTGAGAAGAGGATTTATCTAAGTAAACTTACAAGCTCATTAGACTTAATAGCAAAAAGTTAATATACCTTCCAGAAATGTTCATAACTCTCAGAATGCCTTCTTCGTGTCACCGTGAGGACCTTGAAAATTGGGAGCAATGAAACAAATCTTAAACGTATAAGAAATCGATATTAAGATCAAAACATTAAACCCATAACCGTAAGTAAATTCATAAACTAAATTCACAAGTCGGAAACAACTACATGGAAGATAAATTCGACTATAAGATTCACTTAATGGAAGCCGGGTTTCACCATCGAATTACACACTACAAAAGATTCCTCCGATCATAAGAACAATCGCAATTTTAAACTGAAAGCTCGACCTTAAATTTGTCTCAACTTCCAAACATTCCAGTAATTTGAAAAGAATGGAATTCTCGTGATTCAGCTCGCTTCAAAACGATAACATCCGCATCCGTAGTAAATAAACAAAATAAAGAAAGATGAAAATAATCTAATCTATAACGACGGAAATGGAAAAAAGAAAATAAAAGAAATGAAAAGAAAAGAAAAATAAAATGAAGCCTTCGGGTTACCCGCATCTTCGCTCCGCTTCGCCCACCGCTCTCATTATCCTCCCGGTAGCCGTTATTTATGTGGTTTCTCCGCTGGGCCCTAATTCCAATGCATTCTTGTGGATTTCAAGTGGATCGCCCATGTTATCGCTCGAGTCGCGACTCAAACTTTGTCGCGACATTAGTTAGTTTGGCACTTGTTGCAAAGATTTATCAACAAGTCATGACATTCCTCGCTCAAGGCATCTTATGTCGCGACAGTAGAATCAATGTCGCGACATCATCTGGCGTTGTGACATCGATCTTTGTCGCGACATCAACTTCAAGTCTCGCAGCCTTGAACTGGTGTCGCTATGTCGCGACATCAACTTTGTCGACATCACTTATGCCTCTCGCAGGTTTCAACTATTCGCCCCGGCGTCGCGACATCAACTTTGTCGCGACATCGCCTCGCGTCTTTGCGCCTTCAACCGTTGTCTCTTATGTCACGACATCAACTTTGTCGCGACATCACTTTATGCCTCTCGCAGGTTTCAATCGGCCAGTTCGGCGTCGCCGGTTATCAATCCTTTGGTCTCGACATCGCCATGTCTTTGCAATAACTATGGGCGGTTCCATGTTTCGCGGCGATCAATCTTGTCGCGATATCAACTTAATAACCGTGAACCTTCAATCGAAAGACGCCTTGCGTCGCGACATTAACATTTGTTTACATCAACTTATGTCTCTCCGAGGCTTCAACTGGTCAAGTGGTGTTTGATGATCACCACGCGATTAAATGTTCTTAAGTCACAATCAGCTTATATCTTTTCAAACTCGTCATAGCTTCAAGGCGCTTTCTCTCTCATATGACCTCCATCCCTTTGTCGCACATCAACCTTGTCGCGACATCACGATGTTGCTGGGCGAAGATCATTCCTTAAGTCTCCGGTTAGTCCTCACCGCCTAACTCAGGATCCCCTGCCGCGACTGCATCAAATTTCCTAAATTTTCCCGATGTTTGCGACATCATAACTGGACTGTGCTCAAATCGCAACATTAGTTAACCAACTTGCTTTCATTTCGCCTGCCATTTTTCATTTTTACTCCACCAATTGTCGATTTTTCATCGCTTTTCTTCTTTCTTTCACACTCCCTGCTAATAACAAATTGGTGAGTTTCTTCATATTTCTGCATATTAGTTATTCCTTTTCAAATGAAAATCAAACAGAAAAATGGATTAAAAATAGATGACTTTTAAGCTCTTCAGAATTCCATGGGACAAACATGGAAGAGTCCTATAAAGCGGAATTCTAGTTAGAAAAGTTACAAAGAATATTGGAGGAAGATGCCCTCCGAGCAAGAGAGAGTAGTCAGGTGCGCCTCACTATTGCCGGGCTGAGCCATAAGGATTGCGTGAAGCTAGTGTTGAGAAGTCCAAGGATTCCAAATCCCATGACTTGGGAGTTCTTTGTCCGAAAGTTTAGGGCAAAGTACGTTACCGAGATGTATAGGGAGTCCAAGTGGAAACAGTTCCTGAATTTGAAGCAAAGGAACTTATCAGTGGCTAAATATGAGAAAGAATTCAGTCATCTCAGCAAGTATGCATTGAAATTAGTCCTCACCGAGGCATTTCATTGTAGGCAATTTGAGGATGGACTGCATAATTCCATCAAGAGATATTTGGCACCTATGACTTCTCTCCAATGGGTGGATTTCTATCAGTTGGTCCAAGCCACAATGAAAGTAGAGAGACTTCAAACGACCAGAAAGAAATATCTCGTATTTCTAGAGGAGCTTCGGGCCCTCATTAGAAAAAAAAGAGTTAGGAGTCTCCCAAATTTTAATCTGTAATACGTCAAATTTACGAGAGGTAGAAGACAAGGTCCAATGTAACACCTGGGCCCGTAGATGCTTCAGCTTGACAGGAGAAATCCCAAAGTGCCCTCATTTCCATAGAAGGCATTTGGGTGTTTGCAGGTTATTGACAGGAGGATGTTTCCGGTGTGGAAGCACTAATCATTTGATAGCACAATGTCCCAGATAGTCAAGGGATAATAGAAGTCTGCAAGAAAGTGGCGAAGGAAAATCAATTACACTACCTTCGACGAGAGATCGGGGTAGGGGTCGAGGTGGCCCGATTCAGCATAGAGGATGAGGAGGCACAATCTCTGAGACAGTGGATCGTCCTATACCTACAGCACCAGCACGAGCATATGCCATAAAGGTTTGTGAGGATCAGGATGCTCCTGAGGTTATAACTGGTATATTTTCTCTTTAAGATATTGAGATGCATGCATTGATTGATCCTGGATCCACTCATTCATATGTATGCATTGAACATGTATTTGATAAGATACCAGTAGTGGAACAGTTAGCATATGACATGCATGTGACCAGTCCATTGGGGCACAGTGCTACCGTGAATAGCATATACAGAAATTGCCCCATTGTTAACCAAGCAAGAGAGTTTCGAGCTCATTTGATAACCTTACCATTCAAAGAGTTTTACTTGATTTTGGGAATGGATTGGTTGTCTAAACACCAAGCCATTGTTAATTATGGTCAAGAGACAGTAGTGTTGAGATGCTCCGACCGCCCGAGGTGACAAGAGACATGGCATTAAATCTAGCGCAATAGTCCAATGTGATCTTTAAGTGTGCTTGTGAGACTTAAGAGGAAAGGTTGTGAGACATTCTTGGCCTTGATACTTGACTCTAAGAGAGGTCAAGTTGATTTGGAAAAGATTCCAATAGTAAGGGAATTTCTAAATGTATTCCCTAAAGAATGACCAAGTATTCCCCTTGATAGGGAGGTGGACTTATCCATAGAAATTGTACCAGGAACAATCCCTATGTCTAGGGCACCATACAAGATGGCTCCAACGGAGTTGAAAGAGTTAAAGATTCAATTACAAGAGCTTTAGGATAACGGATTTTTCCGACCCAATGTTTCACCCTAGGGTGCACCTGTTTATTCGTGAAAAAGAAAGATGGCACGTTATGGATGTGCATTGATTATCGACAAATCAATAAGGTGACAATGAAAAACGGGTACCGATTTCCAAGAATCGAAAATCTTTTTTATCAGTTAAAGGGAGCGGGTACTTTTCGGAAGATGTGACTCCCAACGGGGTATTATCAACTAAGAGCTTAAAGATGTCGATAGTCAAGATCGCATTTAGAACTCGATATGGCCATTATGAGTTTTTGGTAATGCCATTTAGGTTGACTAATGCATCGCCAGAGATTCACGGATTTAATGAATAGAGTATTCCAACCCTATGTGGATCAGCTTGTTGTGGTCTTTATCGATGACATCCTGGTGTATTCTAAGGATGCACAAGAACATGAACAACATTTGAGAATAGTCATGGAGATGTTAAGAGACAAGAAGTTATATGCTAAACTCATAAAATGTGACTTTGGCTAAAGGAAGTTTCCTTC
Source organism: Tetrastigma voinierianum (assembly GCA_016808115.1). Taxonomy (NCBI): domain Eukaryota; kingdom Viridiplantae; phylum Streptophyta; class Magnoliopsida; order Vitales; family Vitaceae; genus Tetrastigma; species Tetrastigma voinierianum. Next base: position 247,691 of record JAEQBH010000928.1, read on the forward strand.
CTAGGTCATATTATGTCAGCTAAGGGTATAAGATTGGACCCTGTAAAGATTAAGGTCGTTGTAAATTGGAAACTACCTCGAAATGTAACCGAGGTGAGAAGTTTATTGGGCCTAGTAGGATATTATAGAAGATTTGTGAAAGGATTCTCTGTTATAGCTTCTCCACTAACCAAATTACTCAGGAAATGAGTAAAGTTTGAGTGGACAGATAAATGTCATAATAGTTTTGAACAGTTGAAAGAAATACTAGTTGAAGCACCAAGATCGATAAATTTCTACCTCGTAGAAAAGAGTACATACTTATATATGATGCTTTAGGCATTGGTTTGGGATGTGTGTTAATGCAAGATGGGAAAGTAGTGGCTTATGTATCCAAGCATTTGAAGCCATAGGAACAAAATTATCCCACTCATGATCTAGAGTTGGTTGCGGTAATGTTTGCTTTGAAAATATGGCGACACTACTTACATGGGGAAAATTGTAGAATTTACATAGATCACAATAGTCTCAAGTACTTGCTAACTCAGAAAGAATTAAATTTGAGATAGTGGAGGTGGTTAGAGTTATTAAAAGATTATGACCAAATAATAGACTACCCCCCCGGAAGAGCTAATGTGGTAGCAAATGCTTTAAGCTAATAGACAGTGACAATGATATCACTTCAACACAGTGAATGGACAATAGAAAATGATGGAGCTATATTAGCTCAATTAACAACGTAACCTATTTTAAAGCAAATGATGATAAGTGTGTAGAAAAATGATGTAGAGTTACAAAAAGGTACTGTATGGTCGTGAGATGGTGATAAGACTCGATTTTTTCAAGAAAAGAACAAAGTTTGTATTTTTAGAACAGATTATGTGGTCCATATGATAAAGAGCTAAAGAAAAAGTTGCTATTTGAATCTCATAATACCGTATTTACCATGCATCCTGGAGGTAATAAGATGTATTAGATCTGGAACAAAGATTATTGGTATGAATGAAAAGAGATGTGACAAAGTACGTGTCTAAGTGTTTGACGTGTCAACAATTTAAAGTTAAACACCAAGTCCAAACAGGTATGTTGAATCCCTTTCCAATTCCTCAATAGAAGTGGGATAACATTACCATGGATTTTGTGTTGGGTTTTCCCCTCACACAACAGAAACATGACTCTGTTTGGGTGATTGTTGATAAGCTCACAAAGTAGGCCCATTTTATACCGGTCGGGATGGACTATTCTAAGGATTGACTAGCTGAACTATATGTGGATGAGATTGTACGATTGCATGGTGTATCGTTGTTTGTTGTGTCGAATAGAGATCCGTATTTTACATCGAGGTTCTGGAAGGAACTACAGTCAGCCTTGGGTACTAGGCTGAATTTTAGTACAACATCCAATTCGCAGACAGATGGACAGTTAGAGAGATTGATTCAAGTACTCGAAGACATGCTTCGAGGTTGTGTCATGGAATATCCTAGAAGTTGGGATATGTATATTCCATTGATGGAATTTTCCTATAACAATAGTTATCAAGCAAGTATTGGCATGGCACCATCCGAAGCTTTATATGGTCGGAGATGTATAACTCCGGTGCGTTGGACGAAGTTGAATGAGCATAAGGTGATTGGTCCAAACATAGTAAAATATACAAAAGTGAAAGTACAAGTTATTAGGCAAAGGTTAGAGGCGGCTAGTGATCGACAAAAGTCATATATTCCAATCTAAAAAGGGGAGATATTGAATATGAAGAGGGATATGGCATTCAAAAGTATCATCGTGGGAGGAAAATTCACATGGTAAGAAGGCAAGTTGAGTCCGAGGTTCATAGGGCCATATGAGATTCTCGAAACAAATTGGCCCCAGGCTTACTCCGCTTGGCTCTCCCTATGAGCTACTCATCTGTATAATATGCTCATATGTACGATGCTTTGGAGATACCACTATGATGGGTCACACATACTACCAGTACAAGATATACAAGTACAAGCGGATTTTTCATATGGTAAAGAGCCAAATGCTATTCTGGCTTTAGAGGTGAAACAGCTATGAATAAAGCACCATTAGTGAAAGTGCTCGCAACACTCATAAGGAAGAAGCTACTTAGGATCCATAACCATGAGAGCAGAGTATCCGTAACTCTTCGATTCATGTATGAATTTCGAGGACAAAATCTTTCAAGGGCTGGGAGTTATAACACCTTGTAATTATACCCTAACATTTTTATTAAATGTTTAGGTATAATATAAGCAAATTTGCATTTTTCGAAAATTAAGTGCAAAAGTGAAAAAAGGATAAAAAAACCCGTGGATTAATACAGGTACACAGCAAAATTAAGAATTTATCAATTTAGACCCAGCGTCATAATTTAAGATTATAAGATAATTTAGAATGACATATAGAATGAAATAAAAGGACTAAATAGAAAATTAGGTACTGGATCTAAAATGTGTTCAATAAACTTGGCCTTAACTCAGGGATGAGGATAAGACCAAACAATTGGTCTTAGAATTGAGGGGAAGATATTTTGGTGTGTGAAGTTAGGGCATCCGGAGGGAAAAGGAGAAAGAGAGAAGAGAATAAGAGAAGAAGAAGGGAAGAAAGGAAGAAAATGAGTAGTTAAGAAAATCAAAGTATGCAATACTTCAAGATGATACTAGTATGGAATCTACATGTGTATGGAATTCATGTATGGGTTATTTTGAGTTGGTCTTTTGTTTGGAATATTTCCTTTTGGGTATGGATTACTAGTATGGATACTAGTTGAACCTTGTTTATGTATGGATTCTTCCAATTGGGATTATGTTCCATTCGGGAGCCATCTTCGTTTCAGAGAAGTCCTGTGAGGTTGTTCGGTGTTTTTCCCAAAACACAAACAGATGTTTTTTAGGTTCTAGGATAAATCAGCTGACCGGAAGGTCATCCGACGATGGGTGAGCATCCGAACCTCGAACAACTAAGAACCTACGACCGGGTAATCGGGTCTTCATGACGCAGTGAGCTACTACCATCAGAGTAAAGAGGAAATAAATGACGCAGAGGTCAACCGTTTGTCTGGATGGTCTTTCTGACAATGCGCATCTACCGCCATTATATAAATGGAAACGATCAATCTGTTTGACTAAACGGTCGATCGGTCAGATAATGCCAACGGCCATTAACCGCTCAAAGTGAACAAAGGTCTTCGAGAATTTTTCAAGTCAATTCAAGCCGTCAGGCAATCATTAAGGTCGATTTCATGGCCTAGTTAAGCACTATAGTCATTTCAAAAGCCTATTATGTGTTTAAATGTAATGTTATTCCTTGGTGGATGACATGTTAAATGACAATATGTATGCCCATACATATTGAATTGACTTAAATGTCCAAATAATGCATAAGTAAACATATACAAATGTCTAAATGATATTATGGGTAAATATGGCGTGAATCGTAATATATCGTGATATGATTACGATAACAACAATTTATTCGAGGATATGAGATGTGTAATGTAAATGGAAATAAAAATGGATTTTCTCTCGCTTAACCCAAGAGAGGGATAGACGGGCATGCCTATAGGTGATAAAAGTCTTAACATACTAATCGCTGGCCTCATTTGGGCTTGTCATAAACGCCTTCTGCCCTATAGAGGTCATTGTCTTGTACAAAGATAACAACGCTTTCGGGCCCTTATAGAGGTCATTGTCTCGTACAATGATAAGAGAGCCTTCGGGCCCTTATAGTTTCCCGTATCCACTTCTAAGGTATATGCAGGCATGAAACATAAAGCAAATGACAAGAATATGCAAATGACGAATATGATAAAATGACATGATATGGGAAGCATAGCACTCATTTATGATGACAAGTACACTGTAACAAGAACAAGAAGCAAAATGTATATGAACTATGATAAAGAAATGTAACATGATATGATGTAAGTATAAGATATGTTAATCTGTGTAAATGATATGTAATAAAAACATATATACATGTATAAGTATATGATATATTAGATGTAAATGCATGTGTCTAAAGTGTGATGACCCTTATTAAAGGTCGCCCACGTGTATTATTCCCACTAAGCTATAAGCTTAGCATGGGTGTTTCATCCATGTAGGTACAAAAGAAGGAAATGAAGTTTCGTGACAATCCACATCGCTAATCAAGGCCAATTTAACACAGTTCTATCGAGGACCCTTTTGGTCTGGGGCCATATGTTTGTTTTGTAAGCAATGTAAAGTTTCATATGTTAAACACTCCCATTTATGGAGTTTGAATATATTTTGTAATTTGCTGCTATAGAATATATTTAAAGTTAAATGTTTAACAATATATGAATGAACAAGTTTATAGTTTATTGGATAAAGGAAAAGAAAAAGAAAAATAAATATGACACCCTCGCCTGACATCAAGCCGGGTCAGGAGGCTACTACAAGTGTTATCTCGCCTAACACCGATGGAGGCCGGGGAGTCACAACCCCACTCACCAAGATTTCAGAGACTGGCAAGTAAAGATATAGTGTGTCACCGATTTTATGGCTAACAAGAATGGGTGGTTCAGTGAGATATTGTTTGATTGCTGTTGTAGAGCCCTGGCTTCAGATTTGATCTAAACAGAGTTCATTAATTTCTTAGGTGGCAAAGAATCCGCTCAAACGATATAAAGCCAGACATGAGTTTCGCGATCCACAATTTGACTTGATGCTGCAGCGGGAAGTTATCCTCGGACATGTCATTTAGGTCGGCAGTAATCTACACATACGCCACTTACCACCATTTTCGTACCACCACCATCGCCACCATTCGATACTTTACCTTTATAAAACCCTACTAGAAGATTGTCTACTCCGCCCGAATGATCTCGATATCGACCGTGGAACCGTTTCACTCGCTGCATCGCTCGCGCTAGAGGACGCTCAATTCACAGGAGAAGCCACGCTTGGACTTATCCCAACCATATCGGAGTGTCTCCAGGAAAATACATCAATGTTGTGCAAAGAAATTTCGAAGTCGTGAATCGTTTCTCTTCTTCATTGGACAGAAGGACTTAACGAGGTGAACTTCTTATAGCCCATTCAACTCCACTTCAAGTGGGATCCATAGCCAGCGGGTTCTTTTCTTCCGCCCTCATATGGGCAGCATACTGTGATTGCTATATGGGTGTTTGATCGTCCAGGGGAGGCTATTCGAAATCGTAATTTCCTCTCTATTCGCCTAGGGTTAATTGATAGCACTGTCGTGAAGCCAACTAGCTGCTTAAAAGGTCAACCTGCCCGACGCTTGTCAAACAACTTACCATTTGGTGGTACATCGACACTACGGCCTTTATAAAGTGCGCCACGCCTGACCCACTATGGCATTATAAGGCCCCAAGTCCTCGACGATTGAGAACAAAACCCGTTGAGTGACTAGCTCGACTTTCACAAGGAGTGTGACATCTCCCAATGTCGTTGTAGTTGCTCCGTTGAAACCAGAGAGGATTAGTCCGGTTGAATTTAGCATGTTAGATGAAAGCTTCATCTGCTTGAAGTTTGGAAGTTCCAGTAAGTCTGTCGCACTGCCTAGATCCACTAGCACCCTACGCACATCAAAACCATTAATACAAAAGGTGAGTACTAGGGCATCATAATGAGGTACAATGACCCAGTTTTGTTTAACCGGAGGAAAGGATATGGGGCCATCTATTAGCTCTACTTCCCCTTGGCCGCTTTCTGAGTGGACGACATTCACCCTGGCCTTAACCATAGCCGTACTAACGAGTTTGTTATGCTAGTGCTTTGATTGATACTGGTCATCCATTGGGCCGCCCAAGATATAGTTCATGGTCGGGTCCGGGCTCTACTGACTCATCGTGACCGTCGTAATTCGCTCAGGCCGCCCACCTCCACCCCCATTCTACATCTCCTGGTACTTAAGGTGTCCCTGGCCTGGATCAATCCTTCCTCTAGGATCTTAAGACTTCTAAGACTAATCGGTTTCGTCCATGGTCTATGGATAATCGCGATCGTAAGGGATTTATTTCTTAGCAGGATTTGTCTAGACGGCGAAAGCCATTTGAACCGTAAGTCAACGGCGGGCAACAGCCTTCGTGATGAGATAATCGTGGGGTGAACCGCAGGGCTCTTTAGTCTCAGGTCGCTTCGGCCCCATTCGACCTTTGTTGGACACGAACGACTTTTTCCCCGCTTGCTTATCTTTCTCGGCCGGTTGATTTGTGATCATCGGTTTGTGCCACGTCTGATGTCAGTTTTCCAAAGAATGAGTATCTATCCGCCTCGCCGTACAACTTTTCCATTGCTGCTAAAAATAGAATAAAGTGAGGAAAAAGGAGTCTACTCGCTTAAAACTCTTCGATGTTCCTCAAGGTCTACGTCCATGTCAGAAAATCTATTTGCTGGACAAATTTTACTCGAACCTCCCAGAAGTCTCAGATAGATTATTCTTCTCGTGCTTTAAAATAATTTGTAAGGGAACTAATATTCCTTTTTTAACACATTGAGCATAGGTGCTATGAGATGAACGCTCCCCAAAGTTCATAAAATGTATTTATTGAGCTCACTAGAGCTAGAAACCAAAGCAGCTAGGCCTTAGAGGCAAGGAGAGCACATCATCTGGACCCTGGACGTGCTATAGTGGTATGTGTCTTGCAAATCAAGGCAGAGCATCAAGCAATGTGCGGTGTTACGCCCATGTGTACTGGCTGCATCGCATTTTCTAGCACTTCATTTGGTCGGGTTCTTCCTTGGTCAAGTTTCCACCAACGTAATATGCCATCGTTTGCCGCTAAACAGGGCTAATGAGTTGTCTCTAAGATGACCTAGCCCTACCGCTTTTGTTAGAAGGGTTTGGCGGGCGTCTTGAGGACAACTCTACTTTGTCGGGCATCTACATTGTCGTGACAATGGGTCTTTTCCTTTATCATGAATCTGTCAAAAGCCTAGCGATGAGCTTAAAAGTCATCTATTTTTAATCCATTTTTTTTGTTTGATTTTCATCTGAAAAGGAATAATTAATATGCAGAAATATGAAGAAACTCACCAATTTGTTATTAGCAGGGAGTGTGAAAGAAAGAAGAAAAGCAAAGAGAAAAATGCAAGAATCTGGAGTAAAATGCGTAATTATGTGGCAAAAATGAAAGCAATCGGGTAACTAATGTCATAGCTATGGCTCAGACAAATTAAGTATGCAGTGTCGACATCAGAAAATTGAAGGAAATTTGATGTGTCATGGCTGTGGATCACAAGTTAGGCGCTTGAGGATTAACCAGACTTCTAAGGTTGATGTCAGAACAAGGGATGGAGGTCGCGACAAGAGAAGCTGCTCGTTATGACAGTTTGAAAAGATGAAACTTGTGACTTAAGTTGTTTGCCGCGACAAAGGACCGATGTCGCGACACTGTATAAACCCGCTTGAAGCCTGTGAGATATAAGTTGATGTCGCGATTAAGAGATTTCTAATGTCGACATAAGACGGGGTTTCGCTTGAAGGTTGGTAAAGGTTTTGTTGATGTCGCGAAAGTCGCGACATCGTGAACTCTCACAAACTCGCAGAGGTATAAAGTGAGTCGCGACAAGAGATCGATGTCGCGTACATCGTGAACCTTTAGTTGAAACCCCGCAGCGCATGAACCGATGTTCGGCCATACTGATGTCGCGCATACAAGAAGACATCGCTTGAAGGGTGCAAGACATGAACCGACGCCACATAAGAGAGTGATGTCGCCACATCGTGAACCATCAACAAACCTCGCAGAGGGTGATAAAGTGATCGCCGCGAAGGCGGATTGATGTCGTGACATAAGAAGACACCAGTTCAAAACTGCAGAGACTTAAGTTTATGTCGCGACAAGAGATCGATGTCGCGACATTGATTCCTTGTCGCGACATAAGATGCCTTTAGGAAAAATGAGTGTCATGACTTATTGATAAATGCTGCAACAAGTGCCAAACTAACTAATGTCATGGCTGCGGATTTGAGGTCGCGACCGAACAGCACACGGGCCGCCTACCTGGAAATCCACAAAAGAATGCATTGGAATTAGGGCCCAACCGAGAAACTCCTATAAATAAGCAAATACCAGAGAAAGAAGGCAAAGTGTAGGGCGGTTAGCAAGAACGAAAGATCCGGGGTAGCCTAAGGCCCATTTTATTTTTTTTCTTTTTCTTTCTTTTTATTTTCTTTTCCGTTTCTCACAAGAGTAGATTAGATTATCTTCATCTTTCTTTATTTTCTTTTTATTTTCTCTCGGATCCGATGTTATCGTTTTGAGCAGAGGCTTACCGTGCACTCATTCTTTCAAATTACTACCCGGAATGTTCAAGTTCAAACAAATTCTCGAATTTGACTTTTCCAAGCTTAAATCATAGCTTGTTCTTATGATCAGAGGAATGTTATTGTGTAATTCAAGTAATTGAGAAAACCTGTACTTTCCATTAAGTGAATGCTATCGCATAATTTATCTTCCCTCGTAGTTTGCTTTCCTTAAATTGTAAAATTTGTGAATTTCAGCTTTATGAATTTACTTTGGTTATGGGTTACTGTTTTTTGACCACTGATCAGCTTTCTGACACCCGCTTTAAGATTTGTTTCATTGCTCGATTCAAGGAGGTCCTCTGAAAGGACACAGAGAAGACATTCTCGAGAGTTATGAACATTTCTCAAGGTATATTAACCTGCTATTAGAGATCTAATGAGCTTTGTAAGTTTATTTAGATAAACTTCATCTCACTTTGAAATCAAGAAAGAGTTTAGTGAGTTATCAATTTAAATACAGAGAGTTCACCCTAATTCGAATAGTGAAGCCAATCCCGTGTTAGCCGAGATCTAATCATGAGAGGGTGATCTATTCTAATTTAGAGGAAGAGCAACTGTGAAGTTGTATATCCTTGTCGACCGCATAACTTGGGAGCTAAGGTTTACGTTCATAAAATGGGTATGAAGTATCATAAAAGAAAAATACCTGTGATTAAGGAATTCCCTATTAAAGTAGTCGTCTAATTTCGTCAAAGAATCAGAAAATTAGATAATGAACCCAGAGAGTGGAGAGATCCAAACTGTACTACTTAAATGCCTTGGACAGATTTTAAAAATCTGAAATACACAAGAAAAATTAACAGTGTTAACAACAGGAATTGATACTTCACAATAAAGATTATTCTTGATGTGTCCTCTAAAAGATAACTATTCGCTTCCATTTATTTTCTTTACTATTCATTATTCCAATTTTTAGATTCCAAATTTCTATTTGATCGCTCATTCGTTTTCCTTATACTTAGATATTTTATGTACCTATTAAGCCGGGATCATCATGTCATGTTATAGTCCGTGATAGTATGAAGCCTGGTAGTCGTGTGGTAGTTGATCTAGAATTTTGAGATCTGTGGATTTGATATCTCTGACTTAAATCCATTTTATTACTGGCGACTGCAATTAAGTAGATATTAGGCCAAAACAAAAATTGAAAATGATTTACTTCAGGAGATTTTTACATATATATTAGAAAGACAACAGTTTTATGATACACACTGGGGATTAGTTAATAGTCTTTTGGCAATAGTGTTAAAAATTTGTACATGTGTTTTGGTCCGGTCAACAAGTTTTATGGCGCCGTTTCCAGGGATCGAAAGAATTTAGTAAATCAATATTCAGACGAAAGAAGGAAATACTAATTTGGACATTTTGAAGAAAAAGAACAAAATAGTTTTCGCAGTTGGTTATTTTAGCCACTAACCTTTAACAAACCATATTGAAAATATTTGAGACCAAACTAATCCTATTAATGTAAGTGTGTGTTTTATTTCAGTGGACAAAATTTTACGCATAGGAAATTAACACCGATCCGATTCCAAAGAGATACTGCATCAGTAAGAGAGAACACTCGTAGCTTCTCAGAAAGATAAAGAAGGCGTAAAACTCCAACCATGGCGTATGAAAGATGTGATCGTAATGGGATGTACATGAGAAGGGCAAGGCCTCCAATCATCGATACTACGGAGGACTTTCGAGTTCTATTATTCAAGATTTAAAGTACTGCAATCGTGCAAATTACCTATTGATGCAAATAATTTTGAACTTAAACCAAAGACTACTCAATGGTCCGAAGAATAGTTTATCAGTCATCTTACTGAGACCCAAACGAGCACCCGGGAAGATTTCTCAGATGGCTAATACAAAGGAAGTTGAAATTCGGTGAGGCCAAGTCATCAAACCGCATCTATTCCCATTTTCTAAGAGATTAGCAAAGTACTAGATGGTATGTGAATCTTTTACCATATGGTTTTTGTTGATACTTGGGAGGAGTTAGTAGAGGCCTACTTAGGTGATATTCTTTCCCCACTCCTCACCTCGTGAGAAGGAGGGAAATCATCAGAGTTTCAAACAGGGAAGACGAAAAGTCCGATGTAGCTTCGGGAAAGATTCAAACTATTGCCGAGAAGATGTCCAATGCATGGGATAGATCCAAGACTTCGATGGACATTGTATATCATGCCTGAATGATATATCAAAGGGGGATCATTGATGCTTCATGTCATGAGCATTCAAACGAAAGCCGCTTAAGAGGCAAAAAAGAAATCAGATCAAGATCCGCTAATGCAATATGAAAACTCCTTCTGAGCTTTCAAGAGGAAACAACAGAGGAAAGGGGATCATGGAGCTGAGCAAGATGACAGCCATGGAGGCCAAGTTGGATGCCATTATGCACTGTGATGGACAAGCAAGAAAGGACACACACTCAGCCCATGAGATAGAGCATTAAAGAGAGTTATCAAGTGGAAGTGTCGAGAGAGCTATCAAGAATAAATCTATGATGTCGAAGAGGTTAAGTATCTCGGGGTGAGACAAGAAACTACCATTTCAACCCAATACTAACTCGCAAAGACATTATCATCCAAAGACGAGGAACTATGAGAATATACGCGAGGCTTCACAAGGCCCAAGGTACGGATGTAACCTCAATGTATAATAACAAATCACCAAGGTTCCAAACAAAGAAGAAGAAGGAAATGAACATGTAAATGAATATCGTGGTCGAGGAGGGCCCAATCTTTCAAGAACATATGCCGCATTTCACGGGGATATTAAGAAGTCATTAACCTCCATGAACAAAGCTCATAGAATCGGAAGAATCGCTACCAATTCTCAAATTTTTCGAACACCACCAATGCATCCCCAAGAACCCGGGAGACACAAGTAGGCAATGCCGCTCCAACCTCGCAGCCGAGGGAGATACCTTCCTGGTGACACAAAGAAGAATCAAAGACTGATGACAAGCAAGCAGCCGGGATGTAAAGGAGTTAAAAAGACGAAGGGAAAAAATGACAAGCAAAGAAAGAAGAAGAAAGCCTAGAAAAGGAAGAAGCACCGAGAAAAGAAAGAAGGAGGGATGTAGCTGATATCCAAGGCTCTAGGACTCAGCCTCCCATTTCCACAAAGACTCGCAGAACTAAAGATAGAGGAGCAGTCATAAGGTTTTAAAACATTTCCTGCTAGAGATCAAAGATGCCCTTACGTATGTGGTGACTCAGATGCCACTCTATGCAAAATTCTTAAGGATATGTCGAGTAAGAAAAGAAAGATAGTAAAAGAAGGGATTAGGAATTTACCTGCTACTTGCGCAGTGATAAGAAAAAGAATTGCTGTAAAGCATTTAGCTGACTCAGAGTTTTACAATTCCTTGCATCATTGGAGGAGTTGAATTCCATAAAGCTCTGTGACTCAAGAGCTAAGATAAACTTGATGCCTCTTTCGCTGCTTTTCGCAATTAAGTTTGGGGATTTTATTCCCACCACTATTACTCTTCAAATGGCGCATATCATGGTAAAACCTGAAGTGAGTATCAGCACGTGGCTGGGCCATCAAGGCTGGGAAATTTGTTTTCCCAGACTTTATCATTCGACATGGAAGAAGATTCACAAGTACCCCCGCTTATCAGGAGACCATTCCAGCTACCGAGCTGCCCGACGATATGCAAAAAGGAGTTCTACTGAGGGCTGAGAGGAAGTCGCTTCAACTTGATCAAAAGCATGCAGACTATGTATTACGCATACGAGAAAATTGCAATGTAGTTGATGATGTCTATACCTACAACCCCGATGCCCACAATGATTGTAATGCTCAAATTTTTATCAATGAAAAAGAGATAAATTCCCGCGATATTGAAGATGATCACTGATTGTCCATACAACAAGCCATTTTATAGAAATTGTGTTGAAGCCCGGCTAAAAATGTAATGACAAAGGGAAAATAATGAAAAAGGGGAAATTCATCAAGAAACCAAAGGAAGAGGGCTAGTGTTGAAAGAGGCTGCTGTCATTCAAGTATGCTTACTTAGAATCACCAAAGAGAAAACCAAGGATTATCTCCGCTTAGACTCGATGCCGAGGAACAGAGGTTACCGGTAAATCCAAAGGCTATTACAAAGAGTCTATAGTTTGGTCCATTGAAGAGTTGAAGGGTATCAGTCCAACAATTTGCATGCACAAAATTCTCGCTTAGAAGAAACTTCAAAGCTATCCGTGAGAACATCAGCGAGCATCGAATCCAGTGATGAAGGAAGTAGTCGAAGGAGGTACTCAAATTGTCGACGTCGGTTTATCTATGTAATTTCAAATACCTCGTGAGCCTACCCATGTGGGTTCCAAAGAAGGGAGGGCTATCGTGATCCGCAATGAGAAAATGAATTGATTCCAATAAGAATGCTGGATGTGATGGAGAGGGTATGCATTGACAAGGTGTGGAAGTCAACATGCCCAATTTAAAAGATCATTTCCCCTCGCTTCATTGATCGTATGTCGGGACAGACAGCGACACCCTCATTTTTGTTTCTGATGGGTATTCGTGATACAATGATTACATGTACCTGAGGACCAAGAGAAGACCACATTCGGCATGCCCCTATGGTACCTTTGCCTTCGTATAGATGCCATTTGTGGTCGTAATGCTCCTCGCTACATTCCAAAGGTGTATGATGTCAATATTCTCAAACTTGGTCAAGAGGTTATGGAAATTCTTTATGGATGACTTCACCGCGGGCTGGATCCAAGCATCAAGTTAAGAACCCTGAAAACGTTAAGCTCAAAGATGCCAAGACAAACAGTAGCACTAAATCGGGAAAATCTACTTTATGGTAATGTATGTACGTCTCGTGGGCATGTACCACATCGACCTGGAAGCAGACCAATCCAAGGTATCCATTATCAAAATCCTCGCACTACCTACCACAAGAAAAGGAGTAAGAAGCTTCGGGGCATACCGATTTTATGTGAGATTCATCAGATTTCAAAATAGCCACTAATTCATGCATTAATTGGAGGATGCAAGGTTTAAATTTGATGACTCTCAGAAGGTCATGAAGAAATCAAGATCAAATTGGTTCAAGCACCTATAATGGTTGCACCGTATCGGATCAGATTTGAAATAACGCTGATGCTAGATTTCAGAATGGGAGTCATTCCCAGGCAAAGAAAGGAGAAAATATTCAGACCATATATTATGCTAGTAGAACCCCAATGAAGCACAAGAAAATTACTCAACAACTGAAAAGGAGATGCTAGCCATAGTATTTGCTTGTGAAAAATTCAGCAATACATTGGGATCCCATGTTATTATTCATACTACCATGCAAGAATCAAGCAATTATGTCAAAGAAGGAAGCTAAGCCAAGATTGATAAGGTGGTGGCCATTTATCAAGTAAGAGTTTGACTTGGAGATCAAGGATAAAGGGTGTGACAATGTGTGATAGCTAATCACTGGCTAAGAGTAGAAAGAAGCATCACAAGAAGAGAAAGTAATATTACCAGAGAACTTCCGTATTTGTTAAATCTGCTAAAGCTTACTTCCAACTTCCATGGTATGTCGATATTGTGAACTATTTAGCTTCAGGAGTAGTTCCTTCGCACCAGCCTACCAACAAGAGGAAACTCAGAACCGATGCGTGTATTATATCTGAGATGATCCACTATTATTTAAAAGAGGTGCTGACATGATAATAAGAAGATGTGTGCCAGAAAATGAACAAGGCAAAATTCTGAATGAATGCCATGCATCACCATATGGGGGCATTTTTCAGGAGAAAGAACAGCTCATAAGATACTCCAATCTGGATTTTATTGGCCCACTATCTTCAGAGATTGTGATGAGCGGTTAAATTGTAGATAGATGCCAAAAGATTGGAAATATCAGCAAATACAGAATGAAATGCCCCTAAGAGGTTTAATGGTGGTGCAAATCTGATGTATGGGGAATAGATTTATGGGACCATTCCCACCATCATTTGGGAACTCGTGAATCGCCAGTTGGGCTGGATTGTTTCCAAATGTGAAGGAAGCAAAGGTTTGTCTGGTGAATGATGCTAATACGCTAGAGCTTTGCAAAAAATATTTTCGGGAGTGCATTCGAACACCTGTAACTATCATTAGTGATGGGGGAGCTTCATTTTGCAACAAAATATTTGCAAACTCATGAGTGTGTATAGATCAAGCATGTAATGAGTCTAGCTTTATCATCCCCAAACCAATGGACAAGCAGTAAATTTCCAACAGGAGATTAAAAGAATACTTGAAGATCACAGTCAAGGTGAAGGATCGCCTTCCAAACTTGATGATGCACTTTGGGCTTACAGGACTACATACAAAACCCCCATTGGAATGTCCCCATACTGCAATTGTTCACAAACCATGTCACCACTGAACTGGAATACAAGGCAATGTGGGCCATCAAGAAGTCAGAACTTCGATTTTAAACCCGCAAGGGAAGAGAGATCATTCGCAACCTGGTCTCGAATCGAAGAATTGAGAAATGAAGCCTATGATAATGCTAGAATCTACAAGGAGGACAAAGAAATGGCATGATCAAAGGATCTTTGAGGAGCAGTTCGTGAGCAGGGGAACAGTTCTACGTTTAATTCTGCATTGAAATTGTTTCCAGGGAAGTTGAAATCCAAATGGAGTGGGTCATACACAAGTGGTGTCATAACACATTTGGAGCAAATGACATTAAGGACAGACATCGAGAAGAATCAAGGTCAATGACAAAGACCAAGCACTATCTAAGCAGTGGAGGAAGGAATGGAAGAGCTCCAAAGCAAGTTATCTAGAAAGAGGAAGAACCAAAATAGCAAGTCCAGCTAAGGACTCAAATCGGAAAGCAAATTTTAAGGGAGGCCATAAAAATTTAGTTTTTGCTTTTAGATTTTGAATTTCTTTGCTGTAATTTCGTTTTGTTTAGTTCTTATAAAGATAGATCTAATTTTGAGAAGTTAATTGTAGTTTAATTAAATTTTCTTGAATCATGCGTATCTTGTCTGAAAGAAAGCGAAGGCGCAGTGAGAAAAGCGACCAGTTCCTCCGGCAACTTGCGAGAAATGTCACGACATGAACAAGGGAGTAACTTTCTCCACTAAGCCAAACCTATAATATGAGTAGATTGCTTGTTTAATTTACGCTTGGAGATGCTGAATAAATGTCTAAAGGAGTGTAGGATTAATAAAGGAATTCAAGTTTTTGAGATCATTAAACTAAGGGCATAGGTCGCGACAGAAACAAAAACTTGAAAATGCAAAGTCATGACATGGGGCAACGTAATATCTAAAAAAAAAAAAAAACCTAGTTATGTCGCGACAAACTTAGTATGTCGCGACATAAAAAGGGTCATGTGTCAACTGCTCACTCTTTTAAATGCCCTAAAATTAATTTTCTTAAATAAAAGTGAGGCGAAATGGATGTCGCGACAAAGCGATTTAATGAAATAATAATTCGCCCACCAAACTTGGGTGATTGCAAGCTGTTGGAAACCTCTCCACTCCTAGCTCAAATTTCGAAGCGGGTTCATCCTCCCTTCCTTACAATTCTCAATTCACGAAAACCACAGCTCGAAATCCTCAGAAAACTTTCCTTGGTTTCAGAATGATGAAACCTCAGGCCTTGTCCTAACTTTGGAAGAGATCATGGAGGAATATGTGCAACGAAGAAGAAATCAGACGGGAAGAGCTTAGATGGAAGAGATGCCTGAAGCACCGGCCGGTTTCTAAAGAAAGAGCAGGACAAAGGGAAAGGAAGCGAGGAGAAGAAGTAGAAGATTTTGTATCGGGAGAGCTTATTCCAAATGGAAGAAGCGATATATGTGAGGGTTCGTATCGAAGAAGATTCGAAACCCTATTACCCCTTTCAAGGAGATGATTGAACAAAAGAGGTTGGGGAAGCTTTCTCGCACATCAAAGTCGAGGCTACAGTGATGGTGAAAGAATTTTATTCAAATCTAGTGGCGGGAAAAGACCAACTTGTGTTGTAGGAGGAGTGTGGGTACCATGGGCAAAGGCCATTCATAGACTATGGAATGGCGGGGCCGCAAGCATGGAGTCAGAGTTCAGAAAAGCTCTTGGAAAACCCTAAATTTTAAGAATTTGCCAAAAAGCTCAGTGGAGCTTCGCTGGGACAAAGGGGAAGGAGGACCAAAACCACGAGCAGAAGCCTCGAGGAGGCTAAAGGTATAGTTCTATTTCTTGGCTTACTGTTTTGGTCAACCAAAACATTTGTGCCTGATGAGAAGCCGAGGAAACGAATTATCTTTATATGCTATTCTAAAGGGGTACAAGCTCGATACAGGAATAGTAATTGAAAATTCTATAATGAGGTACCATAGAAGGAAATAAGGGTTGATCCCTCACGCGTAACCAAATAAGCATTTTTTTTTTATGTTTAAAGTTTGGGGTGAAGGGAGTTTGGGAAGAAGAAGATAAGTCTATGGCATCACCATCCTACGACGGGGAGTGACGGGACCGAAACGAAAAAGAGGTTGTTGATTGAAATAAGAGGAAAACTCAGAATTTGAGACAAAGGAGACTTTGAGGTTCTTTGTGAAGAAGAGAACCGAAACTCCTCACGCAAATAATACTTTCATAGTTGCAGACAATGAAGGGTAGGATGAAAGAAGCCTTAGATTTCTCAAGTCACCATTTAGTTCTCCCCACATGCAAAAGCAGGAACATTCGAGTAGGGAGAAGGCTGAGAGACAGAGAGAACAATTCAATAATGGAGTCCTCGGTACCGTATAGAAGAGATGGAAAGGAAAAGTGGAATTTGAAACCTTGATTGGGGAAGGAATTTATGAAAAAGGAGTTAAAAAAGAAGAGACCGGCCCAATGGGAAGAAGGCGAAAGAAGAGAAGAACGAGGATGAAGAGGTTCTTATTGTGAAAGGACTTGAAAGAAATGAAGAGAAGGAAGAGATCGCGATCTTCTCGACTCAAGGTGAGTCATAGAATGCTTTTATAACTGTCGGTTTGAGGCGTGATTTCCGGCTCTTAACCATCATGAAGAAAAAAAGGTAGAACAGGAAGCCAAATTGGGTGAACAAATCAAAGGGATTCAAATTTTTATACAGAATCTCTACAAAAAAGATTTTGAGAATAAAGCTGGATGATAGAATTGAAGCCAGAGATCTTTGAATCTACGAGGCGAGAAAGATAGCAAAAGAATTTGGATTTTATTAACAACAAATCTTTCCAAATTTTGGAAGTATTTGAAATGGAAAACCTGATAAGATGGCTTGGGAAGAGACAAGATAGGCTAAGCAGGGAAGGTTGATCTCTCAGTAGGATCTTCATTGAAAGCGAGTTGAGGAAAGCGAGCTAAAGAAGAAAAAGGAAAGAAGGAAATGAAATTCCCTTAATTCCCGGCTCATTTGAATACCCAGACTGGATCCCTAATATCTTTCTTTGCCTCTTACCAGAAAAGATAGACTTCTTCTAGTGACCTTCCTTATCCTCAAGCCCGTGCGTGTATCTGACATTTGCAATTGAATCAGAAATTAAATGATATATTTGAATTGCATGGTTGTGTTACTTTGGTTTGTTAAATTTTGTGTTGCCTTGTGGTTGCATAGTTGATTAGTGCCCAAAAAGTGCAATTTTGAACCCTATATTAGATAGGTTTTGAGTGCTTTTTGCGCACTAATCATGTCATTAATTCCAATTGAAGTGTTCGAGTCTTCTTGGTATCATATGCCCGTTTAGAGGAGTGTTTTGATGGTTTGCCGAGGTTTTGCGCACTTTGGGAGTTCAATATCGGATATGTAGTGAATCTTGAAGTTTGAACTCAAGTGTCGATATCAAACTTGACCAAGAAATCAATGGCGAAGAAATGAAGTGAAGAAAAATTGATGCGGTCGAAGACGGGGATGAAATGCGGTGGAGATCGGTAAAACCTAAATTTCGCTAGAGTTAGAAAATTTTCGCTAGAATATGAAATTTACGCAACCTTAAGCTAGTATAGTACAAGCTAGATCAAACCGGAGTTTAAGCTGAGCCTTTGTTCTAGCGAGTACAATATTTAAATTTCTCATGAGAAAATTTGGCTAAGGTAGCGAGGAAATTTCGCGCAACTAATGAAATTACCGGCAATATAGCGAAATTTCTATTTTTGCTACACCTTCATGATTTAAACCTCAGCATTATTAAATAGCCCAGAATGCCTTTGCTGCTGTCATGTTTTTGTATTTAATGCTAGCAGGCTTCCAAATTTGGTGTATTACTCTCTTGTCCTTTGCTTAGCCAAATTTGTAGGTTTTGGTATTTCATGTATTGAGGTGGCCTATATAAGCCCCTCATTTTGTAACCACAGCGAGAATTTGGGGAGAAGAAATTTTGTAAGTTTTCATTTTGTAAATCAGAATCGTATTTTAATTAGGTTTTGCTTTCTCTCTTCTCTCATCTTTCTCTTACTTTCTTGGCTGCCATTCCCCCTCTTGAGGATGTGACTCGAGATGCTTGAAAGCTAAGCCTCCTTTCTGAAGGAAGGAAGTGAAAGCTTGGTGGTGGGGCATGTGCATGTTGTCCTCTTGTCTTGAAAGTCCATAGTCTTGTATTTATGACATATCTTCTCAAATTAGGGTTGAATAGCTTTGAATGTTGATTTGTAATACTCTCCATGCTTTAGGATCTGATTTTACTTATTGCTAGATGCCTTATGGTTTCGATAGATGGTCTTTCACGAGCTTTTGAAATGATATTTAATGCTAGGGTTTCAAGCTGATAAAGGGGCCATAGATGCATGCTTCTGTGTTGACTCAAATAGGAGTTGATTTCAAGGGTGAGGTTTGTAGTTAAACATAGTCCGGTTATGCCGGGGGTATGGGATTGCTTGTCATAGCAGAGGATACAGCCAGGACACTTGTTGCCCTAACACAAGTTGTAAGCACAAATCTTCAAAGTTAACTTTTCACACTTCATTTTTAGTTTTTACAATTTCTCAGTTTTGACCTACTTCCTACCCCAAAGCAAATCAGATCCAGAATAAAAAGCCTTGCAGCCGTGCACTTATGCAAATTATTTTTAGGATGAAAACCCATCCCAGTGCTCACCCTGAGCCACTACTGCGGTAAGCTTGACTCGGCAGTAGTAGGAACAGGTGTATATAAATTTTGTTGATTTTAGCTCGACCCTCTTTGGCCAAGCGCGAATCAAATGGGCCGTTCTGGGGATGGTGTAAACTCACGAATGGTAAGTTGAAGTGTACTTGTGATCAACATCACAAGTGAAGGCAACCTTTTTACCCCGCTTTTGTCACTCGATTCACCGGGAGCGCGGTTGCTTCACTTTAAGTGTTACCTGCTTTGTTTTTGCTTCTGATCGGTTTTTAATTCTTGTAGTTAATTTTCACCTTTTTGCAAGCTTTGTTGTTGCTCTTTGTTGTCTCTAAATTTTATACTTGGTGTTTATGCAGCCCAGTGGGATAGAGACATATCAAGTAGGCGCATGGGATAAGTACCTGACTTAGGCTGGCTAATTGAAGTCGGTGTACTATGCGATACCATGGATCCCATACGAGACAACAAAGTCAACCAGGAACCCCCGTGAATCGAATGCTGTAGAACCGCGGGGATCACATCCACCCTCCACAGAGTTAATTGCTTACATCCTGTATCATTCCTCCTGTTGAAGATGTAGCGGTGAGGCCATACTTAGTACCCTACTCCCCACATATCATGGTATGGAAAAATGAAAATCCATACGCTCCTTATTAGGGATTTTGAGGAGGTTTACTCGTGAGGAAGGTATGATGGACATGGATTTGCTAAAGCTAAAGCATTTCCATTGACTCTCTAAAGGACAAGGCGAGATATGACTCAACTCATTGAGGCCTAGAACCATTAGAAATTGGGCTGAGCTGCAAGCTGAATTCTTGAGAAAGTTCTTCAGTGCTCATAAGACCCCGACAATTTGAAAGACAAATTTATACCTTTGCGGCTCAGAGATGGTCGGAGATTTTGCTCGGTGTTGGGAGAGATTTATGGAAACCATCAGTGCATGCCCACATCATGGGTTTGACACTTGGATGTTGGTGAACCACTTCTATGGTGGTATGTCTCCTGCCATGAGGCAACTTTTGGAAACCATGTGTGGAGGAGACTTTCTGAGTAAGCATCCGAACGAAGCCATGGATTTTTTAAATTACGTGGCTGAAATTTCTAAGGGTTGGGATGAGCTAACCACTAGAAGAGACTTGGAAGGATGAGACCCATGGTTAACGAAAGGGTGGGATGTATGCACTACCGGAAGAAATGAGATGAGAGCTAGAGTTTCCAGCCCTAGCAAGGAAGGTGGAGGAGCTTGAAGGCAAAACGGCTCAAGAGGTGCATGCGGTGGCGAAAATCACACTTGCCCGAATCGATCCTTGCACCCGATTTTCAATCCCTGTACATCGGTAGAACCATGTCCTATGGCCACATGATGAAGGATTTGATGTCGAATGCGAAATCTTGTGGGACCGATTCAAGCCCTGACAATCGATGCTCCATGGTAATACCTACAATTCAATTGGAGAATCACCTAACCTTGCATGGAGACCCAACCCCCGCTATGTACCCCAGGGTGCCAAACCTCGATTTGGTTTCCCTCATGATCCTGACAATTATCATCCTCTTCTCCAGTGGAACAAAGTATATTGAATTTGAGTAAGGTGGTGGGCAACTTTGTTGAGGAGCAGGAATCAATGTGCAAGCGCCTGGATTGATGCGTAGAGCGTACATTGAATAAGAGAATAGATGGGCTTGAGGCTTGATCTCGGCAGAAAATTGATAACCTACGGTGTTCTATTACGAATCAACTGAGTTTGCTTGAGTGTGAGAGAAGGGAGGTTTCCATCACAAAACGGAGTTCAAATCCCAGGGAATTCATGAGGTGGGGTCATCGACAATTCGGGAATGGATGAAGTTTTAGAGGCTATAATTACGAGAAGTGGAAAAGAGGTTGATGACTGTGCGAAACACATTGAAGAACCTAGACGGGGAGAAGAATTGCAATCGAGCATATTCTCCTAAAAGGAAGATTCAGTAAATCGCATACCACCTCGTTTCCCTGAAACGCCGAGGTAAGAAGAAGGCATCTCAGTAGCGGGCATTTGAGGTCTTAAGGCAAGTGAAGGTTAACATACCTTTGTTGGACATGTCGAAGCAAGTGCACAGCATGCAATTTTGAAAGATCTTTGCACGATTAAGAAGGGATTAGGCATTGAGAAGAAGGCATTTCTCCATGAACATGCTCCAGTGCCCATAATCAAGCAAATACTGTCAAATACAAGGATCCGGGATCTTCCCCTGATTTCGATCGATATTGGTGGGAATTGCATAGAGAAATCATTACTTGATTTAGGAGCCGTTGTGAACCTTATGTCAGATTCAAGATATTACGCTAGGTTTAGGTGAACTTAAACCTACCAACATCACCCACGCCGATAGACGCTGAAAACCCTAAGTGATAGCTGAGGATGTCTAGTGAAGATAGACAAATTCTACTATCCAGATTTGTGGTGTTTGACATCGAGCCAACACGTGAACCCATTCATGTACTAATCATCTTGTAGGGAAGACCATTTCTAGCCATCACAATGCAATAAATAAATACCTAAATGGAGTCATGCAATTAACCTTGGTAACATGACCTTGAGTTAAACATCTTCCATTTGAAATAACAAGCAAAATTTGGTTAGAAACTGAAAATCAAATTTCGATGAAGCTGCTTCAATTGATCACAGCAGAAAATACAAGGTCCAGAAATTCAAGGAGTAATGACATGCCGAAAACGGTGTATAAAATGAATGCTCTAAGCTGCAAAGTGCACGCGTAGCCCTATAATATAGTGTACTTAACGACGATATCGATCCACAGGGAAAGGTAAATTGATTCATAGAGGTTCTCTTCGCATAATATCCGAATAAAGGAGCTTAGGTAAAATTAAGTAAGGAAACTGCAATTAAGCTATTGATTCTAGTGAATTAATGATGTTGGCGCCTAGGGTTAAATCGCCCCCTATCACGTTCAATGGATTACTTTTCTAAAGATAATGTTATTCAATATATTTGTAATATGTCAATTGGCTATGAGGATCTTGCCTACGTAGATATCCTCTCTCTCGAGGTATACCCGTTTATCTCGTGAATAAAATCGAGTATATCTCTATCTCGACTGATATTCCAAAATGCTTAAATGTTCTGAACCCCAAATACCACCTTCTCGTGTCTGGGAATATCTCTATTAACCGACCGGCTAAAGGCTACTCTACCTGATCCCCGAATACCTCATCTCGAATCCTGATCTCCGCTATGATTATAAGCAACATCGCCGTACATTAACATATAATTAGAATGCGTGTATAGAGTAGATATGATAAATTATTAACAATCGACAACATGAAAGGTCAAAGTTTAATCCATTTGTTTCAGGATGGTTTGATGTAACCTTTAGAAAGAGATTTTAGAACATAATGAAAGAAAAGATCAGCAGGTAATAAGGAAAACATTGTCTTTAAGATCCAAAATATAATGAAAATGAAAGCTGCCATAATTCTGCACTTCTTCGGGTTAATGTCAGCTCGCTCGAAACCCAGGCTCGTCAACCGCCCGACTTTTGATTTCTCTGGTACCTAATTTGCTTTTAATGATGATGGCAGATTGAAATGACGTCATGACGTGGTGACGCCGCTGACGTAGACGCCGCGACGTGGGACGTCAGCGCGACGTGCTCGACATGCAGGACGCCGCCACGTTGGTGACTTCGCCACGCGATACTACTCCCTCGCTTGCTCCTTGTTTCAAAACTGCTTCCAAAAGCTACTCTTTATACTCCAATGAACCTGTAATCACACCAGACACGAAATCAGGGATCTAGCCACAAAAACTATACCATTATTATAAAATAAATGCGAAAATGACGAACCGACGCTGAAAGTGTATGCGCGACGACGTTTTAGGTAATCATCACCCCCAACTTAGTTTCGTCATTCTCAAGCAAGAACCCACTCTAGACAAAGACACACACACCCGAATATAATGTAACTCACACTACTAGCCAAAGAATGCACATGTCAAAAATAGGGATCAATTTGGATTGACTCACATACCCACCGCTTTGCTCGATGTTCATCGAAGTATTACGTATATTCGACTTTCAGAATCTGATTAAGATAGGTGAAACTGACTAGTGCATCAAATCCCATGGTGTTCAATAGCCTTTCCCAAAATCCCTATGTGCTTAAAATGAGTGACCTCCAAAACATGCCTAGGTTCCGATACCCCCAAACTTAAGTTCAACCCACCTATTAGGAAGAAGCTAACTAGGAAAGGATAGGAACGCACCCATTTATTCATGTCCTCATACTTAGAAATTTCCTACGTACCTAAAACACAATGGAAGAAGACCTAGTGCCAAGAAGTTTTAGCCGAAAGTTCCCAGAAGGGATCCATTGGTGACTCCTCACCAGCTTGGTTAAGGGCACCGGCATTCAATTCCTTCAAATCCCCACCCCTAACACTCAACCAAACTCAAAGGCCCTAGGCTTGAATGATCCATCTTCCGGCCCCATGTAGCGGGCAAAGTGAAGTCACGACTCCCGCGCTTGGCCTGTGGCATTAGGGTTGATAGGCCCTCGCACCGTGCCCGGATTCCGATTGGATGATTCCGCTATTCCTATGCATATACCTATTTTGTCATATTTCTTTTCTTTTCTTTTCTATTGTTTTCTATTTTCTTTTTTGTTGGGGCTCGATGGCAATCCTCTTTTGATTAGGTGTCCCATCACTCAAATGGTTAGAATCTCCCTAGGTTGATCGAACTTTAGTAGCTGGTCTCGGCACTTTATGCATACTCTAAAAGTCACTAGTGTGCGAGTGGTAGGTTTTTGCATGAACTCGGTTTCTCAAAGTACTGGATCGATTCACTAGCCCTTTTCAACCATTCAATCTAATTACCGAGCATCAAGCAAAATGTATGCAATTGAACAAGTTTATAGTGAATCCCTAATCCAAATTGATCCTCAATTTTCAACATGGCACACATGTATGCGATCACTACATGCAAAAATGACCTAAACCACAATCAAACAACTAACAATGACTCATGAAATGAAATTGCGATGTAAAATAAACTGAAAACAAAACACACTAATATGCGGAACACACTAAAATTACTACAAACTACTAAAACCAAAACACAATAAACAAAACACAAAACATGGTACCCGATCACCCAAACCTCCCTAAAACAAATATCCAAGGTCCCCACCGGCAAGATAAAAATATGAGTAAGCGAGGAACTCCCCACTATCATCGCGCGAGGTGGTGGTGGATGGTGCAGTGCCAAGCCGAGCGAAATGGGTCTTGTTAGACCGCTGTCGCTTTAGAATGATGGCCTGATTGCCGTGAATCGTCCCGTATATCAACACGCAACGCCCATGTCTCGGGGTAAACAGACTTCTGCGGCTCCCGGGTCTCATCCCGTGTTACGCCAAAACGCCGCGGAGCGCGAGCACCGGGTCCTCAAGATCTGGTGAAGGACTAGGAGGAGTGGCCGCCTGTGGCTGCTGGGGAGGTGGTGGAGGTGGCTGGGATGGTGGTGGAGGTGGCTGGGACGAGGACTGGCCAAGGTCTCCCCGGGGATCGCCCAGGGATCCATAACGAGTCCTCATAGCCTGGCCCTCGTCCCGGCTCGTGACCGAATCGTAGGCTCCTCAGTTATGACACCGTGTGTGTCCTACGGATGATATGGCTTTTATAGGTGGAGCCAAGTGTCGTTGTCGTCCATATAATTCCATTTGTTTGCACAAGCCAAATATCAAAAAGGTGTCCTGTGCTCATTTTCGCATCCCTGCTTGTGGAGGATCGAACCCTATAACTCCGCCTCTACATCTAATGGTATATCTCTGATAATGGCAAAGGCGTGAACGCCAAGGGTCACCTCACACACATTCGCCGGGATAAAGACTTTCGGCGATGAAATGGTGCCAAACCTAGGAACGCAGCCAAATGCTCGGGCCTGAAATCGACCGCGACGGGCCCGCGACCGCTGATCCTCCACCACTCGGCTCGTCATGGATGACCCCATGGTGTCCGATGCTCGCCGAGCCGATCAAAGGGTCCCGCTGACATTTTCTAGGCCATAGAAGCTTATCGATCGACCGCACCGGTCGACCATACCTCGCGACCCCGACCTTTGCGACACTGACGCGAGGCTACGAAAATTCTCGAACTACGCCATTGTCACGTCGAGGGGTCAGCATAAGGCACGCCACCCTTTAGCCTCGATGGTCTTTCTAAAGAAGTCATCGGGGTGATGAAACCCTTCTCTCTAATGAAGATCGCTTGAGGTACTGGTGCTAAACCGATCCACGCTACCGCGCTTATAAAATCGAGTGATTTAACGCGGGAGTCGGGTCCTCGATGGGCCGACTCCGCTGGCAGCACCTTGCCTCTTGCTATGATCTGACTTAGGCAAAACTCCAACACCTAATGCAATACACCTAACTAAAACTACCTAAAGACTCAACAAAGCCTAACTGGGACTGAAAGACCCTACGGAACCTAGCTAACCCAAAATGAATAGCGAAACGACCTATGAATACCTAAAAGATCTCTAGACTACACAAAAATGCACCAATGACCCCTAGACTACTGTACCTAAGCTAGAATCGGGCAATAATGCTGGTGGAGATGCCACTATGACCCAAAACCGCCAATGAGGGTTACTACAAAAGGGTCGGCGAGTAGTGATGCTTCCACCGTGGGATGGGATCTCCGACAGGTCCGGTGAGGGCTGGGATGCAGGGGAGCTAAGGTTTTGATGAGTGAAAGTGTGTGAGGTGAAGAGCCAAAATGAACATTACTTGGGATAAAATGTACACGCCGCGACGGCGGTTCACGCGACGCAAAGAGACGAATCAAACGACGCCGCGACGCGGCACTACCGCCGCTACGCAAGAGTAAATGACCAAATGACGTCAGCGACGTGGAGAACCACGCCGCGACGCACAGAGGGTCGCACACGCCGCGACGCAGAATCCACGCCGCGACGCGACGTAGGGTCGCAAAAATGATGTCGCCGACGTGACGAGCTTAAAAATGACGCCGCTGACGTGAAACCTCACGCGACGCACGTAGAGCTTCAAAATGACGTTGCATTGAGGATCCACGTCACGACGCGGGATTGCGAGGGTTTCACAATCTGACGTCGCGACGTTGAAATCTTAATGACGTGATGCACATGTACCTTTCCAAAATGATCGCATTTCCACGTCGCGACGTGGGCAGAGAATGTGGTTCAAGAGAATCTATACATCACACCCCACTCTTTCGAACTCTCCACTTTGTAAACTCTTCTAATTTTTGAACACTGCAGTTTCCCTTATCTACACCGCCGCTCCTGAAAATTAAACCAATGCTAAACACCGATCGTGAACACCACTAGAACCAAAATTCGTTTCAAATAACCAATAACTTGAAACTACAAAATTTGTGTGAACACTGGGTCAGCTTCCCAAGAAGCGCTATGTTTAATGTCGTTAGCCTCGACGACTCAAACTCAAGGCTAATGGATCAGAACTCAAACTCCCGTGGATCGCTGACTATACTTCTTCAGGTCTCAAAGGAATGACTTGCTTGTCTGCAAGAAACTCGCCCCATGCCAGTACGCTCTGCCGCCAGGCGACCGTGGAATGTGCCTTCAGGATGTGAAACTTCGCCCCACCATGGGAAAACCTTTGTTGTCAGTGGAAAGGTCCGACCATCGAGACTTCAATTTCCTGCAGAAAAGATTTAGTCGGAATTGAATAAGGACTTGCTGTCCGGTCAATTTTCTTTTATATGTGTTTGCTGCAACAGCTTAGTCTTCCTTTAT
Organism: Tetrastigma voinierianum; assembly: GCA_016808115.1. Classification (NCBI taxonomy): domain Eukaryota; kingdom Viridiplantae; phylum Streptophyta; class Magnoliopsida; order Vitales; family Vitaceae; genus Tetrastigma; species Tetrastigma voinierianum. The sequence continues at coordinate 274,817 of JAEQBH010000928.1, forward strand.
AAATACCTGAGTCTCCATATGCTTCGCTTCAACCCATCTAGCTCACCGAGTTATAGTCGCTTCACCACCCAAAGTAATCGCCCATGTTTAGTTGTCGAGCCGCCCATCAGCTCGACATGTTCCAATTCTAATCGAAGGTGGCATGCATGCTAAACGAAGTCCGAATCTGTGGACATACCTAAAGGAGTTTAAACGCAAAGTGCATGCCCGCAGCGCATCATCTATCTTTTAGACAAATCCTTCCTTGGAGGCTGTTAATCGCCTTCTCGAGGATGTACTTGATTCTCACTGGATACCTCCGCTTGCCCGCTTGATCGTGCGGTACGCAAGAGATGTACGATGACGTACCCCATACTTTTGCAAAACCTTGTCTATTACCTTATTGCAGAAATGTGTACCATTGTCTGTGATTAAAGCTCGAGGAGTTCCAAAACGTGAGAATATGTTGCTGCGCAGAAATTGAGCTACAATCTTGGCATCATTGGTTCGTGTTGGAATCTCTTCTACCCACTTTGAGACATAGTCTACAGCCAACAAGATGTATAAATTGTTGTATGATGCAGGAAATGGTCCTATGAAATCGATCCCATAAGTCGAATAACTCTGATCCCGGGATGATGCATAGGTGGCTCAGTTCTTTTAGAGATACCCTCATTCGCTGGACATTTGTCACAAGTGGAAACCTAAATGACTTAGCATCTTTAAATAGAGAAGGCCAATAAAAACCGATTGTAGAACCTTAGTCGTTCTCCGTCACCAAAGTGTCCACCACACGATATGTGACAAATGGTTCAAATACCGAGCATTTCATCTTCGGCACACATCTCCTTATCACCTGTCAAGACAAAGGCTTGTGGTACAATTGGCTCTTCCTAATAAATAGTGCTTAAGGTGTGTGCGAAAAACCTTTTTCTTCTTCCCTCGGGAGCAATTAAATTCGGGGGAATCACTGCTACCAAATAGTTCACATAACTGCAAACCAAGGAACCATTTCTGTCCTCATTAGCAAAAAAGCCGTCTGAAATTCGCCGCCTTCACCGTAATGATCATTCCCGTTCTTCCGCCGCTAAAAGGTTCCATGACGCCAATTTTTCAAGGCTCTTCTCAGTTCTTGATTTCTACCGCCGAACTTCGGCAAATGGCACCCACCGACCAATCTGGTTTTGCATCTTTCTTGGTCAAGTACTTAATGGCCGAATGATCAAGTGCACCACGACTTTGTTATAAATCAAATACGGCTCGACTCTGTCGAAAGCAAAGACAAATGGCTGGGCTAGTTCTTTCGTGAGGTGCACAATTCGCCTGAGCTGCCTCAAAGTCCCGCTTGTAGTAAATCACTCCAAAGATTTTCAAGCCGCCTCTAGTACGCTCTAAATCGCATAGCCGCTTGTATCATCATCACTAAATGGAAAAGCCTAACTGTGGAGCTACAACAACAGGAGCTGAGATTAACTTCTATTCTTCACAAGAGCATGTACATCGGGAGTCAAATTCGAATGGGATCCTGACTAGCAAATTATAAATGGTTTAATCAGAGGAAATCCTTTGATAAACCGCTATAAATCCAAAGATATTCAGAAATCTCAATCCCTTTCACCGACGAAGGTGGAGGTAACTTCAATCGTTTCAATCTTGAATTTCTATCTACCTCTATCCCTCTTGTTTAGATCCGATGTCCAAGGACACACTCTCTTGTACTCATGATCGGCACTTTTTCCCAATTGAGTACTAAATTGGGTATCTTCACATCTTGCTAGCATGTTCTGCCATAGACAATTGTCAAATGAATTTCCCACATCGAAATCAGTCCATGAAAATCTTAACTGCCTTCTACTTATGTCAGAGAAACACATCATATCCCGAAAGCACCATACGTAGATATCCAGTGGCATCCACGGAAGCAAACGTACCCATAGGGGCAAGTGAATGTTGTCTTCCCGATCTTCGTGCTTATGAAGGATGATAGTAACCGAATATCCATCCAAAAAGCAATAATATTCATATCCGGCTAATCGATCGAGCATCTGATCTAGAAATGGCAGGGGAAAGTGATCTTTCCGAGTGGCCTTGTTCAGTTTTCTATAGTCAATACAAATTCTCCACCCGGTCACTGTTCTAGATGGCAGTAAGATATTGTTTTCAGTCTTGATAACAGTTATCCCCCTTTCTTCGCACTCACCGAACTGGCCATCGACAATAACCGAAATGGGGGTAACCACTCCCAGATTACCATTTTAGAACTTCTTCCCGAATCACCTCCTTCATCGTCTGATTCAACCTCCTCTCGTGCTTCCACCGAGGGCTTCAGGCCATCTTCTATCAAAATACTGCATGCACATAGAAGGCGATCCCTTAGCCGCCCCAGAGACCATCCGAGTGCTTGTTTCAGATCGCAAGAACCTCAATAACTTCTCTTCCTCCATTTCGCTTAGGGATGATGAGATAATTAATGTGGCAAATGTAGATTCTACCCTGTGCATGCATACTCAAATGGCTAGGTAGAGGTTTTTGTTCCATCTCGGGTGGTTGCTCAATCGATGGAACCTACCGTTTAACCCCTTTCCGCCAAATGGGCCTAAGTATTTCCTCTCACAGCTCCAAAAGAATCCATCCACTTAACGTATTCCTCCCGCTCACTGAAAGTTCCTCCGATGCATTCGCCACTAGGCTAGTCTCCAAAGGGTCGTGGAGACCACTTTGGCTAGACACTATAGCCTCTACTATATCAACCATTAAGCACGTGATTACTACTGGTGTCTTATCAGCCAAGACATTGAATTTTACTTCTTCCTCTTGTACTCTTAGCTTCAGCTTCGCCTTCGCACATCAATCATTGCCTCGCCGCTTGCTAGAAAAGGTCTTCCCAAGTGATAATCGGCATTTCATCTTCCTCCATGTCTAAAACTACGAAATCTGTCAGGGGAAGATAAACTTGTCGACCTTTACTAAGACATCTTCTATTATCCCTCTTGCGCTTCCAAAGATCCGTCTCGTTAAGTCGAAGAGTGAATGACGGGCTTCTCCTAATCCCAAACGCTTAAAGATTGATAAGGGCATAAGATTAATGCCGCACCCAAATCACACGCCTCTCAAAATCGCATTTCCAATCAGGCACCTGATAGTGAAACCGCCCGGTCTTTGAGCTTTGCGGTAGCTTCCTCCGAAGGATGGCACTCGAATTCCTATGTTGGACCGTCTCGGGTCCCGCTAATCTTCTCTTCTCGAGACAAATGTCTTTCATGAACTTTACATAACTGGCATTTGTTCTGTGGCATCGCAAACCTGATGTTTATATGCACTTTTGAAAACATCCATGAACTTGCGGAATTGTTTATCCACTTTATGTTTCTTGAGACGCTAGGTACTGGACCTAGATGCTGGCCTTTTGCTTCACTAGAAGTCTCTCACGATCAAGCTTTCTCCGTGATCGTTTTTCGACCGTGATCATCTTTCTGCTCCGGATAAACATCTCACAGCCTCTAACCGGTCACGATTGTGGGTCGCGACTTAGATTCCACTTTCTCCCACTTCGGGCCAGGATCGCTTAACGTGCTCATTCCCATCATCTCTTCTCGGTTTATCAATTGCTCGCAAAGAACCCGGCTTGCCTTTCTCCGTAAGTAAACGCCATTTGGCCCATTCAGGCTTCCAAACTTCTTAGTCAGGCCGCTTTTGATTGTTTAATCAAGTTGTTTGTCACGTATATTCGGGCCTTAGTCTCATTCATGAATGCGTAATGCGGTTAACATCCGTGCTGTAGCTGCTTCTAACTGTACCTTCTTTCAGGGTGGCTCATTAGCCTGTTTAATGGGCATATTGTTCGGTTATTACGCCCATCCATAATTCCTTGATTGTTTTGATTATTCCGGGTTCCGATTGTTACGCCCACCCTTATCCCTAATTCTCGATTCGTGAATGCTACCCCATACTACCCCACCGCCGTGGATTGATTCCGATTAAACTCGATACGCACTCGGGCTCGCCTCCACCGTAGGGCTTCCCCACCGACATTCTCGCACTGCAGTCGTCCCTCCACAGATCTACACAACTCCCATGGAGGGTCTCAGATGGCATGCTGCTCTCGCCATTTAGCTGCTTAGCCACCGAGCCACATGATTTTACCGCCATTGTCGAGAACTCGCATTGCCTGTGAAGTACCCACCGTGTTTACCGTGTAGCCTTCTTCTAGGCCACCGATTAGTGCTGGGCAAAGATTCTCCAATATCTCATACGCCCGGGGTTCTGCGGGTTTTCATCAATGATCCTCCGTACCGAGGTATCTATCATTGTCTCGTTGTATTTCGCACCATTGTGTATGCGGACTTGCATCCATCCGGTTAGTCAGGTGGTGAGACACTTCAGCAATAGTTCATGGAACTCAAGCCCCATAAGCCCGCTGCTCTCTAGCTGAATTCTCAAACGACATCTCTTGCACAAGTTGTGCAATCTTTCTCGGGCGTGGGAAAGAATTTTAGTTCGAAACTTTGTGACCAACCTTCCATGTAGTAATGGAGTCCGTGGTCGACTGGTTAGCCAATGCTCGCTCTATCCCGAGTGAAAGGAATAACCGTAATCTTAGAGCTTCTTCAAGAACTCCGTTTGTATTTGATGGTACTTAAACTCGGTGAAGTTAGTCAAATGCATGTTCGGTTCTCATGGGGTAGTCCATGGAACAATATGTTCTGGAGCATCTGTACTCTGACTGACTTCAATTCGAAATTGTTTGCTTGAATTGGCGGCCGCTCGACGCGTCTAACAACTGCTGGTGGTAAAACAACCTATCTAATAAAGATAAGACCGCCCTCGGGTCGTATGAACGGCCCAGCGCTTGATTCCTATTTCTGCTTCTCTGTGGTTCAGTTTGTTCAACGCCAAAATCTTGTTCTTCGCTGTTTCCATGACTATTGAAGTTCTAATCTTTTCGTTCTCTCGTTTCCTACGCAACTGCGCGTAAGTCTTTTCACCCTGGATCACAAGTGTCGACACTGACTTTGTCAGCCACATGTACTAATCAAACTCAGATCGCAATAACACACAAACTAACAAAACTCAATTAACAGCACTTGTAAAAATATCAAAAATAAAGAAAAAATTCAGAATACTATCTATGAGCTCACTTCTCTATATCAATTTAAACCTTCACGCAAGAATCTACGCCAAAAACTCGACAGCTCTAAACGCGGTGTATAAATGAATGCCTGGCGCGCAAGTGCACGCTAGTAGCCCCAAGTAATATAGTGTACTTAACGCACGGATATCGATCCACGTGGAAAGGTAAATTGACTACGAGGTTCGCCGCACAACATCCAACAGCCGAGTTTGTGGTAAAAATTCAAGGAACCGCAATTAAGCCATCATCTAGTGACCATCGATGTCGGGCGCCTCAGTGGTTAAATCGCCCCTATCACGTTCAATGGATTACTTTTCTAAAGATAATGTTATTCAATATATTTGTAATATGTCAATTGGCGAGGTGATCTTGCCTACGAGATATCCTCTCTCGAGGTATACCCGCCTATCTCGTGAATAGAATCGAGTATATCTCTATCTCGACTCGATATTCCGAAATGCTTAAATGTTCTAACCCCAAATACCACCTTCAGGTTCGGAATATCTCTATTAACCGAATCGGAAGCAAGGCTACTTCCCACCGTATCCTCGAATACCTCATCTCTCGAATCCTTGATCTCCAAAGTAAGGATGATGCTAATATCGGGCGACATTAACATAATTAATGTGCGTATAGAGTAGATATGACAAATTATTAACAAATCAATAAATATGAAAGGTCAAACTTTTTAATCCATTGTTCAGACAGTGGTTTGATGTAACCCTAGAAAGAGATTTAGGAACATAATGAAATGAAAAAGACAAGTGTGTAATAAGGAAAACATTGTTCTAAGATCCAAAATATACGAAAAATGAAAAGCGTTACACTTCGCACTTCTTCGGTTAATGTCACCTGGGCCTTTAAAACCCGTGCCTCGTCATTCGCCTCCCGATCTCCCTTGATTGAAACCCTAATTTGCTTTTAATGATGATGGCAGATTGAGCCGACGCCGCTGATCAGTGGTGATCGCCGCGACGTGGTGACGTCACACGTGATAAATATACTTCCTTGTTTGCTCCTTGTTTCAAACTGCTCAAAAGCTACTCTTATACTCCAATGAACTCCGTAATCACACCATACGAAATCGTGGGATCTAGCCACAAAACTATAACCACTGACATAAACAGTAATGCAAAATGACAACTGATTATATGATGAGTTTTTTAGGTACTCATCAAGTAATCAGCCATGGAGATGAAGAGATATTGGTCTTGCCATCAACACCAACTGCAAGCCAACTGCTCAATTCAGAAGCCATCAGTGAGGAGCAGATCAACATTTGGGCACCCAACACCATGGAGTCAACCCAGACTACTGCAGGGGTTGAGGAGATCATTCTCCTTGACCCCCCTTGAGTAAATGTTGAGATTTTGAACTGATTCGGTGTTTCCATCAACCGAATTGCAGTTCACTATGTTTACTTTTTGTCTTGAATTAGTAAATTTTAGTTAATTTCAATTGTTTTTAGCAAACTTTTTAATTTAGTCATTTTTTTTATATTTAGTACTTTGTTTATATAGTATAGTATTGTGTGTCTGAGTTTAGTTATAGTCCTACTATAGTGAATTTTATAATAATTTTTATTATTTATTTTATTAATTACTTAAAATTTTTGAAATAATAAAAGGTATACTTGCTTAGGCAATATCTACTTCAAAGTAGCGAACAAGCAGAGACTCCTTCGCTACTGCTAAATGCTTAAACAGGAGGGGCCAAGAATTGTCACTTCACATTCTTCCCCCTCCCAACAAGCCCCGAAGCTCCTGTACCGCCGTCGCCGTCCCGCAGTCTTCCAAATTCTTCAACCACACTCGCACCGCCCGAGTCACAGACACCATGATCGAGTCCTCACACTGGGCGCAGCCTCGAGCTTTCAGCCTCCATAGCCGCCGTGGACCGCAGTTTCGCCAAAGGCCCCCGCCTGCATCCAGGCCTGTGAGCCCTTGCATCCGAGGCTCGGGCCCTCACCGAGCCCCTCGACTGCATAAGCCACCTCGCCCCACGCGACACACACTGAGCCCCACCGCACCAAATTCGACCGAGCCTTCGCTGAGCTTCCACACAAGATGTGACACCGTGCCCTCTGCTCGTACTCGTGCCCCGCCCAGACGGTCTTTCCGAGCCCTTATTTGCCGGGCCTGTGTGGTTGGATTTCAACCGTCGACAAGTGAGCCCGGTTCATTTGCATTTTCGAGTGCTCATTGCTTTCGCAGCTCCCGCTTAGTTCTGGACACACCAATGCATTTCGCTGAGCTTCCGAGCCCTTTCCAAGATTTTATTTCGATTACAAAGATGGTTCGTACCGGTGGGTCCCGTGATCTCTACTACGGTGAGATCTCAAGCACACCCGAGCGAGAGGCCCTACCTCCAAATCCGGTCCCGACTCCAGCATTCATCACCATCCCCGAGGCCGTACCGAGGAGCCCCGGATTCCGACGCTGAGTCGACACCTGACGGACCCAACACCACTCACCTGCACTCGTAGGAGAGTTCTGAGGCCTGAAGTCTCTAAGCCGGCCCGCACACGGCCCAGCGAAACTCATCCTCGGCCGCAGCCGTCACCACACACTGGCCGGCGGAGGCGACTTCATCACCTCACCGTCGCCTCGCCTCGAGGATCCTGAGGCCATTGTTTCAGGAACCCCATTCCGGGAATGCGCGACTCCATCGCAATCGCTCCATCGATCGCATTCACGACGTCCCCGCACCGAGGGTCGATCCCAGATGTGGGAGTCCAAGGGAGGTTGGATCGAGAGTATCTACCATTACCTTTCATGACTCCAAGGCAAAGATTAGCCACCCACGCAGTGGTACCGCAGCTACCACTCGATGACCTCGAATCGCCTAGTCCGCGGAGCTTCGGGCTTCAAGATGTTGATGATCGCCATGAAAATTCAAAGCGGCCGATATTCTCAGTTGTTCTTGGGCCCACGATACCGCCGGCCAATGCAAGAGGGTTACAGATTGGGCCCACCCGCCTCATCGCAGATGGTTCGGAGCACGCGTAGACACCATACCATCGGGACTAAAGATTCTAACGGAGGCGCTCCCACCTCAGATGCCGTTGATCGACCATCCTGCTCGGGACGAAGCCATTTCCGCCTTCAAAGATTACGCATTTAAAAGGGGGAGCCATCTTGAGGAGCTTTGCACTGGACTTCTGGGGCTTCGGTTCAATTCCTCCGAGTTGGTGATGGCCTCCGCTGCGCCTCAGGAGTATGTCCATCTAAGGACCTAGCACGAGCAGAGAGCCTTCCATTACTTATGCCGAGACTCCTCTGCCATGTTCTCGAGCATCTAGGATTTCCAGAGGAGCCGAGGATCGAGATGAGGGTTCGATGCCCTCTGATCATGTCAGTGGATCGGGTGATGACTATGCCCGTATCTTTCCACCTACGACCACAGGACCAGGAGGAGGTACCGGGTCAGGAGGCTGAGGACCACCACAAAGGATGACACCGCCCGAGCCCGAGATACACAGAGTCCGTCTCCACAGATGTCACGATCTCCGCCTCCACACACTACATCAAGAAATGCAGCCAGAGCACTCGGCCCATCCTATCTCAGCATACCATTCACCGGAGTAATACCATGCCGTACCGAGAGAGATAGCTGGTGTGATGGATGCTATCTCGCTTCACTACAGCGCCTACACGTGCAAACAGATCGAGGTTGGCCTAGTGCCATTCCATGCTGACACAGATTATGACCCACCTGGGCCTTCCTCGTGATCCTGATCAGAGAGAGGAGCCCACCACAGACGCGGCCTATTTGGATGTTCTAGCAAGAAGAAGAATACTTTCAGACCCACCACCACCACAAAGCATGAGGTGGTCAGGTCTCTTTTATAATTTGTATATATCACTTTATCAACTCCGCCTACCGATTTTGGATTAGGATTTTGTATTAGCCATAGTAGGAAGTAAAGGATATTTTGTATGATTTTAGCTTTTGATATGCATACTAGCTGATTTGGCTATATCAAAAGCTATTCAAATTTTATATATATACAAAATTTTTGTTCATATCATGTTTTGTGCCTTTTACCATGGTATTTGTTTTTCTTTTCAATTGACAATTGAATTGCTACAATTGGACAATTGAATTGCTTTGTTGGAAATTGAATCTGTTTGTCACCTATATGTTAGGAGCAAATTCCATGCGCTTGAAATGGGCTTTTGGTCAATTGAAGTTCCAGCATGCTCAACTTGAAAATATCTCCCTTATGCTAATTCACACACTCACCCGTGATTATTTCAATAGGGTCAGAATCGTTTACTCCTTTCGCTTTGCATAGCCGGCCTTAAGCATGTTGGCAACCTAGGATAGGTTTGTGTTACCCATACTTGAAGACCAATGTTGTCTTCCAAAAAGAAAAAGAAAAGAAAAAGCAAAAAGAAAAAGAAAAAGAAAAAGAAAAGAAAAATAAAGTCGTGAAGTTTTGCCTTGAAACCCGAGCACGGTCCGAGGGGTATTTGGCGAAAGCCTTTGAAGCCCGATGCCCTAAACCTTAATTGGTTGGGAGTCCTCGATTTAGGTCTGCTACTGTGGATGTAGAGTCTAACGAATCAGAGGTGCTTAATTTCTAAGTCATTCTAGGTCCGGCAGTTTCTGGAGTTAGTGGTCAAGGATCCTTTCGGCTTGATGTCCTAAACCTTAATTGGTTGGGAGTCACCTGAATCCCCATTACACTAATTTCGTGAAGTCGACTTAAGCATTGCTTCCTACAAATGTAGTGAATAAAGAAAGACGTGCGTAACTATCCTTATCTAGGCTGTTCAAATACCTTAAGGCCAAGGTCGCTGCTAGGTCAGGGGAGGGGACAAATTTTGCAATTTATTGGTGTAATCTGGTTATATAAAGAACCATTAGCCTTAGGTGGAAATTCAAGTTGAGAATCGTGGATCCAAGATTGGCCTAGAATTGTTCTTATATGGATTGCCCTTCATACTTCCGCTTACAACTTTGATGTCAATTTTTAATTTAGCATCATGAGTATTTAGATAAACCTTTTGAATCATAAACTTTTTTGCAAATCACTACATGCATCTCTCTTTTGTTTTGCATTGCTAAGGGACTAGCAATGCTTATTTGGGGTGTGATTAGTGCCCAAAAAGTGCAATTTTGAACCCTATATTAGATAGGTTTTGAGTGCTTTTTGCGCACTAATCATGTCATTAATTCCAATTGAAGTGTTCAAGTCTTCTTGGTATCACTTATGCCGTTTAGAGGGTATTTTTGATGGTTTTGCAGGTTTTTGCGCACTTTGGGAGTTCAATATCGAGATGTATGACGAATCATGAAGTTTGAACTCAAGTGTCAGCCATCAACCAGCCCAAGAATCAATGAAAAACTGAAGGCAAAGCCGAAGAAAATTGATGCAATTGAAGACAGATGAAATGCAAGGGAGGATCAACAAAGCCCTGAATTATCGCTAGAGTTGCGTAAAATTTTCGCTAGGATTGCTAAATTTTCGCAACCTTAGCGAACTGGCCAATTTTCGCTAGACCAAACCAAGCTGCGAAGTAATCGTTCCTAATAAATTTTGTATTTTCGCTACTACAAAATTTCGCGGTTAACGAAATTTCGCTAGCTAGCGAAATTACCGTGCCTTAGCTTAAATTTCCTATTAACATCTTTGTGATTTCGCATCTAGCGTAAATTCTTCACTTAGCGAAATGCACTTCATCACATGTTTTTTGTATTTAATGCTAACCGACTTCAAATTTAAGGATATTTCTCGTCCTTAACTTAGCCAAATTTGTAGGTTTTTTGGTATTGCATTGAGGTGGCCTATATAAACCCCTCCTTTTTGTAACCCTAAGCAAGAATTGTGAGTAAAGAAATTTTTGTAAGTTTTCATTTGTAAATAAAGTCTCGTAGATTTTTAATTAGGTTTGCTTTTTCTCTCTTCTCTCATCTTTCTTCTTACTTTGGCTGCTAAACACTCTCGAGGATGACAACTAAGAGATGCTGGCTGCTCCTGAAGAGGAATAGTTAGCTTGGTGGTGGGCATGTGCATGTTGTCCTTGTACCGAAGTCATGTACCGTATTTATGAATTCTTATCTTCAAATTAGGGTTGAATAGCTTTGAATGTTGTCTATTTAGCCAATACTTCATGCTTTGTATTACAAAGGCATACTTATCGCTAGATGCACTCGTGGTTCATTAGATGGTCTTTACGAGCTTTTGAAATGATATTTAATGCCAGGGTTTCCAAAATAAAGAAAGGGGCCATGATGCATGCTACCCGTGTTGACTCAAATAGAGTTGATTTCAAGGGTGAGGCTCATAGTTAACATAGATCCTAAGTATGCGTGGACTATAGGTTGCTTGTCATAACGCGAGGATAAAACCCGAGGACACTTGCTCTGCCCTAACTTACCAAGTTAGTAACCTAAATCTTCAGTTAACTTTTCACACTTCATTTTTAGTTTTACAATTTCGCCTTCAACCTACTTCCCACTATTTTTAAAGCAACCTAAAAGTCCAAATAGAAAGCCTTTACCTTCGTGCACTTATGCAATTATTTTGTGGATGAAAAACCCATCCCCTGCAGCCCGAATTTAGACTACTATAACGCAAAGAGCTTGACTACGTTAGTAGTGAGAACTTAGGTGTATATAAATTCTTGTCGATTTTAATTTCTGCCTCAATGTGGGCACCTAATCAAATGGGGAAAATAAAGTGTGAATTAGTTCAAGAATAAAAATGCCGAGATGTAATAATAAATGAATGAAGCGCTAGATTAGAATGTCAAATGCGCATAAAATGCATAATAAGGGCCAAATGAATACGCTTTGATTGAAACACAAAGTGCAAAAGTGACTTAAGTCTAACCAAGTAAGTCCGTAATGTAGAAGGTAATACAATAGAAGGAACAAACATAATTTTGAGTTTGTGGTAACAACAAGAAGTCAAGGAACCTCGGTTGAATATCAATTAATCGAACTACTCATCAACAAAAATGAGTCAAGGAAATCCTTATGGTTAGCCACAACTATTCAATCCAAATTCTAGAATTTGTTAGATTATTGATTGAGGCGAAACTTAGTGATACATTTGATAAAGAGATGATGCAGCCATTCCTCGATAGTCTGTTTCATTCTAGCCATCCCTATTCATATGCTGATGCATATACCTTAGTTCCGTAAATTGAGGTTTCAAACAGTTTATTTTTTCAAAAATAAGCTAATGGAAACCCCAACCCATCCTAAAAATCAATCCTTCAAGAATAACCTATGATTACCTAGGAATTTATGATAAGAAAGAAATGAAGTTCTGGGGAGCATATGTTTTGAGGAACTCAAGGAGAAAAATATAGAAAAAAAAAGGGAAATGAAAAGAAAGGCAAAGAGCATAAAACAATAGAAAAGAGTTTAGGATAAGTTTGATCTTAGGCCTAACTCTCTTGAACAATTAAGTTCTAGGGGTGCTCTAACACCTAGTACCCTAATGCCATCTGGTATGGGAGCTACTAACCCAAAGTTCGCTAAGAGTGTTAGAAAGCCTAAAAAGGTAAAACATTGCACTATCCCTGAATGGTGACAAACAAAGGAAATTTCCCCAGTTGAATTACAAGTGAGAAATAGGGGACATACAGTTCTGAATTGAAGAAATCAAAGAGATGTCCCAAACATGAAGTTTAGGGGAGTTTATTAAAGAAACTACAAGAAAGAAAGGGCAGTAGAGGAAAGAAAAGGTTCAGGGTAATCTTAACCTAAAATTCTTCCCATACTCCATTACCCAAGCCTAACAATATAAGCCCAAAAGACCTGATTGATCTTGAAAGCTGGAATTACCTACATTAGTGGAGATCAATATGAAAAACAAACCTATGGAATTTGAAAATATGGAAACAATCAAAACTATGAAGGACTTTAGGGAGTTATGGCTCGCATGAAGATGAGAAAGGAAAATAATTTATTATTCAACAGATCTAATGATTATGTTGTTTGTAAAACAATTTCACGCTTAGTTTTGTATACTATAAAGATTAAAACTAACCTTGAACTGGACTTTGAAGCCAGATGTACAAGTAAAAACAATGCATCTCTCGTATTTCAATCAAATTGACTGCCATCGTAAAGATGCACAGAAAATGTCCTTTGTTTGAGGACAAACAATTATTTCTTTCCTTTGCTTGAGGACAAGCAAAACTTTAAGTTTGGGGGAGTTTGATGAGCTTAAAAGTCATCTATTTTTAATCCATTTTTCTGTTTGATTTTCATCCGAAAAGGAATAATTAATATGCAGAAATATGAAGAAACTCACCAATTTGTTATTAGCAGGGAGTGTGAAAGAAAGAAGAAAAGCAAGAGAAAATGGCACCGGTGGAGTAAAATGCAGAAATGGCGTGCGAAATGAAAGCAACCGGGTAACTAATGCTGGGTGTTTTTAGTATTTGCACATCCAGTTTACGCAGTCGCGACATCGGGAAAATCAAGGAAATTGATGCAGTGTCGCGACAGGATATGATTAGTGCCCAAAGTGCTATTTTGAACCCTATTTATTATAGGTTTTGAGTGCTTTTGTGTACTAATCATGCTAATTAACTCGATGATACACATTAAGGTCCCTACTATTCTAATGATCGCATTGCGGGCAATTTTTGCGCTTTTGTGAGCTAATCATGCCAATATTGCTTGAGCGATCCAAGCACGAAGAATTGAAATAAACTCAACATCATAGATCAGAGACTAAAAGGAAAGAATAGAGGAAAATAGAAGAAAATGAAGATGAAGAAATGAAAGAGAAGTGCAGGAATGAAGTACAAATGGAACAAAGAGTCACAGAGAAACCTCGGACTTTCGCCAGCTAGCGAAAATTCACCGTGATAGCGCAAATTTCTCACTTCAATATTCTTGCAGAATTCCCGTTAGCTAGCGAAATGTCACTACTTTAGCGAAAATCTTAATGCTACCACGAAAAATTCCCCGCTTAAGCCATATTCTTCCAATGAGTCTAAATGATTCCAAAAATGGAGGCGAGCATCTGAAGCAACCTGCTTGGCACATGATTCTATCCATTCTCTTTTTCTTTTTCTTTTTCTTTATCAAGTTGGGATGAAATTCGCTAAATATTTTAACTTTGTTTGTTAATGTTTTCTGTAATAAAGTAGGTTTGAAGCTCAACATGTTGTCATGACTAGTTTGGGTAAGAGCAAAGGCAAGGAGTTGGAAAGTGGTTGATGTACTTATGGTGCTTGAAGTGTTAAAATGATGGAGTTGAGATGTTGAGCAAATTTGAAGTTTTAGAGATGAAATGGACCAAATTGAACTGAAATATAAAGTTGGAAGGTTCATGATCATGCTTGAGGAGAATTAAATACAGATGTGAGTTTAAACATGAATGAAAGCATTAAGGGTTACTATTAGAGGAATTTGAGAGAATATCTAAGCATGAAGGACTTATAAAATATAGCAAGTGATATGGGCAAGAGACAAAGAAAGGAGAACCTAAGGAGTCAAGAAATCATCACACTAGACAACATTGACATTCCGATTTTTTTTGTATTGATTTAGGCCCAAAATGGTTCACCTCACTTAAGGAGCAATATCTTACATTGAAAGAGCTGTCCAATGAGTCCTTACACGTCCAATTTAAAGCTAAAATGAAGGTGATATTAATATAACAAGTAGGAAGAATAACAAGGAGTGCTGAGCAGAATTGCTGACGTGACCAGCACCACAATCAAGAAAACATAGGCTCCTCAAAACTCAAAATCCATTTTTCTTCTTCCTACTTTACACTCTATCCTGCCATACTCTTTCCCTCCATCCTTTGCAACTTCTAACCACTTTCAAATTCATCTCCCATCCACTCAAATCCTAAATCACATCCCTCCCCAATCCATCTCCATCATCTCCAAACTTCAAAACCCATCACAAACCCACAAATTTACCATTCTTGAACCCCAACTTTCCATCCATCATTCCAAGCATCAAAGAAGAGTTACAATGGAAATTTTTTTTTGTGCTTTGTTGTTTGTTTTGGGTTCTTTGCAATCATTGTTGATTGGGGGAGGATTTGTATGTATTGAAGGAGGTTTTGAAGAATCAAACTCACTCATTTGAGGCATAAGCCATGCACACCAAGTGTTAGAGAAAATACTACAACCACTTTCAGGCTTCAAAGAAGTAAAGAGTATAGAAAGGGTAGTACACAAATGTCAAGGTCTAAAAATCTTCAAGGTTCCTATTCAAAGTGGCCAAGACTAGAAGGGGAGTTCACTTTTCCCAACTCTCTATGTTGCCCTTTTTCATTAGTGCTTCCTTTTGCTCATTGCTAGACATTTAGGACAATGTTCATCCCAAAGTTTGGGGGTGTTTATTTTGCATAGTTTATCATGTCACACCCCACATGTCGTACATGATAACTTTGAGGATAAATTTATAAGTGGCTCATGGATAATGACTTTGTTTGGATGCTTTCCAACCTACATCTTAGTTTTGGTTTATTTTGTTAGAGTTTTTGTGTACACATACACTCAATAAATTGCATATACAATTTTGATGTATTCTTGGGACATATTGAGATCATTGCTTGTTGATCGATGATTGAGCACTCAAGTGTTGTATGACTCTATCCTACCCATGCACTCAATTTTGATTGAAGAGTGTAAATAAGTAGTCATATTGTGAAAAACCCATAAAATTTTTAAAAGTTTTGAAACCTAAAAAATAAAATAAAAAATAGAATTACTAAAAAAAAATTTTGAGTTAATTGAGTTTTACTTGGGGTAGCGGATGCGATGAGGACCATAATTGAACCCCGAGATATGGACAATATTAGAGATAATAGGACTTAAAGATCAATGGGTTATCTCTCTAATAGGCTATTTAGTCAATGGTTTCCCAAATCTATCCACATGGTCACTAAATACCCTTAAAAAGCAATTTTTGTTTAGGTTAGAGAAGGGTTATGAGAATCCATCTATCTTTGATCTCCATAGGTTCTAAAACTTGTTCTATTATTGCTTGAGGCAAAATGCTAGGCTACACAACAATTGAGAAATGATATAGGCCATCTTTGGAAAGATTGTGTCTTTCAAGCTAACCCTATTAATATGCATATGCATATTCCTCTAGTACCAGAATGTTGAGCCTTCAAGAGCCAAAATTCTATATATAAGAACCAAATTTGAAGCCAAAAACCTTCCTATACATCAGTATCCCTCAGTAAAGAACCAAACTCACCCATAACATGAGGATTTGAATATGATTGAGAAATGTGGTGAGGAACAAGTTTGGGGCAATTATTTTTCCTGTGGAAAAATAACTCAAAATTGGTTGAAATGAGTTAAGTTGAAAATCACAATAGGTTGGTAAAAAGGAAGGAGAAAAGGAAAAAACGGAAAATAGAAAAATCTTAAGTGTAAAAGAAGCAAAATAGAATAGAAAAGCCAAGAGATTTGAGTCAGCCTCGTAGTCTTCCTTCACTAGAGGCAACTCTTAGGGGTATCTCACCACCGTACCCTAAGGCCCATCAGTTCAGGGGAGCTACTGATTTAAAGCCCAAGGCTGGTAGAAAGCTTGGGTGTGTCACATTGTACCAATCTAATAACCTTGTTCTCAAGAAAAAGACTTCTTGGTGCTTGCTGAAAGTTCTGCCAATTTGTGCATAAAGGTGATATGGGAGGAGAAGGAATGATGCACCTAAATAGATTTTGGGGTGCTTCGAGAGGCCACCGTGTTGATGGTAGAACTGTGGATGGAGAGGAGTCACACGTAAAAATATGTATGTCCGGTAAGTTTTTTGTGAAATTTTAAATGACTACTCAACTACCCCTTACCCAAGCCTTACATTAAAAGCTTATAAATACCTACTTGATCTTGAGAGTTGTGTGTGCCTACATTAATGGAGAGTGATAAGAACAACAAGCCTATGGAACCTAAATATATTATCTTAGGTGATCTGCGTACTTATCTCAATTCTCATAAACTCATCTAGCTTGCAAATTTATTGATGTGTGGAAGACTACACACGACACAAGTGAGAAACTATGGTCTAAATTTGACTATTATGAGAGGATTAATTCACTATTAAAATAAATAAATCTTGATCAGTTCTCCATATTCTCGTAAGGGTAATTATGGAGACGATATCACATACCCTCGACAAGCTTGATTACATAGTTTTGGTTCAATAAAAAGGCTGAAATGAACTCTTCTCTTCCCTTGCTTGGGGACAAGAAACTTTTTTTTTTTCTTTACTTGAGGACAAACAAAACTTTAATTTTGAGGGTGTTTGATGAGTGTAAAACCCATCTATGTTTTGAGTTCATTTCACATGCTATTTTGAGCATTTTATATCCACTCGCATTTTACAAGTGAGCATTTTATTTTGAGCTTATCAGCAATTTATTGAGGATTTGTCGTGCTAGGTTGCCTTTCCTTGTATATTCGAAAGCATTCTCATAAGCCTCAAGTGAGGAATTCGCCCACCACTGTCGTAGCATCCGCTCTCTCCCTAATTTGATGTCTATGTTCAACATGCGAGTGGCCCAATAAGCTCTATGCTCCAATTCCACCGGCAGGTGGCATGCTTTCCCATAAACTATTCGGAATGGAGACATACCCAATGGTGTTTTAAATGCTATCCTGTATGCCCAGAGTGCATCCTCAATTTTCTTCGACCAATCATTCCTTGAGTTATTTACTGTTTTCTCCAAAGACTTTATCTCTCGGTTCGACACCTCGGCTTTCCCATTTGCCTGTGGATGGTATGCGAGTGATGTGCGGTGCCGCACTCCATATTTTTGCAAAACTTTGTCAACCATCTTATTGCAGAAATGAGTACCTCCATCTAGACTGCCTCATCAAGTGGAGTGCCAAATGTGTAAATATGTGCCAAGGACTGCCACACTAGCATCATTAGTGCGTGCCTAAGATTGTTTCTACCTATTTATATAATCTAACGCAAGAAAGATGCACAAGCCATTGTAATGAGGAGGGAATGGACCATGAAATCATCCCCCATAAATCAAATAGCTCAACTTCCAAAATTGTGCTCATGGGTGGTTCATCCTTTTTAGAAATTCTCCCCATTCTTTGGCATTTGTCGCAGGTGGATACAAACTGGTGAGCATCCTTGAATAGGCTCGGCCAGTAGAAACCCGATTGAAGTACCTTTTCCAATGTCCTCTAGCCTCTGAAATGCCCCCCACATGGTAAAGTGTGGCAATTGTTTAGAATACTAACCATTTCATCTTCTGGTGCACATCACCTTATCAAGACAAAGGCTATATAGAATAGGTTCCTCCCAAAGAGTAATGTTTCAATTATGCAAAATAACCCTCTCTCGTTGGTAGCTAAACTCGGGAGGGATTACCTTGGCCACTTCAACAATTCACATAGTCAGGCAAACCATGGAACCGACTTTGTGTCTCAATTTCTAAGAGCCGCCTATCCTGAAATCATCATTCGCCCTGACCATCTCTCATTCCTTCTAACCGTGACATGGTCCGCGACTACTCTGTCTCTCTTGTCTCTTAATCTCTAAGTCAAATTCTTGCAACAGGAGCACCCACCGTATTAGTCTCAATGTAGCGTCCTTTTTAGTCATGAGGTACTTTATGGCTGAGTGGTCAGTGTGCACTATTACCTTATTGCCAATCAAATAGGGCCTAAATTTATCAAAGGTAAAAACAATGGCCAACAGTTCCTTTTCAGTGGTTGCATAGTTCAACTGGGCATCATTCAAGGTCTGGCTAGCATAGTAGATAACTTGAAATATTCTTTCTCTTTTATGCCTTAGCACTGCTCCGATCGTATAGTCACTTGCATCACACATCAGCTCAAATGGGAGGTCCCAATCTAGTGCTACTACAATAGGGGTCGATACCAATTTATCTTTCAAGACTGAAAATGCTCGCACACACTGCTCATCAAACTCAAATGGTGTCCCTTGGACCAGTAAATTAGACAATGGCTTTGCAATCCGAGAAAAGTCTTTTATGAAACGTCTATAGAAGCCCGCGTGGCCTAAAAAGCTTCTTATGCCCTTTATTGAGGATGGTGGAGGTAGTTTCTCTATTGCTTTGTCTACATCTATTCCTCTTGCGGACATCCAGTGTCCAAGTACTATGCCTTCTTGTACCATAAAATGACACTTCTCCCAATTAAGCAAAAGATTGGTTTCCTCGCATCTAATCAACACCGATCTCAAGTTGTCTAGGCAATTGTCAAAGGAGTCCCCCAATACAGAAAAGTCATCTATGAACACCTCAATTGTCCTTTCTACCATATCTGAGAATATGGCCATCATATAACGCTGGAATGTGCCTGGTGCATTGCAAAGCCCGAAAGGCATCCACCTGAATGCGAATGTACCATAGGGGCATGTGAATGTCGTCTTCTCCTGATCTTCGAGGGCTAGAGCAACTGGACAGGAATTTCTGAGTACCCATCCAAAACAATAGTATTTAGGTTCATAGTCTAACCAACATCCGATCCGTGAAACGATGGAAATTATCTTCGAGTAGCCTTTGTTCAATTTCCGTAGTCAATACAAATCCTACTTCATGACTATTCGAAGAATGTATTATTCACTATCTTTTATCATCGTTGTTTCTCCCTTTTATATTCTGAATTTCCTTTGATTTTAGGAAAGATAATCTCGTGGATTTTGCCGATAAGATCTCTTTTCCTTATCATGGCTAGTTCTTATTAAGGATTAATGTTTTTGAGACGTATCGATTTCCGATATCGGGGATCCGTGGATAAATATCTCGCGCGTGAGTTCCTCCCAATACATATCTACAACACTTCCATATGTGGTGGATGGCCTAGGGACCTGGGTCCCGGAAGGGTTCTAGGACTCTACCGTCTGGTTGGTTGCCGAGCGATTTTAATATGGCGGGCCGTCTTAGGCAGCTTCATGAGGGGCGGGCCGAGGACGCAGCCCATTGAGAATGTGGGTCTGTGCCCAGAGGCCACTGCATCACAATATGTCCATATACATTTGATATTGTTCCAATTCAAGACCTTGGATTGGAACAACTTGATGTTAAAGCTGCCTTGCTACATGGTAGTTTAAATGAAGAGATATACATGAGCTGGCCTTAAGGGTATGTTTTTCAAGGAGGTGAAGACAAGGTATGTCTTTTGAAAAAAATCCTTATATGGTTTGAAACAATATCCTAGAATGTGGTATAAGAGGTGTTATATTTTCATGTTTAGTCAAGGATTTAGTATAAGTAAACATGACATCTGTGTTTACTTTTCTAAATTAGAGGATAAGACTTTCATTTATTTGTTGATCTATGTTGATGATATGCTTATAGCTTGCAAGAATAAATATGAAATTTTAAAGCTAAAGCAAAACTCAATCTTAGTTTGTACGAAAGAACTTGGGCTTGGAAGAAGGATTTTGGGAATACTAGTAGGGATAGGAAAGAGTGGGTCTTTTTAACTATTACTTTGGGAGTGGTTATGTGGGAAAATTTTGGATTTATTGGTATGGATAATGAAAAATCTGTCTACTCCTATCGTGCACATTTGAAGTTAACTTATGTTAAGGAAAGTAATTATGAAGAATCGAAAGTACATAAAGGTTGTCCCATATTCAAAATGCAGAGGTCATGTATGCTACGATTTTGGTACTTCAGAATTTATGTGGCTTATGGAATCGTCATGGTGAGTCGCTTTGTGAACAAACCTAGAAGAGTCCACCGTATGCTGCCTTCAAATGGTTGCTCAGGCATATTAAAGGGACTTAAAGCTGATGGTAATAAGCGTTAAATTACAACATGACAAAGAAAGTAACTTTCCCATATTAATTTATAATCAATTCCAAAGTTTTTGCATCTTTTTTTTCCCTTTTACAATAACAAGGCCTTAATGCTTCACTTTCATTGATATGAAATATAGAACTCTTTTGGGAGACGTTTAAGAGATATTGCAGGGCCTCAAGAAAATTAAAGAGTCTATAAATTTTTGAAGATGATGTCAAAACAATATGATGGTATACTTTACTCATGTGCATGGTTGCACTTTGGGATGGCTTCTCCCTTTTGTTGTAATCCCAGATATGGAGCAAAGTATCTGCAGGCTAGCTACCTCCAATTTATTTATATATAGGAATCGCAGATGATCAAGTTTGTGATAAAAGAGTTCCAATATGGCAGAAAACATAAGCAAATCTAAAAGGAACGATGAGGATAGGCGCAAACTTATTCACATGCTATGAAAGGCGAGCGGGATGAAGGGTAAAATATACAAGCAACGCTGGCCCATGATGGCCCTACAAGAAAGAAGAAATGGTTGAGCTAGTTAGTAGTCCAACACATGTATATCTCTTTTAGGGAGGAAATTTCCTAAATTTACACCTAAATTAGATCGAGTTTTTGCCATAATTTCATCCCACAAATCGAAATCTTGAAGGATAAAACCCTAACTTCTCAACCTGTTCATCCGAACATTTTCATAATAATTAATAAACAAGATTGCGGTCTTTGATATCGCGATTAAATTGTGTCTTGATTCAAAGAACAGCATCTTACAACTCACGAGTTACCTCGGCCCGAATTTCTACTAAAAATCGATTCGAAAGGATCGAATCGAAATGTTAACGAGTCGAGTCGGTTAAACCTTAACTGACTAAAAGCTCGTGAAACTCGAAATATTTTGTATATAAAATTTTAAAAGCTTTTTTTAAATTTGATATCTTTACTTTAGGGGATGTCATAATATATCTCTATTTTGTATTCTTAAAAATCATAAATTTTCATTATTTATTTAGTTATAAATATATTTATTTTAAAAATAATTAATTTTCTTATAAAAAGATTTAAGAGAACTCGAGTTCGAGCTCGAGTCGAGTTCGAGTTTTGCGTTTCCGAGTCCGATTCGAGTTTTCCACTGGGTCGCAGCTTTCGACCGAGTCGAGCCTGATCTGAAGCTGAGTTCGAAATGAGCTTAGCCGAACCCGAGCCTCGACTCGCATCATTAGCACCCCTAGTCTTGATCATATTGCAAAAGGAAGGCATAATGGACTGAAGATCAGATTTTTTTTCTTTATCAAATACTCCCAAAAAAATCGTGCACAATCATCAACAAAATTAGGAAATAAACGGTTAAAAATCTGCTCTATGACACTTTAAATCTACTTGCTTTCGGGTGTGCAAGACCAAATTTATCTTGAAGCTCAAGAGAACTTTTTCTTTCTTTTTCTCTTCCTTTTCTTTTTTCACTTTAGCTTTTTCCTTTACTTGGTACTAAAAAGAATGGTCAAATATTTTTAAATTTCTGTTGATGTCACAAGAATAGAAAGTTGAGTTGTAATGGCATTTTATTTTGTCTCTTCTACGGTATATATGCTTGTTCTTGTCCCCAATCGGGACCCAGATATGGAAAGTTTTTATTAGGCAATAACTTTAGACCTCTCGGGACTCGTCTGGTTCCCTTGGATATCTAACTACACCTACTGGATTACTAATGGCATTTACAATGGAGGATTCCAATATATGAAATTAAGAAAAGCTTGTTCAAATATGCCATGCAAGGAGAATGGAATGAAGTTGTGAATATATGCAAGCAAATGTTTCAGGGCTTACAAGATTGAGATCATTGGTGATCTGGAGACACTGCATTGCATGTTGCAGTCTCAGAGGGCAAAGAAAGTATTGTTGAAGAACTAGTTGAATTGATCGGAGAAACAGATCTTGATGCTCTGGAGGTCAGAAATGAGCAAGGGAACACCCCTCTCCATTTAGCTGCATCAATGGGAAATGTTAACATATGCAAGTGTTTGACTGAAAAGCATCCGAAATTGGTCGGTGTCCGCAACCACGATCATGAAACGCCCCTCTTCAGCCGTCCTTCGCGGTGGAAACATGCTTTCCTCTGCCTCCATGAAAATATCGATACAGTATGAAAAGGGATGAGTATGGCAGAAGGGCTGACGGAAAACTATTCTCACTGTGCCATTTTTAAGAATTTTTGGTAAGATCTGTCAGAAGTTAGGGTCTGCTTGTTTGTGAGGGATGCAATCACATATAAATGTTCACACGTTCGTTAACTAGCACATAAATGGCTTATCATTAACATTATATATTTACCATATGCTTTATATTGTTACTTGCACTATGATTTATACTTACTTTAATTCTTTGTGGTTCTTGCAGATTTAGATTCCAAATAATACATCTGTATAAAAATTTTGTTAATTATGTTGATGAGGAAGGGTTTACTTCCACTGCATTTTCTGGCTGAAGCCCTCTGCGTTCAGAAGTGGTATCACCTCAGTTGGATCAGCACATTTATCAATGGAGACATCCCAAGTTGTAATAATGAGGGTAGAATTCTGGCTGGTCGGAATCTCTTTCAATCCGACTCCGAGGATTCTTAAGCAAGCATAGAATTAATGGAGCTAATCTACTTACAACTTATCTTTAACAAATTGTTTATTCGTATTGTTATTTAACCTGAAAGGTCTAATTGTGGAGAAGCTGGAGAAAAGTGAGGGCTACAACCGTTCCTACAAGATTTCTGATGACAACTATAGAACTTGTATGAGTTTCTGGAAGATAATTAAAATGCCAGGTATGAGATATATATGGAAGGAGAAAAAAATATTCCACTAGCTTCAAATTACTGTACATGTCAAGAAGATTTAGTGAGGTGGTCCAAAATATTTATCATAGATCAAATCAACTCAGTATGTTTCCCAGAAAAAGAAAAACCTGTTTTAATTCTTCTCATCTCAGAATTCTTTCCATAGTTTTGTTGTCTCCATTTATAGGCATGCCCTTACTGTGTGAGAAAGTTATTCTACTGATCGGTATTTGCAGATTTGAAATCCCAATTCTTATGCCTAATCATTAATACTTAAGTGACTAAACTGTTTTGCAGTTTCAATGGGTAGAAGAAGAAGAGATAATTTTAATAGATTCCTAAAATCCTAAAGAAAGAAAATATGGTACTGCACTGCTGAATCAACCTCATTTTATTACTATTTTTTTGTCTCAAAGTAACTTCAAAGGAGAATGGCTTCATTCGACATATTTGTTGTACCAGATCATCAAAGATTTGAATTTTAACTTTTTTTTTTACATATATATTTAGGTCACTAATCAAGAAATGGAGTCGACAGTATCGACTTTGCTACCAAATATGACGTTATCTTTGGAGTTCTTCAGGCTTGCAACTAAAGCACTGCTGGTTGTCTTAGGATTGGGTATTATATATATGCCATAAAAACTATCTCAATTTCCTTTTGCTTACATCCAAACAGTACTAATTAAATGCTTCCTTTTTTTTTTTTTTTTTATCTGTTTGTCAGGAATAACCAATGCAGAAAATAAAAAGATTGAAGAAAGAGAAGCAATACCATGGTCGTGTCAGATCATGGATGAACTACTCAAAAGTGCTTCAATGTATGAGTATGATTGGACTGGAATGAAGCCCCTGCCATCAAGATACAGTAAACATGAAGAGGCAAGGCCTAATTCCCATGAACTCCATTCAGATACTAACAAAAACGAGATTAAAAAAGACAGAAATAAAGAGATCACTGCATCTGAGACAAGTTCGTCAGGGAATAAACAAAAGGAGCACAAGAAAAGTGGTATTCCCTCTTTCCCATTCAGTTGAGTCAGTTACATTTCACCATATTTACCTCCACCACTTTGACAAACTGCTTAATGTGTACAGAATGTTTAATTAACCTAATCACGTTTGTGCTCTTGGCAGAAGAAGAAAACTGTGGAAAGTGGATGCTGCGATACTGATTGCAGTAAAAGAATGGTGTGAAGGAAATGGTTGAGAAAAAGAATGATCTATTTCCTGTCGCCATTCATGAAAGGGACTCAGAAAGAAAGAATGCAGTGCTTTTAGCAGTGGAGAATAGACACCGTGATGTATATGAAGTTTTACTTAGGAAGAATTTTATGAGACATTGTATTCAGTGTTGTGGATAATGACGGGAATAGTGCATTGCATCTTGCTGCAATGTTAAGGCATACCCTACCTGGCATATTCCCACATGTTTGCAAAATGCAATGGGAGATTAAGTGGCACAAGGTCAGCCTGGTTAACTTTTCATTTCTCGGTTTTAATTGTATGTTTGAGCATTGCTATGGTATCAACACAGGCCAGTAACTTAAACTCTATTTTGTGCAGTATGTGAAGAAATCGATGCCACGCCATTTCTTTCCTCACTTCAACAATCATAATAAGACTCCCAAGGAGATCTTCACAGAAAATCATGGTAACCTTGTGCACAAAGGAGGAAAATGGCTAAACAACACCTCCAGTTCGGGCTCTGTTGTTAAGCAATTCTGATTGTATCTGTGGCCTTTACTCTTTTCCAATGTACCAGGCAGTTTTGATAATGCTGACTGAAGGTTCTTGAACAGGATTGAGATTTACAGTTTTTGCAATTGCATCACTTATTGCTCTTTGCTCTTCAGTGACTTCCCTCATCATGATCCTGGTTATCCTCACATCCAGGCATCAAGAAAAAGATTTTCACAAAGAATTGCCTAATGTTTGCCTGGGTCTGATAGCTCTCTTCATTTTATATGGTCCATGCTGATTTCTGTTTTGTGCAGCACACTCTCTTATCCTTGATGAAACATATTGTATTTGTATATATGCAGTGACCTGCCTGTCCATTGCATTTTTTGCTGCAGCTCAGTTTCCATTGTATCTTGATCTTCTCCGAGCTACGTCTAGGAAAGTGCCACAGCGGTTGCTGGATCTCAGGGTTTCATGTTTATCATATATCTTTAGTTTGTGCCACAGACGATGAGATAATGTAGCTCTCCTGACATTACCCATGACTATGGTGTTAAATTTCTTCTTCCTTGTTTAATTTTGCATATGAAGACTGCTGCTTTTTTCTTTCATGGATTTGAACCACATAAGAATAGAATATATAGTTAATTTTAAGTTCCAATTTTTATGTCATCTTATATAAAGATGAGACAATATATATGTAGGCATTAGGATTTTTCATGGACCCGCCAAATCTTGCAGGGCTAACAGACTGCATTAACAACTGGGGAAATCTGCAAATTCAAGTATTATAATGTAGCTCTTCTTCCTAAGCATTTAACCAGGACTTTGTTGGAAGGAAAATGGGAGGAAGATGGAGGAAACCTTTGAAGATGTGAGAGACTAGATGGTGGAGAGGAAGGGGCTAATTGTATTATTGAAGGCGTCTTGTTTTTGGCTTGATACAAACTCAAGGAGGTCACCACTATTTGTACTAGTAACACTTCCTTAACCAATGGTAAGGATTGTGCCAACACAAATCTAATCTAGTGGTTACAAATGACTCTTTAGAATTCTCTACAAAATTCCAATCCTACCCTCATTCTAAAGAACTATATGCAAATATCTAAAATAGGCTTCTAGAAGTTTGGACTAATATAAAAACTTCTAACAATTTGGGCTTTTATTTAGTACTACTAAGCCCAAAACTTAATTCATAACTCGAAATCATTTCAAATAAGACCTAAAATCCAAAATCAAGTTTATATTTCAACAACCTCCCTTAAACTTGATTTTTTTTTTTATTCTAATCAAACTTCTTAACTTAGTGAAGTCTTCTTGCTTGAGTTGCTTGGTGAAGATATCAACTACTTGATCATGAGATTCATGTACCCAACCGCACACATCCTTCTCGTGATGCATTCTCAAATGCAGTTATAACGAGTATCAATGGGCTTACTTCGATCATGGAAGACTAGGTTCTTAGCCAAAGCTATTGTTGTCTTGTTGTCCACGAAAAATCTTGTTCATCTCCTCTTGTGGCAAACCTAGCTCCTTTAATAAATTTAGGAGCCGAACTGCATGGCAAACGCATGAAGTAGTAGCTACATACTCTATTTCGCCTGTAGGAAGAGTGACAATCGATTGCTTCTTTGATATCCAAGTGAAGACAATGTCTCCCATGTAGAATACAAAGCCAGTGGTACTTTTGTGATCATCCACATCTCTGCTCCAATCACTATCGATGTTTCCAACAAGCTCAATCATCTAAAATAGAATAGTAATAAAGTTTGTCAGACTTTGAGATAGTGGAGAATTCTCTTTGTCATCGAGTTCTTGTTGATTCTCTCCATGTAGAGATTCAATTTATTTACTGTTGAGATGAAGATTGAAGCTCAAATCTGGATTTTTCTCTCACCCTTGGCTCTCGATTTCTTTCATCATTTTCTTACTTGTCGCTTTGATTGGTGATGATTGAATCCAAAGAATGGAGCATTAAACACCCTCTAGGGGTGGGGATTCAATTGTTGAACATTTAGATTTGCAGATTTTCAGTTTATTTCAGGGTTTGAAGACTCAATTTTCTATAATCAAATTGCCATATAATGAGTCAGTCTTACCACAGAGCTCGACTCAGGAAAAGGGCTGTATCTTGCTCCTCGATTTCCAGAGGCCCTCCGAGTGACACAAGGATGGAGATCCCTCTCTCTCTCTCTGACAAAGATGAGGCTACTCGGGGGCATGTTAGACTAATATTATTGAACTAATGAACTTTGATAGATCACTAATTTACTCATGGTGTGAGGATTAATTAGATGATGTATCAGTTTAATGTTTAGAGGTCCCCCCTCAATCTGATAAAATGACCTTCTTCCCGTGTTAGCATAGATCTAATCAAGGAGAGAGAGAACTTTATTAGATTTGATGACTGAGATACCACCATATCGGGAGTAAGGCTTGCATTATCCCGTCTATGGGAGCGCCTTCACTCTTAAGAAAAGGGTGTGAAGTACCGAAAGGAAAAATTTTGACTCTTAGGAAAGAGGATTATATCCTACAAGCAATTGATTAGACCCGTATCTAGAAGGAATGATTCTCTTAATTAGTGAAATGTATAGTGTGTGGAGGAATCCAAGCTATACTACAATGCTCTTGGACAAATCCAACATTCAACTCACAAATGTTACGCTTTCAAGGAAATGCAAATTGATTGTTAAATGATTATCACCATCCCTAGTGCCTCTCTTCATACATTTTATATTTTAGTAGTTGTTTGCTTGATAGATTTTAGAATTAGGATTACTTTTAAATCAGTTTTTATTTCAGTTAAATTGATTTTATTTCACATCCTATTTGGTCGCCTAAATAGTAAAGAGCCCTTGTAATCGGGGTGCTCAAATTCCAATTAGAGAGAAGCTTCAATCCTCATGGGTACGATATCCGGACTTCTAGAGTCCACTTCATTACTTGTATGACCCATGCACTTGTGGAAAGGGGATGAGTGTTGATAATACTTTCATTTCGGGCCAGTACACCTAGCTTTTTAAAATCATTTTTTCAAAGATTACCATATTCACTTCCTTGGCCAAATTTTCACATATAATACATCATTTGGTCCTTACAAGTTTTTGCAATTGTTGCTGGGGACTTAGTTTAGTCTTTGGTAGCCGTGTCGCAAAATTGATCAATAAGTTTTTTGAGGCCAAGCAAGCCGAGGACTTTAGTTAGCCTTTTGTTAGTCAAGGCCTGTAAAAATTGGTCAACAAGTTTTTTTGCACCGCGTCGCTGTTAGTCTTTTGCAGCTGCATCGAAAAATTTGTCAAATGCTTTTGCGTTGTTGTCGATTACGGTTCACTTTCTCTCATTGGAAAATGACATTTTGAAGAACGGGTGATTTGATAATGTAGGCAAATTGTATTTGTTTTTTTATTTTTTTGTACTGATTTGTTTCTTAGTTAATTTTTTTTTAGTATTTTGTACTTTATTTTCTTTTGTTTTTCTTTTTATTTGTTGGTACTTATGGAGGAACATTCAATCGAAGATAGATTTGCCCCCATAGATGCCAAGCTTGACTTGCTTCTTCATCAATTGGACCAAAGAATTCACAATGACTCACTCATGGAGCAAGGAGTATTGCTTTATCAAGGGAGTTCAAACTCCACATTTCTGGAGAAAGAAGAGTTGTCTTCCCTCATATGGCAGTTCACCTACATGGATAAGAACAAGAAGATGATTAGTCTTCATGAACATGAATATCCAGGATTTAGATACCTTTAAGGTCAAAGCACTAATGCTAGATTGAAAATGTAGAAGCTCAAATGGGGACACTCAGTCCAAGCATTCAAAGAAAACTTTTAGACTCCTTGTTACACTTGACAAATCCCAATGAATGCCCGATACTCCCTTTCTCGAGCAGTGTGCATGAATTTCCCTATCTTGGAATCCTAGTGGAAGAATGAAAAAATTAGCCGGAATTGAGAAAGACACTTAACCGAATAGTTATTAGTGGATACAAACTTAAATTTTAGTTAAGAAAGTCATGATGGCTATTGAAACATACATTGGTGAAGATGGACATATTTACTCCTTCCCCATGGATTGCGTGACGTAGGGCATTGAAGGGGATCTACAAAATTCTCAACATAGCATCACTCTTCCTCAAGCCAAGCATGGATTAACATCAACAAAGTGGGAGCTCACCTTGCTTCAGGGGTGAGAAGAAAGATAAGTTCAATCTCAACCAACCATTATCTTGACTGAGCAAGAGAGAACTATGTGCACCTAAGATTCGTGTGAGCTTACTCCATCAAGAGGGTACACATGTTCAAGAGTCCTCATTTCATAGGATGTGCTTTGCATCTACAACACATACAGTGGGACTATTTCAAGAAATCAGGGCTGAAACCCACAGCCATAATTAAAGAGGATTATGAGTTTAGTTCCCTTCTTCAAAATCTGGAAGAAATCATCCTTGAGCTGAATGATTATAAAGAGGAAGTGATGTCCAAGATGGATGATTGGCCAAATGGAAGCACTAGTACTTTTCCAATGAGTCTAGCTGGACTCTAAAAATGGAGGAGCATCTTGGGAAGCAACCCAAGCTAAGTAATAAGGATTCTATCCATTCTCTTTTTCTTTTTCTTTTTTTTTTTTACTGTTGGGATGAAAATTCCAGCAATATTTTAACTTTGTTTGTTAATGTTTTCAAAATAAAGTAGGTTTGAAGCTCAACATGTTGTCATGACTAGTTTGCAAGAGCAAAGGCAAGGAGTTGGAAAGTGGTTGATGTACTTATGGTGCTTGAAGTGTTAAAATGATGGAGTTGAGATGTTGAGCAAATTTGAAATTTTAGAGATGAAATGGACCAAATTGAACTGAAATATAAAGTTGGAAGGTTCATGATCATGCTTGAGGAGAATTGAAGACAAGATGTGAGTTTAAGCATGAATGAAAGCATTAAGGGTTACTATTAGAGGAATTTGAGAGAATATATAAGCCTGAAGGACTTATAAAATATAGCAAGTGATATGGGCAAGAGACAAAGAAAGGAGAACCTAAGGAGTCAAGAAATCATCACACTAGACATCATTGGACATTCTGATTTTTTTTGTATTGATTGAGGTTCCAAATGGTTCACCTCAGCCCATGAGCACATTCTACATTGAAAGAGCTGTCCAATGAGTCCTTACACGTCCAATTTAAAACTAAAATGAAGGTGATATTAATATAACAAGTTGGAAGAATAACAAGGAGTGCTGAGCAGAATTGCTGACGTGACCAGCACCACAATCAAGAAAACATAGGCTCTCAAACTCCTTAAAATCCATTTTTCTTCTTCCTACTTTACACTCTATCCGGCCATACTCTTTCCCTCCAACCTTTTCAACTTCTAACCACTTCCAAATTCATCTCCCATCCACTCAAATCCTAAATCACATCCCTCCCCAATCCATCTCCATCATCTCCATACTTTAAAACCCATCACAAACCCACAAACTTACCATTCTTGAACCCCAACTTTCCATCCATCATTCCAAGCATCAAAGAAGAGTTACAATGGAAATTTTTTTTTTTTGCTTTGTTGCTCGTTGCTCTTGTGAATCATTGTCAATAGAGTGATTTGCATGTATTGAAGGAGGTTTTGAAGAATCAAAACTCACTCATTTGAGGTGAAGGAAGTTGGTGCACACCAAGTGTTTGAGAAAATACCACAACCACTTTCATGGCTTCAAAGAAGTAAAAGAGTGTAGAAAGGGGTAGTACACAAATGTCAAGGTCTAAAAATCTTCAAGGTTCCTATTCAAAGTGGCCAAGACTAGAAGGGGAGTTCACTTTTCCCAACTCTCTATGTTGCCCTTTTTCATTAGTGCTTCCTTTTGCTCATTGCTAGACATTTAGGACAATGTTCATCCCAAAGTTTGGGGGTGTTTATTTTGGTTAGTTTATCATGTCACACCCCACATGTTGCACATGATAACTTTGAGGATAAAATTTTATGGTGGTTTTATGGATACGACTTGTTTGATGCTTTCCAACTCTACATCTTAGTTTTGGTTTACTTTTGTTAGTTAGAGTTTTGTGTACATACACTAAATAAATTGCACATACAATTTTGACATTTCCTTGACATATCGAGATCATCAAGCCATATTGATTTATTGAGCACTCATGTTGTATGATCCCTTTATCCTACCCTATGCACTCAATTTTGATTGAAGAGTGTAAATAAGTAGCTTAGGCCAGAAAAACCCATAAAAATTTTTAAAAAGATTTGAAACCTAAAATAAAATAAAAATAGAATTAATAAAAATTCTTTGAGTTAATTCAGCTACTGGGGTAGTGGTGAGTGTCGTATGAGGACCATAATTGAACCCTTAAGATATGGACAATATTAGAGATAATAGGACTTAAAGCTTAATGGGTTATCTCTCTAATAGGCTATTTAGTCAATGGTTTCCCAAATCTATCCACATGGTCACTAAATACCCTTGAAAAGCAATTTTTGTTTAGGTAAGAGAAGGGTTATGAGAATCCATCTATCTTTGATCTCCATAGGTTCTAAAACTTGTTCTATTATTGCTTGAGGCGAAACAAGAACACAACAATTGAGAAATGATATAGGCCATCTTTTAAGATTTATGTTCAGCCAACCCTATTAATATGATACATTCTTCAAGACTTAATGTCGAGCTTTAAAGAGCCAAAATTCTATATATAAGAACCCAGTTTGAAGCCAAAAACCTTCCTATACATCAGTATCCCTCAGTAAAGAACCAAACTCACCCATAACATGAGGATTTGAATATGATTGAGAAATGTGGTGAGGAACAAGCTTAGCAAAGTTATTTTCCAGGGAAAAATAACTCCAAATTGGTTGAAATGAGTTAAGTTGAAAATCAAAATAGGTTGGTAAAAAGGAAGGAGAAAAGGAAAAAAAGGAAAACAGAAAAATCTCAATTGTAAAAGAAGCAAAATAGAATAGAAAGTCAAGGAGGATTGAGTCTAGCCTCGTAGTCTTCCTTCACTAGAGTAAGTAAATCCTAAGGGGTATCTCACCACCTGCTACCCTTAGGCCCACTGGTCTGGGAGCTACTGATTTAAAGCTCGTTAAGGGTTGGTAGAAAGCTTAAGGGGGTTTCGACATTGCACCAATCTAATAACCTTGTCTTGAAGAAAAGACTTTGCTGCTTGTTGAAAGAATGTAGAATTCAGGCATACAAGATATGAGGAGAAGGGAATGATGCAATCTAAATAGATTTCGGTGCTAGAGTGTCACTGTTGGATGTAAGAATCGTGATGGAGTAGAGCTGTCAATGCAAAAATATGTATGTTTGGGTAAGTTTTAGCCTAAAATGACACTCAACTACCCCTTACCCAATCCTTACATTAAAAGCTTATAAATACCTACTTGATCTTGAGAGTTGTGTGTGCCTACATTAATGGAGAGTGATAAGAACAAAATGCTTCCATGGAACCTAAATATATTATCTTAGAGATCTACGTACTTATCTCAATTCTCATAAGCTCATCTAGCTTGCAAATTGATTAGATAAGGGGAAAGACCACACACATAGACACAAGTGAGAACCATGGTCTAAATTTGTCTATTATGAGATTAATTCACTATTAAAATAAATAAATCTTGATCATATTCTCCATATTCTTGGTAAGGGTAATTATGGAGACGCATATCACATACCCCTTGACAAGCTTGATTACTTAGTTTTGGTTAAATAAAAAGGCTGAAATGAACTCTTCTCTTCCCTTGGCAGGACGAAGCAGCTGCTCTTTTCTTTACTTGAGGACAAGAAAAACTTTAATTTTGGGTGTTTGATGAAAGTGTAAAACTCATCTATGTTTCAAGAGTTCATTTCACATGCTATTTTGAGCATTTTATATCCATATTCATGCAAAACTCATATAATGTCCTCTAAACTTGGTTTTGTAGGATTCTTGATGAAAAGCAAGTGATTTGGCAAGAAATAGGCAATATATTTCCAAAAGAAGAGTCAACCTGGTGTCTCACAGGATGCCACTAGGAAGATGAATTTTTATGTACACTATGGAACATCAAATGGTTCAAATTATCCCATGGTTGCATTCTTCATTCAGAGATCTTTCCAACGAGTCCTCACACGCCTAAATCCGAGCTAAAAGGAAGAAGTTATGGCCCTGACAAGTTAGAGAAGAAAAACTTGATGGTGAGCAAAAAAAATGTCGCGACAAAGCCAAAAGCAAATCCAAAATGCTGATGTCGCAACTCAAAATTGCGAATGTCGCGACATAGCAAAAAAATGTAGCGACAAAGCAAAAATATGTTGCGACAAAGCTAGTAATGTGACACCCCAAAACCCGGGGGTCCCATTGACTCACAAACTGCGAAAACACAGCTAATGTCTCATATCATGAGACCCGGCCCACATAATTAAAATGGCCCGACCAGGGACCACTTCATCACACTCGTCCATACGGTTACAAGACCATACATTTCTATAGATCTAAGAGTTATTACATCACTCCTAATCACAAACATATATTAAAACTAGGTCGTTCTAATATATACACAAAACAAGAATCAAGGCCTGATCAGGCGCTTCATAATCCGGCCTCTAGGGCGTCGATGCACTGTGTACGTCACGTACTGAAAGGGGGTCCCACGACGGGGTGAGCTAACGCCAGTAGAGATAAATCCTACAAGGGTTATTTCCTACCTAGGTGCACATGCAAATGATCCATTTCACAATCAAACCCCTGACTGTCCGTGCATACATGTTATCTATCATGGGAAAATCTACATGCCATGTATGAGGCGACCTTTGTACATGGCCAATGCGAGATTGACCGGGCCCACCACTAACGCCAAGTGCCCGATGGGAATCGATCGCTACGAGTCAATTCCGACTCCTATCTCACAACTCACGATCCTTATGATATTTGACTTGATGGTTCGTGTCTTTTTGGAGCCTTGAGGAACTTTTCGAGGTCTCCATAGCGGGTCTCTTACACCCTCCAGACATTTTTCGGGCTTTCATAGAGTGGATCTGTTGTCTAACCCGGGTTTCGGGTTTTCACCTGGGGGGTATCTATCCCTGCCACTACGCCCCGACACATTTTATTTTCCATCTTAAATTTATTTCTTATGGAACTCAAATTTGACTTAGTCCCATTCCCGAAGCCCATGATTCTTTAGTCACGATTGCCAAATCGGTACCATGTACACACTCTCATGTAATGTGGTGTTACCGCACAATGCATGCCACTACACTCAAACCCATGACCAATGTAGAAAACACTCTACATGGACATTCTACACACGTACACTATGTGTGTGCTATAGTCTCATGTCTAATGCACCTGACATTCATATATTTAACATACATGCGATCATGTTAATATTCCACATATTCAAATCAGTACATCACATAAGCATGCACTAACCCAGTTAGTTCAAGAAAATTCTGCATGTTAATATTCCTGAGTCTGCATGTTATTCATCGGTTATCAGTTCCATGAAAATTCATGTTAACATTCTATTCTAAATTAATATTCACAATTCTGCATGTTATTAAATGTGATCATCGATTCGAGAAAAGTGCATGTTAATCATGTGAAAGCCCATAAATTGCATGTTTTTCATGCATACAAAAAATACACCAAACTAAGTTTTTCTTGATTATAAAAACCTAGAACGATACGCATGTTAGTCATGCATACAAGATACACCAAACTGGTTTTCTTTTGATCCAAAACCTAAAACATTCTGCATGTTAGTCATGTATGAAAGCCAATAAAATTCATAAATGTTTTCATGCATACAATAATACACAAGGCGAGTTTTCTTCGGTATAAAAACCTGAACGTGCATGTTAGTCATGCATACAAGGATACATCAAGGCGAGTTTTCTTTTATCTAATAACTTTAAAGCATTACGCATCTTAGTCATGCATGAAGGCAGAGAAAATTCTGCATGTTTTTCATGCATACAATACTACACCAGTTGAGTTTTCTTCGAGTCTAAAACCAGAACGTGCATGTTGGTCATGCATGAAAGGATACACAAAACTGAGTTTTCTTTGATCTAAACCACCCAAAACATTCTGCATTTGAAGCCCAGAAAATTCTGCATGTTTTTCATTCATATAATACTACACAGTTGAGTTTTCTTAGTCCCAAAACCTAGAACATTACGCATGTTGGTCATGCATGAAAGGATACACAAAAATGAGTTTTGCCCCAGTCTAAACACCCAAAACATTCTGCATGGAAGCCCAGAAATTTATGCATGTTTTTCATTCATAAAATAATATACCAGATTGAGTTTTCTTCAGTCTAAAAAACCTAGAACATTCTGCATGTTGGTCATGCATGAAAGGATACACAAAGCGGTTTTCTTTGATCTAAACACCGAAGCATTACGCATGGAAGCCCGAAATTTACGCATTTTTCATTCATAAAATAATACACCCAGTTGAGTTTTCTTGGTCTAAAAACCTAGAACATTCTGCATGATCATGCACATAAAATTACACCAAGTGAGTTTTCTTTGATGCAAAAACAAAAACGTGCATGTTAGTCATGCATGAAAGCCATAAATTCTGCATGTTTTCATGCATACAATGATACACCAAAGTGAGTTTTCTTTAGTCCCCAAAACCAGAAAAAAAAAAACAGCATGTACAACATCACAATTTCAGTCTTCCAAACTGAAAATTCTAGCAAAAATTACAACATCAAAATTCAGTCTTAAAACCCAGAAGAGCCCAGCATGGACAACATCACAAATTCAGTCTTAAAACTCGAAAGTCGATGGACAACATCACAATTCCGGCGTATTTTTCATTCAAGAGCAATCACATAGAAAACTCAACCATACTTGTTTCTGTGGCCCCAAACAAGGAAATAACCAAAGAGGAAAGA
This sequence comes from Tetrastigma voinierianum, assembly GCA_016808115.1. Classification (NCBI taxonomy): domain Eukaryota; kingdom Viridiplantae; phylum Streptophyta; class Magnoliopsida; order Vitales; family Vitaceae; genus Tetrastigma; species Tetrastigma voinierianum. The sequence goes on from JAEQBH010000928.1 coordinate 311,065, forward strand.
TCCCTCACCTCTTGGGGTGTGTAGGATCAGTTCTTGATCCACTGAGTAAAAACAATGGAGGAAAAAAAAACTTCCTCCTCCCTTTCTCCTTTCTTTCTTACTTCTTGTTTTCTTTTCTTCCTTTCTTCCTTTTCTTTCTTTCTTTCTCTCTTTTCTTTCCTTCTCTTCTCTCTCACAATTGTTTCCATCTCTCCTCAAACTACCAAGTTGGTTTGACCTAGAGCCCACCTAACATCCATTTGTTTGACGCCTTGGTCCAACTTCAGAGACCAAGTGTTCTCCATGCTTCTAACTTCAACCACTTTCATGCTCATGCATGAGGGTGGCTTGACATTTGGCCCCACCCAACTCATGCAATCCTAAGGGCATGACACTTGGCCCACCCATGTGCCAAGTGTCTCCCAGGCAAGTGCCACATGGCACCCCATGATTGGCCCGTTCCGTCTTGAAATGCATGCAAAACCGACAGTCTCGGAATTCGACGCAGTTCGTTTGGTTCAACTAGATTTCGCGAGATGATTCTAACGGCGTGATCCGTTTTAGGTCATCGGTCTGAAGAAAGATCTAGGGTTTTTTATGCATGCCGTTAGGGTAAGAATTATCAATTCGCTCATTTTCAAAAAAAAAAAAAAATTTTTTTTTTTTTTCCTGGTTTCACATTTTCCCCCAGCAAAAATTTCGTCGAAATTCATACCCTACAAACAATCAACCACATGCATATGCAACAGTCATTTAAAACATTAATGACTAGAAAACGCACCTTCCCCTTCAAACAAGAAGGGATAGTTGGCACGTATGGTGTCCTCGCGTTCCCATGTCGCCTCCTCCACTTCTCGGTGCTGCCATAACACCTTCACAAGTCTCCGCGATCTTTCCATAAAACACATCACCCGGCTATCCATGATACGCCTTTGGTCCCTCCTCGAAGGTCCATCGGTATCAACAACAAGCTCTCCCAGTCACTATATGACTTGAGATGCAGGTGTACTTCGAGACATAGAGGCGTGAGGCACCTCATGAGCGGCGACAAACTCGGTGCCGCCAACGATCATAACAGCCCACCCTCTCGAATACCTTGAAGGGTTCAATGTACCTCGACAACTTCCTCGTTTTAGAATCGATCACTCCCTCTCTTAGGCATCACCTTCAAGGAGACATGATCGCCCACCTCGAACTCTAGAATTAAACCGTGCGTATATCGATGTAACTCTTTTGTGGCTCTGAGCAGTAAGGAGATGCTTCCGGATCATACCCACCTTCTCTGAGGTGTATCTAATCAAATACGGACCCCGGTGATGGAACTCTCTCCCACCTCACATCCAGCTTTATCGGTGATCGACATGGCCTCCGTGAGAGCCTCGTAAGGTGCCATGCGAATGCTCGCTTGTGCATTTGACTGGCCAGGCGAACTCTACCAAGGGTGCAAGTGCTCCTCCCGGCCCCCTTGAGATCCGGGATGCTGCGTAGCATGTCCTCTAAAATCTGAATAGTCCGGCTCTGATTGACCATCTGTTTGAGGATGAAAAGCGGAGTACTCATCGAAAGCTGATCCCGTGGCGCCGAAACTCTTCAAAAGTGGCCCGTAAGCTAGGATCGATCAGATACTATGGAGGCGAAACTCCATACAGCCGTACTATCTCCGATATATACAACTGCGAATTCCTCCGATTGTGAAGGTCATCCGCCCACGGCGGAGAAAAATGTGCCGACGGTGAGTGGTCCACTTTATAACCCATATAGCATCATACTTAGTGATGTCGCGTGGCGATGAGTCCTGAAGTCCATCGTGATGTGCTCCTTCCCACTCAGCTATCTCCAATGGGCTGCGGAGTAGCCACCGCTGTCCCTCTGGTGCTCGACCTTGACCTGTGGCACGTGAGACACCGTCGACAAAATCGACATGCCTCTTGCGTCCCACGCTTTCAGGTATCTTGCGTGAAGGTCGTGATACATCTTCGTGCCACTGGATGCCTGGTAGTCGGGAGCAATGGAACTCCTTGAGGACCTCCTCCTCAAATCCATCGGCCAGGACCACAACTTGTCCCTATATCGAAGACTACCATGCTGTGTGGATGGCCCGACCTTAAATCTGGCTGGCCACTGTGTGCTCATTACGATGGATACCTAGTTCTGCGTCCACGCACACAGGACTCTATCGCTCTGCTTTCGGTAAGGAGCGGGCGTAGCCATCATACATCCCAAGGTACCACAGGCACGCTCATAAATGCTAGATTTTGAGCCCCCCTTTGTATCTCCGAGCATCTGCCATTCAGGAAGCTATCTTAGCGGTACTCCTGTGCCATTCGAGTGGCGCTATCAGCCACCACATTTGCCTTACAGGGATGGTAATGCAAAGTGAAGTCGTAATCTTCCAAAAACTCCATCCACCTATGCTGCCTCATGTTGAGGTCTCGCTGCGTGAAAATGTATTTCAGACTTTTTATAGTCACGAAAACACCTCGGCCACTCACCATATAAGTAGTGGCGCGAATTTTAGGCGAAGACTACGTGACCAACTCCGATAATCATCGCGGGGGTAAATTCTGCTCGTGATTTAACTGAAACATCGAGAACCATAAGCCCGACCTTCCGGATTTGCATCAGAACACACCTAGTAGTCCTTGAAGCATCCACGATTACCGCGTGTACCTCACATCCTTCAGGGACTATTAGAATAGGGCCCGAAGTAAGCCTCCTCTTGATTCTGAGCCTTCGCTCACATGAGTCATCCCATACAAACTTGACCTCCTTAGGGTCAATCTTGTCTGCATAAGCGCTAGTCGGGAGAAATCCTCCTACTCCGACCTCTGTAATACCACTGCCAATCCCGAGAAACTACGTATCTCGAAAGGCGACTTCGGTCTCTCCCGACTCATTACAGCCACCAGCCTTCCGGGGTCCAGCGACCGCTGAAGTGACTTCCACGTGTCGAAACCCACCTCGGCAAGCCAAAAACTCACACACTTCTTGAACTTGGCATATAACGATGATCCCTCAGGCGCGAATGCACGATTCTCAAGTGATCCTCGTATACCTCCGGGTTGGGGTAGTCGGGGATGTCGCGACAAAGATACCACAAATTGATCTAAATAGGGTTGGAACACCCTATTCATGAGGAATCCATGAATGCGCGGTGCATTCGTCAATCAAAAAGGGCATCACGTAAACTCAAATTGCCCATACGGCGTCTGAACTGTCTTAGAGATGTCGCCTCCACAACTCTCAAGCGATGGTAACCCGGTCACGAAGATTACATCTTGGAGTAAACTCACGCCCCCTTAGGTTGATCAAACAGAATCATCAATCTCGGTAATGGATACGATTCTTGATTGTAACCTGTTCAAGTATGCATGTCGATGCATGGTCGAAGGTCTTATCCTTCTTTTACTTAAAATAGGCAGAAGACACCACATGGTGAAGTACTTGATGCAATGAAACCCTTGCCCGATAACTCAGTATCACGGACCTTGAGCTCTGTAACTCTTGATTGCCATCTATGCGGAGTCATAGAAATAGAGCGTCAGAGGATGCAACTCAATGTGGAAATACATCTCTCGGTGGAAGCCAATCGTGCTTCGTGGGAAAAACATCCTCGTACTCGCGAGCCACGAGGTAGACTCATATCTGTCTCACCTGGAATCCTCTAAATTAGGCTAATAGCCAACCCGTCAAATTCACTTATGCCATCGTGAATCATTACATAGTATGGGGTGAAACATCATTACCTATTCCTGAAACACAACGCAAGTACCGTGCAGTTGTAGGCGATAACTGCCATGCGATCACGATCTGCGACGGCGAATTAATGCTTGAGTGACAGGTCCATCCAGGAATGACCTCCCGAACTCGACATGTCCATGACCGAAGGTCCACCGTACAGTAGAATCCGAGGAGATCTCTAACACCATCTCGTATATCGATCAATTCTCTCCTTAGTCCTAGGAGAGACTCACATGCAATGGCTCAGTCTAAGGTCTCGACCTCACAAGCTGTGCTCTGCACAAGATGCAGCAATAAAGGAGTCGTGCTGAGTCAAATAACACCCTTGCCCGTAAGCGAAGGTAAGCATTACCACTGAGATCAACGGCGATGCTGCCTCAGCTTGTGGAGTAATGGCGAAGACACGCCCCTGAGCCCCCGAAGTCATTTGTACATACGCCCCTCGCGACCTCGACCCATACTCAGGCCTTTTGGCTGTGCGTAGCTTACTCGATGCTCGTGTCGCACCACGGGGCCGATACATTCCCCCGGCCCATGTTGGGGTAAGGAGGAACATCACCCGAGATCTCGCTCCCGCGATGATGGTATGGTGTCTGATCCGAAAACCCATGTATCACGAGAGACGATTCGCCTCATGTGTCCCCGGTGATGGCGGTGACATGTCATCTTCGGCGACTAGTAACGGACACGGCCTTGGCCACTGTTGGCTACGGCCCTTACGAAACCCTCGTGGAGCGAAATCCTCTGCTTCTTTCCAGGAGCACGAAATAAGACATGGCTCCCCCCTCTTCTTATTACTAGCACCCGCATCTCGGATGCTACGAGCGTCATCTACCTCTCGCTCAATAATCAAGGTTGTACTAACCATCGAGTCCATATCTTGTAGGTTATGTCCTACAATCTTACCCCGGATGGACAACTTCAACCCATCTTCGAACTTCCTGACCTTAGCGCCAGGTGGCCACATAATCATCCGAGAAAGCGTGCCAGCTGTAGTCGGCTCGTACTCAAGTGCGATCATCGTCCACGATGCCGGCTCAAGGAACTCTCGGGCCTTCGCATGTCTAGCAGAAACCGGAAAGTACTTCCCCATAAATAGTCTGCGAAAATCATCCCATGTCATAGTCTCGAGTCCACCGGAAATTAAACCCCTCACTGTATCAGGACTCACCTGAGCGGAATGAAACTAAGTAATCGGTAGTATCCGAGGTGATCTCCATAGCCCGGAGAATCCTCTCAATCTGACGGAACCAATGGTCGGCTACCATCGGGTCCCCTCCTCCCGTGAACGTCGGAGGATGGTGTGCCTTGAACCTCTGGAGGTTACTAGCACCTCCCTGACCTCTAGCTGCATCAGCCTGTGAAGCTGTGGCTATCGCAGCACCCATGGCCTCTATGAGGCTTGCTGATCAAAAGCAGTGAGGTGATGGAGCCATCACCCGAGTAGACCTCTACTTTGATCCTCTACTTGCCATCTACAACGGTCGGCGACCAAGTTTAGAATCATTTTCGTGTCAATGTTAGCACACATAAGACCAATAATGTACTTAATATACCGAACCATCCGTTTGTTTTAAACTCCTAAAGTTACGTTTCTCAACCCTAGTGTTCGCATTTCTATATATATCCTACCATGTATAATTCACGTAATTTGCACACACAATCATGCACATACAATCAAGCGCCAAACGAGAAAACACACGATGCATGTTGCTGATCTAATCTGTCTCGTAGACTCCTAGGTAACCACCTACTGTTTGATACCGAACTATGATACGGATATCAATTTCGAACACTAGGTAACTCTAACTCAAGCTCGACACCAAGCTATATGTTGTGTCTCCTACCCTGTGCGGCTTATGTCCTAAACCTATACCCCACCAGAGCCTAGGTATTCGTATACCTAGCTACGTCTGCTTGTGACACCCCAGGCGGGGTCCATTGGCCTCACGATCAACTGCGAAAACACATGTCTCATATCCTTGAGACCCGTACATAGTAAAATAGCCCCGATAGGGACCATCATCCCACCTTTAAAATCGTACGGTTACAAGACCATACATTTCTATAGATCTAAGAGTTATTACATCACTCCTAATACAAAACATATATTAAAACTAGGTCGTTCTAATATATACACAAAATAAGAATCAAGGCCACAGTCCGGCCCGCTTCATAATCAGACTCTAAGGAAGTCGATGCACTTTGTACACCTACAATACTGAAAGGGGTCCACCGACGGGGTGAGCTAACGCCCGATGAGATAAATCCTATAAGGGCTATTTCTACCTGGAGTGCACGCTGCAAATGATCATTTTCACAATCAAACCCTGACCCAATCCGTGCATACATGTTATCCTATCATGGAAAAATCACATGCATGTATGAGGCGACAACGTACATGGCCCAAATGCAGAGATTCGACCTCGGAGCCCACCACCTAGCATGAAGTGCCAATGGGAAATCGATCTTGAGTCGAATTCAGGCTCCTATCTACTTAAGCTCACAGTCTATGTGATATTTATTTGATCGTTCGTGTCTTTTGGGCAACGAGAGCTTTTGGGGGTCTCACCGCGGGTCTCTTACACCCTCGGAGCATTTTTCGGGCTTTCAGGTGTGGATCTAACCGGGTTTTTCGGGTTTTCACGAGGTATCTATCCCACACTTGCTACGCCCGACATTTTATTTTCCATCTTCGTTTAACACTATGGAACTCAATTTGACCAGGTCCATTCCCGAAGCCCACATGATTGACACCAAAATGCGGTGCAAATCGGTACCATGTACACACTCTCATGTAATGTGGTGTTCACAGCACACAATCACCATGCCACTACCTCAAACCCATGACCAATGTGTAAGAAAACCTCTACATGGACATTCTACACCGTACACTATGTGTGTGCTATGAATACTCATGTCTAATGCACACAACATTTCATATATTTAACATACATGCAGTCATGTTAATATTCCACATATTCAAATCAGTACATCACATAAGCATGCACTAACCAGATTAGTTCCAGAAAATTCTGCATGTTAATATTCACAATTCTGCATGGTATTCATCAGTTATCAGTTCCATGAAAATTCTGCATGTTAACATTCACAATTCCCTAGGAGAATTAATATTCACAATTACGCATGTTATTCATCAGTCATGGATTCGGGGAAAAATTCTGCATGTTAATGTGCATGAAAGCCACTCTTAAATTCTGCATGTTTTTCATGCATACAAAAGCTCTTACCAAACTAAGTTTTCTTCAGTATAAAAAAACCTAGAACATTCTGCATGTTAGTCATGCATACAAGGATACACCAAACTGAGTTTCTTTAGTCTAAAAACCTAAAGCATTCTGCATGTTAGTCATGTGTATGAAAGCCCATAAAATTCATCATGTTTTTCATGCATACAATAATACACAAGCGAGTTTTTCTTCGGTATAAAAACCTAGGAGCAATTTCTGCATGTTGAGTCTCATGCATACAGGATACATCAAACTGAGTTTTCTTTTATCTAATAACCCAAAACATTCTGCATCTTAGTCATGCATGAAAGCCAGAAAATTCTGCATGTTTTTCTTGCACTTCTAATACTACACAGTTGAGTTTTCTTCAGTCTAAAAAACCAAGAACATTCTGCATATTTGGTCATGCATGAAAGGATACACAAACGAGGTTTCTTTTGATCTAAACACCCAAAACATTCTGCATTGAAGCCCGAAAATTCTGCATGTTTTCATTCCTTTCATACAATACTACACCGGATGAGTTTTCTTCAGTCTAAAAACCTAGAACATTCTGCATGTTGGTCATGCATGAAAGGATACAAAAATGAGTTTTCTTTGATCTAAACACCCAAAACATTCTGCATGGGAAGCCCAGAAATTTATGCATGTTTTCATTCATAAAATAATATGCAGATTGAGTTTTCTTAGGTCTAAAAACCTAGAACATTCTGCATGTTGGTCATGTGAAAGGATACACAAAACTGAGTTTTCTTTGATCTAAACACCCAAAACATTCTGCATGGAAGCCCAGAAATTTCTGCATGTTTTTCATTCATAAAATAATACACCAGATTGAGTTTTCTTCAGTCTAAAAACCTAGAACATTCTGCATGTTAGTCATGCACATAAGGCCACACCAAACTGAGTTTTCTTTGATCTAAAACCCCAAAACATTCTGCATGTTAGTCATGCATGAAAGCCCATAAATTCACATGTTTTTCATGCATACAATGTCTACCAAACTGAGTTTTCTTTAGTCTAAAAACCAGAAAAAAAAACAGCATGTACAACATCACAATTTCAGTCTTCAAACCCAGAAAATTCAGCAAGTACAACATCAAAAATTCAGTCTTAAAACCCAGAAAATTCAGCATGGACAACATCACAAATTCAGTCTTAAAACTCAGAAAATTCAGTATGGACAACATCACAATTCCAGCATGTTTTTCATTCAAACAATCACATAGAAAACTCAACCATATGCCATTTCCATGGCCCCAAACAAGAAAATAACCAAGAGGAAAGATCCCTCACCTCTTGAGTGTGTAGGATCAGTTCTTGATCCCACCCAAATCTCTGAAACAATGGAGGAAAAAAAAAACTTCCTCCTCCCTTTCTCCTTTCTTTCTTACTTCTTGTTTTCTTTTCTTCCTTTCTTCCTTTTCTTTCTTTCTTTCTCTCTTTTCTTTCTTCTCTTCTTCTCTACGAATTGTTTGCCATCTCTCCTCAAACTACCAAGTTGGTTTGACCTAGGGGAGCCCACCTAACATCCATTTGTTTGACACTTGGTCAGCTTCGAGACCAGTGTTCTCCATACCCGCAACAGTACTTTCATGCTCATGCATGAGGGTGGCTTGACATTGGCTCCCACCCAGCTCATGCAATCCCTAAGGGGCATGACACTTGGCCCCATCCATGTGCCAAGTGTCTCCCATGCAAGTGCCACATGTAACCCCCATGATTGGCCCGTTCGAGTCTTGAAATCGTGCAAAGCGAAGCGGAGTCTCGAATTCGGCCTTGATTCGTTTGGTTCAACTAGATTCCTTGAGATGATTCTAACGGCGTGATCGTTTCGTCATCGAAGTCTAGAAAGATCTAGGAGTTTTTGTATGCGTACCCCGTTCCGGGTAAGAATTATCAATTCGCTCATTTTCAAAAAAAAAAATTTTTTTATTTTTTTTTTTAAAGTTCACAAGTATGAGGCCGGTACTAATGTAGGTGACTAAAAATGCGTGTCGAAAATGCAGTGTCACAACTCCAAAATGCTGATATCACGACTCAAATGCTGGAAAAAACCCAAAAAGCCCGAAAATGGATATTTTGGTCTGTTTTCAAGTCCATTTTCACCCGAGGACTATAAATACAATTTTTTTAGATTTTTAGGGAACAAAAAACGAGGATGAGAGAAAAAATCTCTCATGAGGGTTTCTCTTTCTAAAAACCTACCCATTTTTTAGTTTAGCTTAGGGCTTTGATTTTTAGTATATCTTAGAGTAGTTTTAGAGCATATTTTTATTTGTATTGAAGAGATTCCGATCATTGGCTGAAAGATTCAATTTATTTCTTGTTGAGGCGAAGGTGAAGCTCAAATGCCAGTTTTTCTCCTCCTTGTCTCATGATTTCATTCTTCATTTTCTTACTTGTTGCTTGATTTGTGATGATTGGAATCCAATAATGGAACATTAAACACCCTCTAGGGGTGGGAATTAAATGTTGAACATTCATATTTGCAAATTTTCAGTTTATTTTGTGGGTTTGGAGACTGATTTTATATAATTTGTATTGTTCATCTAATGAGTTGTTCTTAATATTAGTAGTTTATACCTAGAAAAGGGATGTATCTTGCTCTGATTTCCAGGAAGCCCTTTGAGTGACATGGAGATGGAGATTCTGGAGAGTATGGAGCACTTACTTAGGGGTATGTTAGAATAATATTGTGGAACTAATGAACTTTGAAAGATTACTCTGATAGATCACTAATTTACTCATGGTGTGAGGATTAATTAGATGATGTATTAGTTTAATGTTTAGAGGTCTCACCTTAATCTAATAGAATGACCTTGATCCCGTGTTAGCATAGATCTAATCAAGGAGAGAGAGAACTTTATTAGATTTGATGGTTGAGATACCAATTACATTGGAGAATGCTTGTATTATCACATGCATGAGGTACTTGAGTCTTCAGTCCTAAGAAAAGTGTGTGAAGCACTGGAAAGGAAAAATACCCAATTCTTAGAAAAAGGATTATATCCTACAAGTAATTGATTAGACCCATGTATCTGGAAGGAACATGATTATCTAATTAGTGAAATGTATAGTGTGTGGAGGAATCCAAGCTATACTACATTGCTCTTGGACAAATCCAACATTCAACTCATAAATGTTGCGCTTTCAAGGAAATGCAAATTGATTGTTAAATGATTATCACGATCCCTATTGCTTCTCTTCATACATTTTAGACTTTAGTAGTTGTTTGCTTGATAGATTTTAGAATTAGGATTAGTTTTAAATTAGTTTTTATTTAAGTTAAATTGATTTTATTCCACATCCTATTTGGTCGCCCAAATAGTGAAGAGCCCTGTAATCGAGGGTGTCAAATTCAAATTATAGAGAACCTCAATCCTTGTGGGTACGATATCGAACCACGGAGTCCCTTTATTACTTGTATGACTCCATGCACTTTTGAAAATGGGATGAGTGTTGGTAATACTTTTGTGAGGACCAGGCAGGATGCCTCGGGGTTCACAGGTGGTCAGTAGTGGGGTTCATTGCACAATCCCGAGGGAATGCCTGAAGGACCCCCACTTAAAGAGTGAACACATGCAGTACCACAATACCTCAATTATATATAAAAGTCCCACCACATATAGATAAGGACCCATAAACGTTCAATACGAATATCCAGAGCATTTACAAAGGTATTTGCGAATTTAGGGTTACAAAATGAGATTAAATATGAGTCTAACAAAACAAAGACATATAGGTGGGATGAGTCTACTTGTTTGTCGCGAATGGGCGGTGTTAGATAAGGCGCGAGTGACCCTACATTTGCCGGACCTAGAGACAGAGATATTAAAACAATAAACGTGAGAAAGAATCTCGATGAGTGGCATAATTTATATGGAAAATAATGTTTTTGTTTTCGAAAAATTCCTTCTCTCAAGACCTCACGTCCACTCTTTTGTAATGTTCCCCGTTTAGCAAACGTTTCATAAAACCCAACTTTACCAAAGCCCAACAATATGAAGTCTTGCTAAAAAATTTAACCGACATAATTTTCCGAACCTTAAAACCTGAATGCATTTCCATGACATACAATTGAGCATAAATATATGTAACCATCATGTCGTAAAATAACCATGAAAATACCACAACTATAAATATATATGGAAAATCTTATACTTAATCGAGGAGACAACAATGTCACAGTACATATATCCTTTATAAACCGGTAGTATATACCCATCATACATACCATCGAGGATGACTGACCTCCGCGACATCATTGGCATGCCAACCGTGTCGGTAATCGACCTCACGGCCAGTGGAATTAATATATAACAAATCTCTCGACATCATGGCATACCAACCGTCGATGTCAGAGCCTCACGATCGTGAAGTAATATATAACTAAACCAGACTTCGTGGCATATAGCCGTCGATGTCGAGCCTCACGGCCGTGTAATTAATATACAACTAAACTCACGACATCGTGGCATACCAGTAAATCGGTATCAGGCCTCACGGCCAGATGTAATTAATATATAACTAAGCTCACGACATCGTGGCATACCAACAGTGATAATCAGGCCTCACGACCCCGTGGAATTAATATATATTCATATTTTTACTCCAGTACTTTTCCAAACGACAACGTATCATAATAATTTCCTGAGACCTCGAAATCTCTTTCTTAAAACAATGAGTTTTCAGCGGTTTAAAACCTCAATCACGTACCCAAAATATTCAAATACCCAGACTCATCCGGAACTTCGATAAAACTTCCAAGTATTTAAAATGTTGACAAAATTCACATGGAAATGATAACTTGTTTTTATAAGCCCGACATTTTCATTTATGCACAATAGCGAATCCGATCAAATAAGTTATATATGAAATAACTAACGAAAAATATATATCATAATAATACCCCAAAACATTCTAAAAACAAATGGGCACTCACTTGACTATAGATGCTCAGTTACATTTCCCATAGTAGGATAAAATGCCACGGCTGGCGTAGTGCTGTAATATAAATAAAATACCACTTAGACTCGATAATTGAACGGCGACATTGAAATGACCCTAAGGCCTTAGAATAGCACAGAACTATGAAATCATCCTAGTGGACTGGCGAGTCCCGATTACATAGTGTGCCCCATAGGCGATACGAAGTGGGGCTTTTCACCCGGGAGCTAATTTCTCAAAATTGAACCATCACATTAATTCACTAAAAACATCGATTTCAATCGACTTCAATTTTGTCAATTTGACCAATTGGTACTTTATTTACGATCTCCAACTTCTCGGTAATTACCCGAAACAACCTAAAAATGGAAAACTAACCAAACAACGTCCAAAATTTACAAACCACATATCAATGGAAAGCCCGAGACCCGAGGGTACATCGAGTAGCCTCACCTTGGTCCCGAAAGGTTGCTATAGTGGCGGAAAACTTCGATCCAATAGTCGGTCGAATTTTTTTGCTTCGTATCTTTCAAGCGGTGATGAATGCGAAATGGACCACATAAATGAGTTCAGAGGTCCAAAATGGTGGAAAGGAGCTATGGGTGCTTTGAACTGGCCGAAAATGGCCGGAAAATCAAGAAATTACCGGTGACCCACGGTGGCCGCCGCCGCCGCTTCTCCTGCCCGATCCCGGCGCGTCCGGCGGCGGTTGGCTGTGAAATTTCATGGCCGGCTTCGTCTGGATGTCCTCCTCCCCTCTGTCCGGCATGTGTACAGTGATAGTGGCCGGTGGTGCCTCATTTGGTCCAATCTCCCACGGCTCGCAAATGGTCAAAATGATGACTCGAGGTTAAAGTTTTGGAGAGCTTCTCTAGGTTTGGATTTCAAAATGGTGTTTTGAGGGCTAGGGTTTCATTTGGAATCCAAAGTTTATGTTTTTTATAGTACAAGGTGGCTTTAGGGTAAAAATTTGAAGACGGTTTGGACACTGTTAAAACACTGCCATTTGAAATTACCAGGGTTATAACTTTTGTCGTAAGTCGATTTGGGCGTTCGAGCCCGATCTATGAACTCGCGTCAGCGAGGCCCTACGAAATAGTGTCTTGGTAAACCCAAAATTATTCATCTTTGAAAAAGTCAACTTTGGTCAACCTCCTAAGTGTTGGTCAAACCTAGTCAAATTTGGTCAAACTTAGTCAAACTTGGTCAAACGTGTTGCAAACTTATATTATTTGGTACGGGTCATTACAATCTACCCCCCTTAAAGAAAAATTCCGTCCACGAAATTCATACCTGTATCATGGAAGAGATGAGGGTATTGGCTCCGCATTTGGTCTTCCTGCTCCCAAGTCGCCTCCTCGACTAGGTGGTTTCTCCAAAGGACCTTCACTAAGGATATTGTCTTGTTGGCCAGGCTCCTTATATCTTTCCTACCAAAATCTGCCTTTGGCTATTCTTCATAGGATAAGTCGTCCCTCAGCTCAATCTCTGGTGCCTCCAGTACATGTGAGGGGTCTGAGATATACATGCGTAGCATGGAGATGTAGTAAACATTATGGACTCGAAAACTCTCAGGCAGTCTAATCCTATAGGCCTTGGACTATCCTCTCAACAATCCGTGTCACATAAAAATTACTCAAGTGGTCTATTACTTTACCACCACTCGGCTCACATACATCCTTATACCTTCGACGCAAGCCTTGATCCCCAAGTGCGCTCTCTTACGCTTACTAGGATCGACATCTAACCTCATTATTAGGGTTACCTGAACAACGCACCCAACACAAAAACACCTCTTGTATTCCTATCTCCATATTACTCATTTGAAGATAAAGTGCTAAGGGTTCTTTTTCAAATTTGAAGTCACCCGGTCGAAATGATCGAGTTATGGCCCGAAATACTAACAGCCATAATGAAAAAATTCAGCCCTGTGAAATGCCACAAATTTATGATTTTCCCCTTTTCATAAGTTTTCCAACCAAATCAATCCCAATACTCAAACACACATCAAAGCCACTCTATTCAGCCGAAACATCTTCCAAAAATACATCTTAAACAAGAATCTAGGGTTTTGCCAACTCATCACACAACCAATCTAAAGTTGGGATGAAATCTAACTTCAAAAAGTAATCCATGGATCATATCCCTCTATACAAAATCCCCTCAAATCCTTGCATAAATAACCAGGATTGAGGTTTATACTCCATATCCTTCAAATATAGGGTTGGGAAAATTCCCAACCAAACCCTAGAAAAAGAACCATTTACAAAATCAAACCAACAACCTTTACTTTTTGGCTCGATCTCCTTTCTAGTCAAACAGTGAAGTGGTCCTGGTATTTTTGAGAACCCTTCTATGAACCTACGGTAATACCCTGCTAATCCTAGGAAACTCCGCACTTCTGTCACCGTAGTTGGTTGCTCGATTTTCCTTTGCTTCTACTTCTGAGGATCCACCTAAATACCATCATGAAACTATTTGTCAGCTCCCGCTCGGTCAGCCAAAATTCACATTTCTGAACTTGGCATATATTGGTATTGCTTTAAGTCTGTAACACCAAGCCCAATGTCTCTCATGTTCTTTCGCTTTTTGGTACACAAATATATCGACGATGAAAACAATGACAAACGATCTAAACGTGGGCCGGAAGACGGTTCATTAAATCCATGGCTGGCGGGGCATTGGTGAGTCAGAAGAGACATCCTTAGAAACTCATAACGCCGTATCTCGTCTTGAGATTCCGTCTTTGGAATGTCTGATTCCTAATCCTTAATTGATGGTACCTGACCTCAATCCAATCTTGGAGAACACTCTTGAACCACACAGGAGGTGATCAAATAGGTCATTAACAGAGGCCAAAGGATATTGGTTACGAATGGTGACCTTATTCAGCGTCTGTAGTCTACACAACCTCTAGGTACCATCCCAGGAGAAGAGCATATTCGAGGAATAAATAGAAACAAATTCAATTTCAAGGATAAGGTTAGGAAGGTATGCAAAACACTTGGATGAGTTGCCGCGATGTACAACCCCAGGAATTTAGAAACCTAGGCTCGATACCAAGGCGACGGGACCCAGGCCGGGTTACCCCTCCCGAGGGTTCCCGAGGGTGGTCAGCTAGTCAGGGTTCCATTGTACAAATCCTAGGGAATGCACAAAGGACCCACCCCAAAAATGAACACATGCAGTACCACAATACCTCAATTATATATAAAAGTCCTACCCCATATATAGATAAGGACCCATAAACGTTCAATACGAATATCAGAGCATTCTAAGAGTATTTGTGAATTTAGGGTTACAAATGAGATTAAATAGGTCCAACAAAACAAAGACATATAGGGTGGGATAGAGTATTGCAGTTGTCGCAGATAGAGTGGTGTTGAATATGGCGCGAGGGTAGACCCTACGGTACTTTGAACCTGAGGAGCAGAATGTCAAAAATAAGCGTAGAAAGTCACCGTTAGGTGACATAATTTACTTATCGGAAGAAATAATGTTTTTGTTTTGAAAAATTCCTTCTGCGAGACACAGTCCAGCTCTTTTGTAATGTTCCCGTTTAGCCAGACATTTCATAAACCCAACTACCAAGCTAACAATACGGTCTTGCTGAAATTTAGCGACATCTTTTCAAGAACCTTAAAACCTGAATCTGTTTCACAACATACAGACGAGCATAATATATGTAACCGTCATCGCAGTAAAATAACCGCTTAAATACCACAACTATAAATATGGAAAACATACTTAATGAGACCAACAATGTAGCGTATATATCAGCTATAAAGCGTATTATATACCCATCATATACCATGAGATAAACCCGACCTCCGCGACATCGATGGCATACCAACCGTCGGTAATCAGGCCTCCACGGCAAATGGAATTCATATATAACAAATCTCTCTCGACATGTGTAGCATACCAACCGTCGTGGCAATCCGACTCCGACCGTGTAATTAATATATAACTAAACTCGCGACATACATTGGCATACTGCTTGACATTAATATATAACTAAACTCCGACGCCATTGGCATGCCAGCTGTCGAGTGTCAGGCCTCACGACCGTGTGAGTAATATATAACTAAACTCACGAGCACATCGTAGCATACCAACCGTCGGTAATCCGACTCTCCACGGCCAAATGGAATTAATATATATTCGTATTTTACTAACAGCCCTTTTTCCAACGCATATCATAATGGTACCACTGAATCATAAATCTCTTTCTTAAGCAATAGTTTCAAAGCGGTTTAAACACAAATCCGCATTACTAAAATATTCAAATACCACGGACTCATCCGGGAACTCGAGTAAAACTTCCAAAAACATTAAAATGTTGACAAAATTGAAATGATAACTTGTTTTTATAAGCCAGGCATTTTCATTTATGCACAACCCAGAGCAAATAGTTATATATGAAATAACTAACCGCAAAGTATATATCATAATAATACCCCAAACATTCTAAAAACAAATGAGACGCTCCTTGACTATAGATGCTGGATTACGTTTCCCCTATAAGGAGAAGTAGTCTCTCCTAGGCGGCGTGAGTGCTGTAATATAAATAAAATACCACTTGGGCTCCAATAATTGGACAACGACATTTGGAATGACCCTAAGGCCTTATAATAGAATTTTGAACTATGAAATCATCTAATTGGACTCAGGCAAGTCCAATTACTCGGTCGCGCCCTATGGGCGGATACCCAAAGTGGGAGAAGAGCTTTTCACCGGGAGTTAATTTCTAAATTGAACCATCCATTAATTCCTAAAAACATCCAATTGCACTAATACAACTTCAATTTTTCCAAGTTTGACCAATTGGTACTCTATTTGGTCTGAATTTCTCGTATTGCAGAAATAACCTAAAATGGAAAACTAACCAAGCAGCGTCTAAATTTACAAACCACATATCAATGGAAAGCCCCGAGAGACTAGGAACACATCAGTAGCCTCACCTTGGTCAAAGGTTCTTTGTGGTGGCAGCTTCGATCAATGATCGTACAAAATTTGTTTTAGCCGTATCTTTTAAGCGGTGATGAATCTGGAGAAAAGGACGACGAAAATGAGTTCAGAGGGTCCAAAAATGGTGGAAAGGAGCTATGGGGTGGCCTGAACTAGCCGAAAATGGCCGAAAAATCAAGAAATTACCGGTGACCCACGGTCAGCGCCGCCGCGCCGTAGAGGCGATCTGGCGCGTCCGTGGCGGTTGGCGTGAAATTTCACGACCGACACCGTCTGATGTCTCTCCATGCGCGTGTGTACAGTGATAGTGGCCGGTGGTGCCTCGTTTGGTCCAATCTCCCACGGCTCGCAAATGGTCAAAATGATGACTCGGGTCCCTGAGTTTTTGGAGAAGCCTGCAGGGTTTGGATTTCAAAATGGTGTTTGGGGGCTAGGAGTTTCATTTGGCATCAAAGTTATGTTTATATAGGCCTAGGGTCTCTTTCGGGTAAAAATTGAAGAGCCGGTTTGGACCTTTGTTAAAACACTCTTTGTTGGAAATTACAGGTTATAACTTTATCCAGTAGTCGGATTTGGACGTTGGACAGTCTATGAACTGCAAATGTCGACGAGGCCTACGAAATGGTGTCTTGGTAAACCCAAAATTATTCATCTTTGAAAAAAAGATCCAACTTTGGTCAACCTCCTAAGTGTTGGTCAAACCTAGTCAAATTTGGTCAAACTTAGTCAAACTTGGTCAAACGTGTTGCAAACTTATATTATTTGGTACGGGTCATTACACTTTTCATTTTAGTTTTTGAGTACACCTACTTTTTAAAATCAGTTTTTTGAGTATTTACCACATTCACTTCCTTGGCCAAATGTTCCCATACAATAAATCATTTGTTCTTTACACGTTTTTGCCACTATTTCCGGGGACTTTGTTTAGTCTTTGGTTGCTGTGTCGGAAAATTGGTCAACAAGTTTTTGGCGCCGTTGCTAGGGACTTTAGTTAGTCTTTGGTAGTCGTGTCAAAAAATTGGTCAAGAAGTTTTTAGGGTTGTTGCCGGGGACTTTAGTTAGTCTTTGGTAGCAGTGTCGGAAAATTGGTCAACAAGTTTTTGACACTGTTGGCAGGGACTTTAGTTAGTCTTTGGTAGTTGTATCGGAAAATTGGTCAAGAAGTAGTATACACAGGAAAAAAAGGCCAGAAAAACGAGGCGCAGGCAACGACAAACGCAAGAGCGATACCCGGGGAACGAGGAGAAGACACATAATACATCTTACAAAGATTGTCCATCATGAATCAAAATGGTTGAGAAGAAAATTAAACAATAGGACTTTATTATGTTGTAAGAGAAGTAGTCATCTTCAAACACAACTTTGTTCATCTCCTTCTAGATTGCCCACATTAGGCAAAAAGGCACCGCCCTCCACAACTAAGACTTTTTTTCCCCCAAGGGAGACTAGACCACCTTAGAAACAAAGCCTTAGTCGAAAAGGGACAAGCCCAACCCCTTCCTGCAACATTAGAAAGGGTTGTCTATAAGCTCCAAGTCTTTAGGCAGTGAATAAGCAAATGCTCTATTGTCTCTTTAGCTTCCTTGCAAACGGGACACCTACTAGCCAAAGGTGATCCTCGTTTTTTGAGCTGATTCATAGTCAAAATTTTACCCCCCCAAACTTCCCAAGTAAAAAATCCCACTTTTGTGGGAACAATGGGGTTCCACATCATTTTGAAAGGCACCTGATGTTGCGTCCTACCTTCTAGAAGATCAAAACAGGACTTTACAATGTAGGAACTGGATTTTGTCTCTTTACACCCTAGCTTATCACACAGTTGGGGACGACAACTTTTAGAATTCATTATGCTCAAGAAGTTTTGAACCACTTCCATCTTCCAATCATTAAAGTGTCTTTCTAACATGAAATTCCATCCACCCCTCGACCCTAAAATATCCCAGAGATCGCCATCCTAGCTTTTTTAGAACCAGCCACATCATATAGGGAGGGGAAAGAAGTACACAGGGTTGCTTCCCCACACCATACGTCTTCCCAAAATCTGGTCTTGCACCCATCACCTAACACAATAGAGCAAAACCGTTTGATCTGCACTTTGCTTCTTTACTAATTTCCTTCCCTGAAAGCCTACCCTTAGCGCCACTTAGGGATGATAGGAAACCAACCTCCTTCCTCAGACCCATGCATACTTCAGGTTAATAACATTCCTCCTCGTAGAATTATCTTCCATAACAAACCTCTAGCTCCATTTCCCTAGCAAATCCCTATTGAACTTTGAGATATTATGGATGCCTAATTTGCCTTTCTCTTTACCAAGACAAACTGTTTCCTAGTTGACCAAGTACAACTTCCTCTCAAGATTACCCCCTCCTCATAGGAAGTCCCGTTGAATTTTTTCTAGTCTTAGCTTGACCCTCCTAGGGAGACAGAAAAAGGGGCATTAGATAGGTAGGCATATTGGATAGAGTGCTTTTTATGAGAGTGAGTATCCCATCTTTAGAGATATATTGTCTTTTCCATAATGCCAACCTTTTGCGAAACCTTTCTTCCACCCCATCCCTCACGTAACTAGCCCTATGCTTCGAACCAAAGGGAAAACCAAGGTAATAAGTTGGAAGGGGGCCGATGTTGCATCCTAACTCAAGGGCCAACCTTTCCACAACATCCACCCTACCCACAGGCAGTAGGAGACTTTTCTCTAAATTAATTTTTAGTCCCGAAAGAGCTTGACCCATGCGAGATCTAACTTGAGGTCATTTGATCCTCAGAGTCCTTGCAAAAGATTAGAGTATCATTTGCGAACAACGGGTGTGATGTCGACTAACTATCCATTTACGCCGCCCAGACATGTACCGGAAGATATAACCTCCTTGACCGCTTTATCAATCATTAAGGATAGGCTTCCATTCCAATCCACGAACAGAAATGCCGGCGATAGAGGGTCTCCCTGTCTTAGCCCTCTTGAGCTCTGATAGGCCGAAAGCGTGATGTGTAAAAACTACTAGATCTTACTTTTATGTGCGCAAGTGCAGCGATCTTATCAAGGTATATAGTGTACCCCAGTACGGATATCTTAGTCACGGGGGAAGCACGTTGATTGCGAAAATTGGCATTTAATATTATCTGGACGTAAACTTTGAATGACTAGCTAACTAATGTATGAGATTAAAATAAACGCTAAATTAACTTGAGTAATTACTCTGCTGTGGAGACTAAGGATATGTCCCCCCCTGCCACTTTTGATGGATTATTTCTTAGACGAGTTACTATTCAATCTATTAAAGACTTCTCGTGGCCCGAGGTGATCGTGCCCTCTGAGAGATACCCTCTGCCGAGGTGTATCACTTTATCTCCTTGTTAGGGTTGGGTGCATCTGCGCCCAGGCCAAATACTCAACGCTTAAATATTTCAAAAAACCACTAATCACCACACTTGGAATTGGGATATCTCTATTTACCGATTTGAATGAGGATCGCTCTATTTAGGTCCCTGGGAGTTCTTATCTCTCGATCTCGAATACCCAGCAGGATCATGCCAATGTTAGCCAGACATTACCATGTATTGAAAATCACAGATATAGAATAAATCGATGCAAATCTAAATAAACTGAAAAATATAATTTTAGACTTTAATCCATTCAATTGTGAAAGGGTTCAACAAAGCCCTAAATATGAATCTAGAACATACTGGACTTGAATATACACATAATCAATCTATAAATCATCGATTTTTCGAAAAGAAATTCAAAGAGTGTCTTCTCCTAATGATCCGATCATTCTTTGCTGCTTCCCCAATTAGCCCAAATGCGTACATTCTTCGATGCCTTAGAAATCTGGTCCCCAATCCTTTTTATAATTCATAGGCAAAAATTCAAGCTGATGTCGCGACGTTGCAACATCATGACGTTGAGGCGTCGCAACGTTGGGTCACTTGTTGACTAAACATCACGACGTTGCGACGCTGGGACGTCGCGACGTTGGCATATCACGACGTTGCTGCAAGTTTCTTCTCCTTCTTTTCAGCTCCAAAATGATTCCGAAAGCCACCCACTTCACCTACAATTCACATAAGACCCATAAATTAGATATTGGGCTATAATGCGCTTATTTAAATGTAAAATCGACTAAAAACATAGAGCGGACACGGGTATAATATGAGCGTTTTAGGCACTCATCACACCCCCAAACTTAGCTTCTTGCTTGTCCCCAAGCTAGAAACTGACTCTAAACCTGACACACAATACCCTGACATACTAAACTCGACGCCATGATTGTGATACCTATGCTGCTAGAAGAAGGATCACAATGGACCGAATCAAAAATCTTGCCTTTTTATTCGAATTTCATAGGATCCATAGGGTTGTTTAACTTTCGAGAGAATTAAGTTAAACACGGTTCAGTTGACAAGTGACTCAACCTCCTATGTTTTCAATAGCCTTTCCTAAAAAGCCTATATGCATGTGATACATGGTCTCTAGCATATAACTCGGTTCCGACACCCCCAAACTTGAATTCAACTCACCTATTTGGAAGAATCTAACTACAGAAGGATGAGAACGCACCCCTTTTTATGCAACTTTCCTACCTACTCATGGAAGAAGAACAAGTGACCGTAAGTTAATGTTGAGTGTCCCTGTAACGGGGATTCGTTGGTGACTCCCCACCAGTTGGTTAAGGCTGTGGGACATTAGTTCCTCGAACATCACCCAGAACCTCAAGTAAACCTAGGGCACTAAGGCGTGGGATACTTCATCCTCATCCCCGTAACCGAGGCCGGTGAAGTCAATGGCTCAGACCCGAGTTGGCTCAAAGGGGCATTAGGCTTTAGCCTCGGATTGTGCTCGGGATTAGATTAAAGCTCCACTTATATATATATATATATATATATATATATATATATATATATATATATATATATATATATATATAATTTCAATTGGGCCTCGATGGCAATCCTCTTTTTCTAAGGTGTCCCATCACTTTGTTGTTTAGAGACCCCCAAGGTTTGTTGAACCTTGGTAAGGGGAGCTCGGAGCCTAGACATATCCTAGAGATCATTGGTGTGTGGGTGCATTAGCCTAGTTGAGAATTGGTTTCTTGAATACCCAGGAGATGATGCACTCTGTCTCCCTACCTGTCCATCATGAAATTCCCAAGCATCTAACAACCTACGGATCTTTTCTTAATTATATGTGTTTTTCAAATAAGATTCGAAGTGGTCAAAAGTGATCCTCGATTAGTAGTCATGGCATCATGCACACAACTACCTAAAACAATCCTAAAAACCGAAACAAACTAAAGCCGGGAACTCCCCGTAAACAACAACATAAAAAATAATCTACAGGCAAACGGACACACAGTGACACGACGATAATCATCACCTGACCTAAACAAGACACCTATAACTAAGCACAAGACTCAAAATACTAAATAGCAATGAACACAAAAATTATAACCTAGAACTTACTAAAGCATAAAACACCAATATTTCCCAAACACAAAACTAACACACCAAAACAACTGACTAGAACAAAGCAGATCCACCCGCCCACCCACCCAAACAAGTGGACATTGTCCCCAATGGCTATGATAGAATAGAGGGTGTAAGGCTTCCACGGTGATCGGCCGGATCAGCGCTGCGGTGGCGGCTTGACGGGGCGGTGGAAGTGAAGCGGTAGGCGGTAGTCTGAAGGGAGGCTGGCGTTGGCGGAGGATGGTCGCTTGGTTGGCTAGAACTGTGTGCACATCAGCTCGGAGGGCCGACATATCCCGGCTGATAAGGACTAGGTGTTCTTGGGCCTCATCCCAAAAAGCCTCGAAACGAGCCGTGAGGTCAAGCACCGGGTCCTCGAGGATAGTGGAGGGATTGATCGGATCCTGCTCCAGGGATGGCTGGGATGACGATGGATGGGTGGATGTCTATGGTGGTGGGGGATGGGTGGAAGACTATCCAACACCAACCGGAGGGTCAATTGGAAGCCAAACTAGGCCTGATACTCTCGAAGCTCATCCTCATCTGAGGGTTCATTTCTCGAGTCATACACCGCATTAGGTCGTGGTATACTCGGCTTGACACGCTTTACCATAATTTCCTTGATCGGGTGTATCCACACTTCATTATCTTCTAAGGGCACCCCGGCTTGCTTGCATAGACCGTATATGAGAAAGGGGTGCCCTAGGTTCATCTTCGCATATAGGTTATGGAGGATGGCATCCTCTATAACCTGCCCCACGTCAAAAGGGATATTCTGGAGGATGGCATAATTAAGTAGGGCATGTTTAGCCGTCACCTCACACACATTCGTCGTCGGAATGAGACGCGAGGTGATGAAGTGATGCCAGACCTTGGGGATGTAGGCCAAATGTTTGGCTTGGAAGTGCACCGTGTGTCCTTCACTATTCAACTTCCATTGACCCCGCTCGTTGGTCAATACCCTAATGACCTCCGTGTAATCGGGCTGCGCATGGAGCTTATCAAAGGGCTCAAAGGGAACGGGTCAAGGGTGTAATATTGGTTTATAGACCTCTGTGGCCCCGGGAGTCTACCAACCTTACGCACGAACCTTTTTCAACACATGGGAGGTGATATTGGTGTAAAATTATCGTACCACACTCGTGGTAGCTGGGTGAGGAGGTTGACAAAGCGCCCGCCATCCCTTAGCTGCAATAGTTTTGCGAAAGAAGTCCTCGGGGTGATGAAACCCCTTTTCCTTAATGAATGACCAGTTTTTTTGAAATGGGGCCCGAACTTTTGTTACACTCTCGGTCTTTCAAACTTGTCGCTGTGTGATCGTGGGCTCTGGGCGGGCTCCTCCCTCGGGCGACCTCTCTTTAAGGTCAATTTTTGCCTTTTCCCCGACATTGGGCTTTTAGGGGAGGATGAGATGGTGACCAAGGGGTTGCCTTGCCCCCACGGGGATTCGAAACTCCCCTGACAACCAGGTAGGGGCAGTGAGACCAAGTGGCTCCAAAGAAACCACTCCAAGCTCACTGACACAATTTATCAAGCACCTAGTGGGCACTATGAGACTAAAAGGTTGGTAGTAGCCCCGGCAATGGGATAGCCAACAACCTAGACACACCTGAGATCCTTGCCTAGCTCGGCCGAGACCCCAAAGCGCAAGACGGGGTTGGATAGGAAGGACACTGAACCGTCAGGGGCTAAGCCGAGAATCTAGACTAGGGCACCTAACCGGGGGCCTTTATTGGGATGGAGGTAGCGAGGCTAGGAAGGAATTTGGCGCGGACCGTTCTGGGACCGGGGTGGGTGAGAAGTCGCAAATGGGGGTGAACTCACCTGCTTGATGGGGGTTTGAGAGCTCTGGCTTAGGGTTGGCGTGGGGAAGAAGAATGAAGGGTGATGGTAAAAAAAAAAAAAAACTAGGGCAATGTCGCGACGTTCCGGCTCAACATCATGACATTCCCAAGGGTTTAAGTGCCAACATCGTGACGTTGAGACATACATCACGGCGTTCCAAAAAGGTGAAATCGCGACGTGGCAAGGAGTCTATAAATCCAATGTCGCGACATGCCAGAGACGGATGTCAATTGACGTCGCGACGTTGGGGACAACGTTGCGACGTTCGAGGGAGGTGGTCAAAATAAGGATAGGCAACGTTGCGACGTTGAAACCCAACGTCGCGACGTGACAGAGGCTGGATTTTTCTAGGGCCTTCAACGTATCAACGTTGGGACGTCGCGACATAGCAACGTTGCAATGTTGAGAGCCAATGTCGCGATGTGATAGAGAAGGGCAAACTACAAATTTTCAAAAAATTTATATGTTTTGAGAAAACCTCTTGAATGAAATTCGACCCTTCACATACGGCTTGAGCTTCAGGAGCTATCACGTGTCCGTTGCTCTCTGGGGAATTTAGCAGACGATCAACAAAAGTCGAATCATGGAGAGAAAGATAGAAAAATATACCAAAAACTAACAACACTCAAAATTATTCTACGATAAGAAGGATATAAAAAAAGCTTGGGTTGCCTCCCAAGTAGCGCTTTGTTTAACGTCGTTAGCTCGACGACCCTGAATCTCAATGTTCTTGGGATCCCGGGATGCTATGAATCCTTACTACACTACTTCTGGTGTGCTCGAATTTGAATGAATTAAAACATTATGGAACTCACCCCCCCGAGTATGGCTTCAGCGGATTTGTGTGTTAACTTTGAATGTTCCTTTCTCTGGGTGCATAATTTCCTCCCCTCCATGGCCGGAAATACTTTAGTCCTGAGTGAATAAGTCCATTCACCTTGACTTTAATTTCCCGAGAAAAAGTTTGAGTCGGGAAGTAAACAAGAGGACCCGTTGCCCCGCCTTAAGCTCTTTCCTGGCGATATGTTTGTCGTACCAGGCTTTCGTATTTTCCTTGTATATTCGAGCATTCTCATAATACCGATTGCGAATTAGTCTCATTCACTAGGTACATGGCATCCGCTTATATCTTGGTGATGTGCATGTTCAGCGTCACGGTGGCCCGATGGCTATGCTCCGATTCCGCGGCATGTGGCATGCTTTCGGCAACTATTGGGCGGGAACGCATACCCAATGGTGTTTTAAATGTTGTCCTGTATGCCCAGAGTGCATCCTTAATTTTCTTCAACCAATTCTTCCTTGAGCTATTTACTGTTTTCTCCATAATAGACTTTATCTCTCGGTTCGACGCCTCGACTTGCCCATTTGCAATGGATGGTATGCAGTGATGAAATAACGGTGCCGCCTCCATATTTTGCAAAACTTTGTCAGCCATCTTATTGCAGAAATGGTACCTCCATACGTGATCGGTGCTGTCAGATTGCCCGGCGATGTAAACAATAATGAGTGCGAAAGGAACTTAGCTACCACACTGGAATCATTAGTGCGTGTCGGTATAGTTTCTACCCATTTAGAGACATAATCTATTGCAAGCAAGATGTACAAGTTACCAAATAAGGGAGGGAATGGACCCATGAAATCCTTCCCCCACAAATTAAATAGCTCAACTTCCAAAATTGTGCTCATGGGTGGTTCATCCTTTTTAGAAATGCTCCCCATTCTTTGGCATTTTGTCCTTGATGGATACAAGCCCGGTGAGGATCCTTGATTAGGCTCGTCGGTAGAAACCCAGTGAAGTACCTTTTCCCTTTGTCCTCTAGCCTCGAAATGCCCCATGGTAAGTGTGGCAATGGTTTAAATGCGACCATTTTCATCTTCTGAGTATCGCCTTATCACTTGATCGACCATGGTCCTCTATAGAATAGGTTCCTCCCAGTAGTAGTGTTTCAATTATGCAAAGAACCTCTTCTTCTATTGGTAGCTAAACTCTGGAGGGATAACCTTGGCCACTAAATAATTCACATAGTCGGAAAACCATGGGCCGACTGTCTTCAATTGCTAAGAGCTGCTCATGCGGGAAATGTAAGACTCTGGACCTCTCATCTCTTATCCCTTCCTAGCAGGCAGCCCGGATGGTGCGACTAGGTTCTCTGTTACCTTCTTGTCTTTAATCTCTAAGTCAAATTCTTGCAACGGGAGCACCCACCGTATTAGTCTCGGTTTTGAG